>CM060939.1:992890666-993490666 GCA_030765085.1 Allium cepa | reverse complement strand
GGCCGAGATGCTACATGTGCTTCTGCTTGACTTCTCCCCAGGGATTCATTACTCTGACTTTTGGCAAACTACTTAGATTAGTAGTTTATTTTGTTGTATACACTTGAGATATAGACTCATAGTTGTATTCTTTTGTATAGCACGTGTTGCTATTATTTTGTATTATTGTGGATCTTTTTGACCACTACTCTGATATACACTTCCATTTGTTAATTATATATTCATATCTTCTTCCGCCTTTGTGATATGAATTATCTGTGACTGATTTGTGTTATGTTTATTTCTATATTTGTTTCCGAAGACCTTTATAGCCACTGTGTAGTAGCTTTGAGTTTGAGTCGGTATGTCGGTTTTCCTCTTGAGATGAAAAGTTATATTTTTATCCGGCATATCGGTGCTCGCACAAAGCAATTATACGGATGGTCGCTCCTCAACAGCCTTATTCTCCGTGCTAGTTGACATCATTCACCGTAATGTTCTTGGCTAGCGTGGGTATAGAGGTGGGGCGTCACAGCTTGGTATCAAAGCAAAACTTCGGAACAATATGGAATATTATAACAAGGATCATCGTCCTAAGTCCATCTTAGGAGTCGTGCTTTATGATTTAATTCGAGTCTTCGTACCGATTCATCCTATTTTCCTTATGATTCCTTGTTTTATCTATCAAGGTTGCTTGATATTTATTTTGAGAATAACTTTTTCCTCTTCTTTCTTTCTTTCTTTCTTAAAGAAGAGAAATGGTTAGACCAGGCCGTCCCAGCGCCGGTCAATCTAGTGCTACTCCCCAAGATGGAGTATTTGTGACTTCTCAACAGCTTCTTGATTTAGTGACAAATGCTCAAGCAGCTGGAGCTAACCCGGAACCTACTCACCCAAAGTCAGGATTCACACACTTGTGCAGCGATTACACTAATTTGGGTGGGGAGCCATTCGAAGGTTCCGAAACTATTATTGAAGTACAAGCTTGGCTAAGGTCATGCGATCGAATCTTTTCTCGCATGAATCTTATTGACCTTCACCGAGTTCAGGTGGCCTCTAGTATGCTCTAAGAAAGAGCATTGGACTGGTACGAGCTTCTTATTTCTGAGATTAATGAAGCGGATCTCTCCTGGGAGCAATTCCGGGAACGCTTCGAGTTGAAATTTGTACCAGAAGCAGAGAAAGTGACATTGGCTCGACGATTTATAGACCTTGTTCAAGGTGAGTCCTCCGTGACTGATTACGTCGCCTCCTTCGAGTCGCTTTCCAAATATGGGATTGAATACATCAACACCCCTTTAAAGAAGAACCAGAGGTTCGTCTATGGATTAAACAAAAATCTCAAGAAGCCATTACTTCTAAAATTAGAAGTTTCTTTCGACCAACTCATTGATATCGCTCTTCGTCTTGAAGAGGCGGATAGGGAGAATGATGTTGAAGTGGTGGGTTCCAAACCAAACTTCAACAACAAGAAAAGGCCAAACAAATTCAAAGGCCCTTATCCTAATAAGAAAGGGAAGCAAGCAACCTCTGTGGCAAAGACTTCTTCCTTTGGTCGTGGGGAATGCTATAATTGTGGTTCGAAGGACCATTATGCGAACAAGTGCCCAAAGTCTCTCTCTTGTCGCTACTGCAAGGTTCCCGGTCATGTTATATCTTCATGCCCCAAGCTTCAGGGCAATAAGGAGGGAAAGTTGAATGTTGCTCAATCCCCTGGCAACACGTCTCGTGGTCAAGGTATGCCTCATTCTATCCTTGATGGCATTATTATGTTTCGTGATCAACCCATTCGAGTTCTTTTTGATACGGGTGCATCCCACTCTTTTATATCAAAGGAACTTGTTGATGCTTTTTCTTTGGATGTTTTGTGTTTATTGACTTCTTTGAGAATTGCGAATACGGTTGGTGGATCCGCAACAATCAGTTTATTGTGTAAACATGTCGAGATTATTTTTTGTGATTTTCCTTTCCTAGCCGATTTGCATGTCATGCGTTATTTAGGCTTTGGAATGATTTTGGGGATGGATTGGCTTAACCGTTATGAAGCTTATATCCTATGTCCTGAGCGGACTATTCATCTTCGACATCCTCAATCTGTTAATCAGGTTTCTGTTATTCTTAAAGATTCGGATTCTGCTTTGGTTGCATCTTTATATTCTTTAAACCCACTTGATGACGATGATGATGATGAGGGTGATATTATTTCTTATTCATGTCGTTCGTGAATTTCCCGACATATTCGAGCCCGTTTTAGGATTACCACCTAAGCGAGCAATTGAGTTCAGAATTAATCTCATTCCTGGAGCTCAACCTATCATTCGCCCTCCTTATTGTATGTCCAATAAAGAAAATGAGGAGATGCGTAAACAATTATCCGAATTGGAGACGAAGCAATTTATTCGCTCTAGTTCCTCGCCTTGGGGAGCTTTGGCTGTTTTCGTGAAGAAATCGGATGGTACACTTAAGCTTTGCGTTGACTACCGCAAGCTTAATGATCTTACTGTCAAGAATAAATATCCTTTACCTCCGATTGATGATCTATTCGATCAACTTAGTAGTGCTAGAGTCTATTCACAATTAGACTTAGCTACTGGATTTCATCAGCTTCGTATTGCAGAGGATAGTATTCCTTTGACATCGTTCCGTACTCGTTATGGATCTTATGAATGGCTTGTTATTCCATTTGGTCTAACGAATGCTCCGACTTATTTCGTTGACCTTATGAATCGAGTTTTCAAAGATTTTCTCGACCGGTTTGTTCTCATCTTTATTGATGATATTCTTGTGTATTCTAAAATCGAGGAGGAGCATGAGAAACATCTTCGGATTGTATTGGAAACTCTTAGGAGTAATCAATTAAAGGCAAAGTTCTCTAAATGCCACTTTTGGCAATCTCGTGTGAAGTTTCTCGGTCGTATTATTTCCGAATCCGGAATTTCCGTGGATCCTTCAAAGATTGATGCGATTCAAGAGTGGAAGAGACCGGAGAGTGTGACAGAGATTCGTAGTTTCCTTGGATTGGCAGGTTATTACCGCCGTTTTATTAAAGACTTTTCTAAAATTGCCGTCCCTCTTACTGGCTTAACAAAGAAAGGTGTTAAATACTTTTGGTCGGACAAATGTGAAGCTTCTTTTCAAAAATTAAAAGAACTCCTTTCCGATGCTCCTATTGTTGTGATTCCTATGGAAACCAAGATTTTATTGTTTATACCGATGCTAGTCGCGTTGGTTTGGGTGCCGTTCTTATGCAAAGAGAACGTGTTATTGCTTATGCTTCCTGACAATTGAAGCCTGCTGAGAGTAGATATGCCAATCATGATTTAGAGCTCGCGGCTATTGTTTTTGCTCTTCGGATTTGGCGTCATTATCTTTTAGAAGAGAAATTTGTTCTTTATACCGATCATAAATCCTTGAAGTATTTATTCTCTCAAAAGGAACTTAATTTGCGTCAACAGCGTTGGCTCGAATTTCTTGCACCATATGATCTTGATATTCTTTATACTCCCGGTAAGGGTAATCGTGTCACCGATGCCCTTAGCCGTAAACAACAAGCTGTTGTTTCTATGATGATATCCGAATGGAACGATCTCGAGATTTTATCCACTTGTGAAATTCGAGACCGTATTTCCGATTTATGTTCATCTCTTATTTTATGTAGCCTTGAGGCTCATCCTTCTCTTTTAGACCGCATTCTTGAAGCTCAAAGGCTAGATCCCGAATTGGCTCTTCTTGGCCAAAATATTAACGGTGAGATTGATATTGAAAGTTTGAAAGACTTTGATATCGATTTTCGTGGCGGCATTCGAAAATTTGGTAGACTTATCGTACCAAATATTGGTGATCTTCGTAAAGATATTTTAGAAGATTTCATCGTTCTAAATTTACCATTCATCCCGGTAGTAGTAAAATGTACGTGGATATGAGGCGACTTTATTATTGGGAGGGAATGAAATCAGATATTGCTAACTTCGTTAAGCGTTGCATGACTTGCCAACTCGTTAAGGACGAGCATCAAAGGCCCGGTGGATTATTGCAACCTTTAGAAATTCCAATTTGGAACGGGATCAAATTTCCATGGATTTTATTGATAGCCTTCCCCGTTCTCGTTCGGGTCATGATAGTTTATGGGTGATCGTTGATAGGCTTACTAAATCCTCCCATTTTATTCCCGTTCGGTCTAACCGAACCGTACCTCTTTTGGCCAAACTCTTTATCAAAGAGATTGTTAAATTACATGGAGTTCCTACTTCTATTGTTAGTGATCGTGATCCATTGTTTACTTGTGGATTTCGGAAGAGTCTTCAAAAAGCTTTGGGAACGAAGCTTAATTTTAGCACCGCTTATCATCCTCAGTCCGATGGACAAACCGAGCGTGTGAATCAAACTCTTGAAGATCTTCTTCATGCATGTGTTCTTGATTTTGGTGGAAGTTGGGAAGATCATATTTCACTTATTGAATTTTCCTATAATAATAGCTTCCAATCTAGTATTGGTATGGCACCTTTCGAGGCACTTTATGGAAGGCCATGCCGATCTCCTTCTTGTTGGCTTGAGGCCGGTGAGAAACTGGTTTTAGGTCCAGATTTTATTCGTGATTCCACAGAAAAGATTGACCTTATTCGACATAGGATGAAAGAAGCCCAGAGTAGACAAAAATCCTATGCCGATAACCGAAGAAGGAAGTTATAATTTTCTGTGGGAGATTTTGTGTTCATTCGTGTGTCACCTATGAAAGGTGTTGTGCGTTTCAGTCGATCGGGAAAGTTAGCGCCTCGATATATTGGGCCATTTCCTATCACCGAACGTATTGGTTCCGTGGCTTATCGCCTTTTATTACCGGCTCAATTTTCTGCTATCCATGACGTGTTTCACGTTTCTCAACTTCGAAAGTGTCTTCGAGATTCCGATTCTATTCTTGAGCCCGGTGTTGTGGAAGAGATTGAGGTTTCGCCTAATTTAACTTATGAGCAGCATCCTATTCGAATTATTGCTTCGGAGGTCAAACGTCTTCGAAATAAAGATGTTCCGCTTGTGAAAGTTCAATGGTCTTCAAATCCTAAGAATTGTTCTTGGGAATCTAGAGAGTTCATCGACCGAACACATCCGGACTTACTTTCTCGTGCTCTTTGAGGTGAACTTCTTATTTCAAACTTCTTTTGTGTTGAATATGCTTTTATGGTTGTTACTATATATCTTCTTCTTAAATATTGCGAGGACGCAATTTCTTTAAGTAGGGGAGTCTGTAACAACCCGCATATTTGTTGATTTTTATATTTAAATATTTTATCGATACTCGAAATTTAGTCCGAAAAGCTACTTTTTGCATACGGTCGAATTAGGACTCGGGACCACTCCCATTGAGTTTAAAATGCCGTTTGCGACCTTTTCGAGTATAAGCTTCAATATGTTTGGAGAAAGTAGAATTTTGCTACTTTTCACTTGGGCTTTGGGTTTAGGTTGGGTTCAGCCCAATGTTCTAACTTAATACCCCAAACTGAAACCCCCCTCTTCATTCACTCCCTCTTCCTCTAATTTCAGTCCTAAAGAGATTAATGGTGGAAGAGAATGGGAAATAGAAATCCAAAACCCTAGTTTCCATTTGCAAATCAATTTCTTGCTCCAAACTCAAGAAGAAGCCATTGGTAAGCTTCTCTTCTTCTTCTCCAACTCTTTCTCTCTTTGATTTCAGAAAATTCCTAAACCTAATTTGGAAAATGTTTCTCTTTTTAGCTTAGAATCAAGCTTCTAGAGTTGAATTTGAAGAGTGGTTGATTCTCCTTTGCTTTCAAGCTTCTTTTTTCCAATTGCTTGGGTTCAAAGGTGAGATTTTTATTTCACATCTATGCTTATATTTATCTTCGATTGTTAGCTATGAATTCCTAACACTTATTCGTGTGCATTTACTTTTGGTTTGCAATGGTTTTGTGAATATTCCAATTTTGGTGTTTTGAAAGCCAAATTCTTAAAAACCATAGCTTTGATGTTCAAATGTGTTTTTGGTGATGCAACAAGGAGCTCATAGGGCTGGGTAGTCGATTGGCATAAATCCTTAGTGTCGATGCTCGTACGGTTGCAATTTGGTAGTGATTGGCCATTGTATTCAATGGGCTTTGAAGGGACTGGGAACAGGTTCGGCCGACCGAGCCCTGTGGCCGGTCGACCGACCTGCTACTATGGTGCATAGGCACCTTTCTGTCCCTGGTCCGGTCGACTGGCTACAGGACTCAGCCGACCGACCTGCTTCCCGAGAATTTTTGTGGAACAGGGTCCGGTCGACCGAGCTCTATAGCCGGTCGACCGACCTTGTGCATTTTTGCCTATTTCGCCTAGTTGTTTGAATTTCCAACTTTAATCGATTCGTGTTGTTTCCTATGTGTTGTTATCATTTGTTATGACTTTGATGACTCCTTTTTAGGGATTTTTGAATATCCATTTCGATGGATTCTTTATCGGTTTCGTTGGATTTTTATTCACATCTTCGTATGTGAATTTTAGTGATTGATTGTTCCTACAATCTTCTTTGTGATTTGTCACTTTAAAAATATAAAGGTTTTCTATACTAGTAGTAAATATCAAAACTCTTTCTTCAAATGATTTCAACTCTATTTTAGTACAAAGCTCGTTTCTTAAACCGTTTTCCAATCTATTAGTATATACAATCCTTTACCTCACTCGTATGAGAAATCTAATTAAACGACTTAGTAAAACAAGTGGTATGAAACGCCTGCGTTTACTTCGTCGGTTAATTCTTGGACTCGTTCGATTGAAACTCTTGTGACAATTTTCTAGTGGAGATCTACAATTTGTTCGTAAATATTTAAGTTAAGCTAGTGGTTATGGGACATGAAGCTAAGCTCATATATTTACTAGCTTACTGTAATTGACACTTCTCGTTGATCATGACGATCATCTTTGTGATTTAGACTAGCAATGAGCGATGTCTCTTTGTCTGCGAGGGAGACTAAACCCCGTTTTGTGGAGTTTCGACTCAAATTGGTGGGGTAGCAACCCATGGTCTTCGGGCCGTTTGTGGAGCTTCGGCTCAATTTGTGATGGTTAGCAACCATGGAATTAGCATTCCGTTTGTGATACACGTGTTGGTGAGCCTTGTGCTCCCGTTTGTGATAGGCCTTTCCCCCCTTTGTGATTTCTGGATTTCTTGAGATGATTTCTAGAATTTGTGCTTCGCCAATTTTCGTGATTTCCATTGATAAGCTTTATCGATATTTGTGCATTGGTGAATTCGTGCATCATTGACTTTTGTGATTTCTGGATTTCGTGTGTTGAATTCTGGAATTTGTGTGTCATTGACTTTTGTGATTGACATTGATATTATCGTCATTATTTATGGTATGATGAACTAAATTAAGAGTATGACGTTTCTGTGATTCTTGTGTAGATTTTGTGACATTGAATAATCCCTTGATGATTTTCAACTACATATATATATATATATATATCACAGCTTGGCATTGTAATTATTATGTGTTTAGTCATATCTCTTGTTCTATATCGTTTCATCTGATATTTATAGTTAGACTGATCCGTTTATTATTTTCTTATTAAATAATACTCGGGTCAGACCGAGATGTTACAGGTGCTTCTGCTTGACTTCTCCCCAGGGATTCATTACTCTGACTTTTGGCAAACTACTTAGATTAGTAGTTTATTTTGTTGTATACACTTAAGATATAGACTCATAGTTGTATTCTTTTGTATAGCACGTGTTGCTATTCTTTTGTATTATTGTGGATCTTTTTGACCACTACTCTGATATACACTTCCATGTGTTAATTATATATTCATATCTTCTTCCGCCTTTGTGATATGAATTATCTGTGACTGATCTGTGTTATGTTTATTTCTATATTTGTTTCCGAAGACCTTTATAGCCACTGTGTAGTAGCTTTGAATTTGTGTCGGTATGTCGGATTTCCTCTTGAGATGAAAAGTTATATTTTTATCCGGCATATCGGTGCTCGCACAAAGCAATTACACGGATGGTCTCTCCTCAACAGCCTTATTCTCCGTGCTAGTTGACAACATTCACCGTAATGTTCTTGGCTAGCGTGGGTATAGAGGTGGGGCGTCACACTATCACTTGCGCTCGAGCATTCCCAGATCGAGAAACCCTAGCAATCACATCACCTTCACCCTTCCTCCCCATGCACGCCATCGCACTCATGCGCATCTAGGAACGACGCTGCACTTAGGTCGTGCGACGTCATTTTTTTTAATCGACCGTGGATTTCTTTTTTTTAGGTGGAGGCTACGATTCGAAAAGAAGGGGGAAGATAGGTGCGGGCTAGGGATGAGCACTTGAACAAGTGATAAGGAGGGAAATAATAATAATACTAATAATACATAAATAATGTTAGAAAATATCAAACCAACTAGCTCACGAAAATTCCGAACATAAAATGTCGAGAGCCGCTTGGCGTTCATAATGTTTTACCCCCATTCCAGAGGCTAATTTGATCATATGTAGACGATAGTTTTCAAAATCAATTTATCTTAATTAAATTCCAAAATAAATTTCTACGCGTTTGAAGCTCGCACAGCCAAACGACATGTCCGATCACTTCAAAACTCGAAATCCTACAATAATTCACTATTATGGATCCGATGAAACTGATTTCGTCAAAATCCGAGGCAGCTGCCAAATTGGCTATTTTTATTCGTTAATTAAAATAAAAAAATTCCAATTTATAATTTTTCAACTTTTACCCAATTTTAAAAATTAACAATCTTCATTGTTGTTCAAATAAAATTTTAGTCAACTTTCGATACCATTTTTATTCACATTAAATCCAAAATCCAATTATTTAAATAATCTCCAATATTAAATTCAAACAATTTAATTATTTATTAAATCACCATATTAATAAATAGTTCAACAATTATTAAAAATCATAAATTTTCAAATGAATTTAGTTATCAATAATTATTTCCATCTAATTAATTCAACACTTATGATCCAATCCTAATTATTTATCATATTTTTATTTCAATATAAATAATTCTAAATTTTCAAAATTGTTTATTTCAAGATTTTATTCAAGTTCATGTCCAATAACTATATTAACAAATTGTTAAATTTTATTTCTATCCATTTTTATCTAATAATTATGTAAAATTTTATAATTTAAAACGGTTAAAAATAAGGGTCGTTACATATTGCAATGCTCCCACTATACTTCTGTATTGTTTGTCATTTAGTATTGGTTCTCCTCTATTTTTTGAAAGATGTAAATTGCTTGTCATTGGAGTGGGAAGAGGATTTGCCTTATCCATCTTAGCTTTTATCAATATCTCATGGACTTATTTCTCTGATTTAAATGTATTTCTGATCTGAAATTATTTTGACTTAAATGCCTAGAGAATAATTTAGTGCTTCTAAACATTTAACTGAGAATTCTTCTTTCGCACATTGTGTGATGCTTATGATTTCTAACTTACTGTTCCCTATAGTAATAAGATCATCAACAAAGATTTATACATAAGTTATTGTATTATTAAAGAACTTAGTAAATGAGGAATTATCAGATTTAGTTGAAATGTTGCCATGTCTTGCTAGGGTTGTATTCAGTTTGTTAAACCAATCTCTTGGTGCTTGTAACAACCCGATATTTTTAGCCAATCACATCCACACATGTCGGACTTCAATTGCTCAAAATACCGCATTGTAAATAAATTTGGAGCAAATGAAAAACAATCATAGAATCACAGACACAGAAATATCAGAATAACTCGCATCGGAAATTAAAATATCATAGTAGTTCATGAAGCTACTATAACAAAATCTAAAAACAAAATACATAATATCAGTCAGAAACATATGCAATAGAAATCCCAAATACGTAGAATTTTATAAATACAAGTGTTGAAATAGACAACTGAAACTGAAAGGGATATATAACTAGATAAGCAAATCTCCAGCGATTCCTAGATCCAGAAAAATAAATCCAAAGCTAAGCTGTAAATACTCAGGCTGATCGAGCGTAAAGTAAAAACAAAAAACACTCGAGTCAGGACGTACATGCTTATATAACGTAAACCAACTAAAGTGAACTGTAGTAGTAATGCACAATAACTTAAAGGATGCTTGGGATTACCCATCCTCCAAGGATCAGTTAAATCATAAATTAAATACATCCCATGGTTAAAATTTTAAAATGGTATTTTATACTTCGAAATCAAATATCATTTCAAAATTCAATATCGATTACAAATTCATTTCACAATGTCAAAATATTATATCCTTCCAAAACCTCACTCGTTTTTTTATTTAATTTAAATACTATTTCAAATCACATTTCAAAATGGTTTATATTTCAATCAAATATTCCATTTAAAACCAATTAAAATGAAGTTATTATAATCAATAGTCAAATATTAAATTCCTAAAATTTAGCCTTTTCAGAATTCATTTATTCACTTAAATTTATTAAAACAGTGAAATTTCAACTTTCGCAGCATTTAGAAAATGCTACGGTAAGTTACATTTGAAAACAATTCAATTTAGCAAAGACAGCATTTACAGAAATACTGTAATAGTTCAGGTTTCAAATAAAAGCTTTAGTTCAATTCCGCAACTACGGCACTTATAGAGTACTGTAATAGCCATTGGTTCATTTTTGCCTTTTAGTTCATTTATATCAACTACAACACTTAGAAATGCTGTAATATCCTTTACTTCAGAAATGATAGCATTTCTGAAATGCTGTTTATTATATTCCAAATTTTCAATACAATTTCATAAACAACTAAACTTAAATTTAAACCAATTTGACTTATAAAATATTATATTTTCACACTTCAAAATGATTATTTAAATACCCTTTAATTTATGATTTTATAAAGTGAAATTTTCATACAAAAAAATCAATTTTTTTATTTCACTTATAAAATTTAATGTACAATTTTATACCATTTCATTTACTTTACGTTTTAATGTAAATTACCATTTCACAAATTAAATTTAAATTCCATTTTATTTTTCTTAACTTAACCTTTAAATTTGAAACACATTTAACATTTTCCAAGTTAAGTTATATTTCAAATTTCAATTTTAAACATTTATTTATTTAACTATTTTTAGTTTATAGAAAAATAATAACACTTTATAAAATCATTTTAAATTCAAATAAAAATCAAATTATCATATTTTCTTACTTAATTTAAACTACATTTATAAACCAAATCATAAATTCCAAAATTTACATATATTCCAGATTCTACTTTACCATTTATTTATCTCACTTATTTAACTTGTAGAAAATCACTAATATTTATAAAAATCATTTTTGTATTAAATTTAAATCAAATTATCATAATATTTACATTTTTATAACATTTTAATTTTTTTAGAAAAAGATATATATTAACCACGAGTCTGCATATAAAATCTTCTAACCTAAGTCAAATGTTACGGATAATATATCATTTCAATCCGTAATTTACAAAGGAAAAATCCGGGTTCTATTATTTCTAACTCGAAATCCCAAGTAAATAAAAATAAATAAAAATCACTCATGCCTATCATTTCAGCCCATAATGATTTTTTCCAATTCTAATGTCCGTTCGGGTATGTATCATTTCAACCCATAGTGATTATAATCTACAGGGAACTTGTAGTGTGATAACTGATATAAATAAACGTAATAGCATTATATAACAGTAACAGATGATATGGCAGGTATATAAACAGGGGTGTGCATCATACGATCATATCATAGGCAATTATAACATGACAATATAATTTACAGATTCATAGGGTGTCAATTTACTAATTGTATAAGTACAAATGTCTGGTGAGAAATACTCACCTCTACAAGCTGGAGATAGCACAAGTAAACACACAAACAAATATCCAAAAGGCACGAAAGCATGACTACGATTCAAGTAGTTGGAGAGCCAAAGCTATTATCTTGTGCATATGAAACAAAACAATATATAAGACATGAATTTCAACAATATAACATTGAACACTAAAAAAGAAGGAACAACAAATAATTAAACAACTTGAACTTGCTTTCATAAATCCTATGCTCAACCATATGATGATAAGGCACGGCCATGGTGGTGTATTTGGTCAAGTATGGGTCCAATATGGTCGGCCTAGCTAGGGTATGAAGGTATGGAAGTTGTTTATGCAAGAACATTACAAGCCAAGGCAACAAAGGCAATTTGTGAGCAAATATAAGTCTCGGCCATGGCCTTTTTTGGCATGGCCATGATTGGTGGAGGTTAGGGGATGGTGTGGCAATGGCTTAGGGTTAGGTAGGGGCTGGTGGAGATGGTGCAAGTGGTGGCCGAGAGGGGTTGTGAAGTGGTGAAGGCATTGGTGAGCTTGGCTATGCATATATAAGAAGTGATTGCTTTTTTTTTATGTGGAGCTTGCATCTCAGGGGTCACGGCCTGACATGGACAAGGAGATGGAGGGGGTTTGCAGTTGGTGAAGGTGGTGGTGAAGGAGGAGGCTATGGACGAACTAGTTAAATGAAGGCATGACAAGATAAGTAAAACAAAGAAGAAAAATGAAAAAAATGAAAGAAACATTACCAATTTTTTTCTCAGAAATGTTGGCAGAAGTTTTTGATGAGAAGTGAAAAATTTTATGCGTGAGAAAATTAAAGTGTTCGGCGGAGAAAGAAGATAAGGTCGGCCTCATCAATGCAAGTGTTGTTTTGAAATGAAAAGGTAAAAAGAAGATGAAAAGTTTAAGACATGTGAAAGGTTATAAAACTCTTCAAATTCCCCATTTTCTTTTTACATTTTTAAACACATGAAAAATGAATATAAATAAAATAAAATAAGAAAAATAATGCATGAATAAAAATAAATAAATAAATTTTAGATAAATATAAATTAATTAAGAAAATAGCTTAAAAATAGAAACTAGGTTTTAAAAATTGTAAAGAAAACACAATAAGCTTTGGAAAAATTACAACATTACTTTAAAATTTTAAATTAAAATATATACCTAACATGTCATATAACACATATTAGAACATGATACGACAATCAAAAATATTGTTTATATAAATTAAAACAAATAATTTTATTAAATAAATCAATTTAGATACAATATTGTAAAAAAACATAACTTTCACAATATAAATTGGATTTCAACGAAACGAAAAGCAGTATTCTTGAAATTTAATTTAATTTCATAATAAAAGATAAAATTAAAAATTCAAATATTTAAATTTAAATTTAAAATTCAAAGTTTGACTAAATTGACCCAAAATCCACATTTTCTTGGAAATATTCTATTTATTCAGGTTTGAAATTATAATTCACATAAAATCAAAATTTATATTTAATATAACAAAATTTATTAATTTTAATAAATAAAATAAAGTTTTTAATCATACATTTCAATTAAAGTAATCACAAATACAGGGTGGTTACACTCTCCCTCACTCAAATCTTTTCGTCCTTGAAAAGAACGAACAAGGAAAATAAGGAAACAAGATAGAAAAAACTAGTACCTGAAACGAACAATTCCGGATTCGAAGCATGAATGCTCTCCTCCATTTCCCAGGTACAATCCCAATCATCGGTACATCACAGTACTTTGATCAGACTAACAATTTTCCTTCTTAGCTGCTTCGTACCTTTGTCGACAATACGAAGTGGCTTACTGTCGATAGTCATATTTGGCTAAATATCCAAACTATCAAAAGCAGAAGGCTGAACAAAATGAGGACGGTCATGAAGATACCAGAGAAGATGTGAGGCATGGAATACATCATGCACTCAAGAAAGCTTCTCGGGAAAATCCAAACGATAAGCCAAAGAACCAACTCTTTCTACAATACAGAAAGGACCCTCGAAGAGGAAGAAGAATAGAAATAGAAAGAAGGAAAAGTAGGTTGAAAGACAAGGATGAACCATGTTTTAAAACTATATAAATTTCAATTAATTTTTTATGACATTATAAACATTTTATAATATGATGAATAGTCATTTGATTTAAATTTGATAGTTCGAAGTAAACAAAATTTAAAACATTTTAAATTATTTTGAAAAGAAAAGTAAATGATCAAAATATCCTTTATATAATACTATATCAAAATACTTTTATAACTCGATGTCTTAACAAATTTACTTTCGTTCCTACAGACTCTGGCCATGTGTTGATCTGGCACAAAGCTAGAATTCTCCAAGTACTTAGTAGACTTCGTTCAACACCCGGTGAAAATACTAGAAAACTTTTTAAAACAGTTATGGAAAGTAAAATCCAAACAAATCAACCAAACCAAAATATTTGTCTAACCATGGATCACAAATACACAATGGTTACGCCTGGATCCCCCAGGAAACATCTGTACCAGTAAGCTATCTCAGCCGGTGAATTACGCCATGATGACTAGTAGACCGCAGATACACAATGGTTACGCCTGGATCCCCCAGGAAACATCCATACCTTTAAGCTATTTCAGCCAGCGGAATTCGCTACTAATATGACCTACATAGATCGTAGGATACACAATGGTTACGCCTGGATCCCCTAGGAAACATCCGTACACCTAGGCCATCTCAACAAGATGAAATACGCTATGCAGTCGCGATCATAAGACCATGGAGATCGCCATGGAATTCGATGGACACTCAAGTATCATATCTGGAAAACCCAAATCAGAGAGAATAATATCAATAGAATGAATCCACAATGTTGCCACAAAGAGGATATCAAGCAGAAGGTGCTTTCCATATCTTTCCTTCGAAAACATGTATCATATAGTACCTTTCAAATCACTTTCAAATATTATAAAGTCCATTATATATAAGATTCCATTTCAAATTGAAAACTTTCCAAATCAGTAATATATCAAATCATACTTATATAGACTTTGATTATATAAGATTTCTCTTTCCAAATTGAGTACCCTTTCCAAATCAACAGTTTTCAATTCAATTTCATTCTTATACAAATCCATTTTATATAAGTTCGATAACTCCCAAATCACGTATTTAGTAAAACAAGGTTCTCAATTGCAATTCCTTTCGATAACGTTTTAGTTTTAAAATCATATATGATTTCACCAAATCATTTCTTCCAAATTACATATATTGAGTTTCAATGTTTCTTAAAACAATAAAGTTAGAAAATAATCCTGGTTTCCAAGTAGACAAAATTTAGGTCAAACAAATTCATTTCGAAAACCATCATATAAATACTGGGTTTTACTATCCATTCTATTTTCAAAACCAAATATCTTTCTCAAATCAATTATACCCAAAGTGATTTCCAGCCTTTAAACTTTTAAACTATTTATTTCTATTCAAAAGATCAATTTACCTTTTTCAAACTAATTAAAGCTAAATTTTATTCAAAACATTCCAAAACTAAATTCCATATCAGTATAATTCAAAATAGTCTTACTCATTTACTTAACAAAATAGTTTCAACTCATTTGCCTAATCGAATGATTTATATTTTTTCAGGATTACTTAGCTTTGAAAAATTAAACCTTGATTTGGAAGCGCTCGAACTTTTAAAAATAGTCGAGGAAACCAAATTTTCAAATCCAAGAGTTGGAATCAGTAACAAATCAGTAAATCAATTCCTATAGATAAGGTTATACTAAAACAAATACGAATCTCAAGGACGGAACACCGGCTTACTTTGTATTGTTTCATATATATATATATGCATATTTCTTTCGAAAATCAAACAATACTTAAAAATCTGAAATCAAAATTGGTTTCACAAAATCACTCGCATAGCAAAGCTACTAGAGTGGCCTCTCCCCCACTCAGAAACTGGAAAATCAATGTCGATGATGCATGCATTCATCACCGAAATTATTTTCCAGCGACATAAATGGGTTCTGGACTTTTATTTACTCGAAAACTTCTTTTGAAATTGCTTCGAAATCATTGGAATCCATTTGAATACATTTGAAATATTTCTTATTCGAAAAATATCTTAAAATCATATTATTATTATATATTTTCCAAAATCTTAAAACCGATTTCAAAACACCGAAGTTCGAGTCCTTGAAATTCAAATTCAAAACCCTTCAGTTACAAATCATTTTTATATAAGTCAAATTCTTATAAAATTTTTAAAATTTCAACTCCTTTCGAAATTTCAAATTTTTAAAGGAAGAAGAATATATAATCCTTTCAAAGCTTCGAATTTTCATTTTCAGAAGATATAAAATCCTTATTGAAAACATTTTACTTTTATAAAATCTGGTCATCCTTATCAAAATAATAATTTCAATGTATGCATAATTTCAACATACAACCAAATACAAATTTCTAAAGAATGATTCAAGATTAGATTTCAAACAAACAGAGATTCAAATTTAGAGGAAATCTAATCAATAGAATTCTGGTTCGAAGATAAGCTCGGACGAAGATGAGATAATTTAATTACCCAATAGGAGATGATAAGCCTATATGAATTGCGGGCAACCTTAACCGGTCAACCGTGACTTCAGGAATATAATCAATTCGGAAATCTAGGGCAAAATGACATTCGATCGTTAGAGATAGAATCCAGGTAGAGCAAGAGATAGATAGCATCAAAACCCGAGGATAAAGAAATCTCTGGTGAATCAATGCCAATTGTAAAGGAGTTTCACCCCTTTACAAATCATTCAAAGATTTACAGAATCACCGATCTTTATACAGGTCATTCAAAGTGGAGTTATGGAATGCCCCAAAATAAAAAGGATAAAATAAGCAAGACAAGACTGGATTTCAGAACAAGTTGGAGCGTTACAAAATTCAAGGAATCCTAATCAATAAGAATCCTAACCAAGAGATTTCTAACAAGGTGGATACCGAAGGGATGAATTTCAGAAAATCCTGATTCCAAAATAAGAAAATTTTTGTACCAATATAATCTATGAAAATCCTTTATAAATCATTTGGAAATCATTTTATACTTTTAAAATACGTTCTCCCACAAGGAAATTATTCTGAGATTGATTTCACTCATTCCTGGGTATTTCTACCCTATCTCTAATGAGTTTTGCTCCGCAGGCTATGGTTTGCCTAAAAACCAAAGCTCTGATACCAACTGTAACAATCCGATATTTTCAGCCATTCGCATCCACACACGTCGAACTTGAATTGCTCAAAATACCGCATTATAAATAAATTTAAAGCAGATGAAAAACAATCACAAAATCACAGACGCAGAAATATCAGAATAACTCGCAACGGAAATTAAAATACCATAGTAGTTCATGAAGCTACTATAACAAAATCTCAAAACAAAATACATAATATCAGTCTGAAACATATACAATAGAAATCCCAAATACATAGAATTTTACAAATACAAGAGTTGAAATAGACAACTGAAACTGAAAGGGATAGATAACTAGATAAGAAACTCTCCAACGATTCCTAACTCCAGAAAAAGAAATCCAAAGCTAAGCTGTAAATACACAGGCTGACCCGAGCGTATAGGAAAACACAAAACACTCGAGTCAGGACATGCATACTTATATAATGTAAACCAACTCAAGTGAACTGTGATAGTGATGCACAATAACTTAAAGGATGCTGGGGATCACCTATCCTCTAAGGATCAGTTAAATCATAAATTAAATACATCCCGTGGTTAAAATTTCAAAATGGTATTTTATACTTCGAAATTAGATATCATTTCAAAATTCAATATCATTTCGTAATGTCAAAATATCATGTCCTTCCAAAACCTCACTCATTTTTTTATTTAATTTAAATACCATTTCAAATCACATTTCAAAATGGTTTATATTTCAATCAAATATTCCATTTAAAACCAATTAAAATGAAGTTATTATACTCAATAATCAAATATTAAATTCCTAAAATTTAGCCTTTTCAGAATTCATTTATTCACTTAAATTTATTGAAATAGTGAAATTTCAACTTTCGCAGCATTTAGAAAACGCTACGGTAAGTTACATTTGAAAATAATTCAATTTAGCAAAAACAGCACTTATAGAAATGTTGTAATAGTTCAGGTTTCAAATAAAAGCTTTAGTTCAATTCCGTAACTACAACACTTACAGAGTGCTGTAATAACCCTTGGTTAATTTTTGCCTTTTAGTTCATTTATATCAACTACAGCACTTAGAAATGCTGTAATATCCTTTACTTCAAAAATGATAGCATTTCTGAAATGCTGTTAATTAAATTTCAAATTTTCAATACAATTTCATAAACAATTAAACTTAAATTTAAACCAATTTGACTTATAAAATATTATATTTTCGCATTTCAAAATGATCATTTAATACCCTTTAATTTATGATTTATAAAGTGAAATTTCATACAAAAAATCAATTTTTTTATTTCACTTAGAAAATTTAATGTACAATTTTATACCATTTCATTTACTTTACGTTTTAATTTAAATTACCATTTCATAAATTAAATTTAAATTCCATTTTATTTTTCTTAACTTAACCTTTAAATTTAAAACACATTGAACAATTTCCAAGTTAAGTTATTTTAAAATTTCAATTTTAAACATTTATTTATTTAACTATTTTTAATTTATTGAAAAATCAATAACACTTTATAAAATCATTTTAAATTCAAATAAAAATCAAAATATCATATTTTCTTACTTAATTTAAACTACATTTATAGACCAAATCATAAATTCCAAAATTTACATATATTCCAGATTCTACTCTACCATTTATTTATCTCACTTATTTAACTTGTAGAAAATCACTAATATTTTATAAAAATCATTTTTATATTAAATTTAAATTAAATTATCATAATATTTACATTTTTATAATATTTTAAAATTTTAGAAAAATATATATATTAACCACGGGTCTTTATATATAATCTTTTAACCTAAGTCAAATGTTACGGATAATATATCATTTCAATCCGTAATTTACAAAGGAAAAATCCAGGTTCTATTATTTTTAACTCGATATCCCAAGTGAATAAAAATAAATAAAAATAACTCAAGCCTATCATTTCATCCCATAATGATTTTTCCCTATTCTAATGTCCGTTCGGGTATGTATCATTTCAACCCATAGTGATTCTAATCTACAGGGAACTTGTAGTGTGATAACTGATATAAATAAACATAATAGCATTATATAATAGTAACAGATGATATAACAGGTGTATAAACAGGAGTGTGCATCATATGATCATAACATAGGCAGTTATAACATGATAATATAATTTACACATTAATAGGGTGTCAATTTACTAATTATATAAGTACAAATGTTTGGTGAGAAATACTCACCTCTACAAGCTGGAGATAGCACAACCTAACATACATACAAAGATCCAAAAGGCATGAAAGTGCGACTACGATTCAAGTGAGGGGAGAGCCGAAGCTATTATCTTATGCATATGAAACAAAACAATATATAGGACATGAATTTCAACACCAAATATAACACTTAACGCTAGAAAATAAGGAACAACAAATAATTAAACAACTTGCACTTGCTTTCACAAATCCTATGCTCGGCCATATGATTATAAAGCATGGCCATGGTGGTGTATTTGGTCAAGTATGGGTCTAATATGGTCGTCCTAGCTAGGGTATGAAGGTACGAAAGTTGTTTATGCAAGAGCATCACAAGCCAAGGCAACAAAGGCAATTTGTGAGCAAATATAAGTCTCGGCCATGGCCTTTTGTAGCATGGCCATGACTAGTGGAGGTTACGGGATGGTGTGGTAGTGGCTTAGGTTCAGGTAGGGCTGGTGGAGAAGGTGCAAGTGGTGGCCGAGAGGGGTGGTGAAGTGGTAAAGGCATTGATGAGCTCGGCTATGCATATATAAGGGGTGATTGCTATTTTATTGTATGGAGCTTGCATCTCAAGGGTCACGGCCTGACATGGACAAGGAGATGGAGGGAATTTGCAGTCGAACAAGGTGGTGGTGAAGGTGGCGGTGAAGGAGGAGACTATGGCCGAACTAGTTAGGTGAAGGCATGACAAGATAAATAATAAAACAAAGAAGAAAAATGAAAAAAATGAAAGAAACATTACCAATTTTCTTCTCAGAAATGTTGGCCCAATTTTTGATGAGAAGCAAAAAAATTTTTGCGTGAGAAAGTGAAAGTGTTCGGCCGAGAAAGAAGAGAAGGTCGGCCTCATCAATGCTAGTGTTGTTTTGAAATGAAAAGGTAAAGAAGATGAAAAGTTTAAGGCATGGGAAAGGCTATAAAACTCTTCAAATTTCCCATTTTCTTTTTACATTTTTAAACACATGAAAAATGAATATAAATAAAATGAAAAAAACAAAATAATGTATGAATAAAAATAAATAAACAAATTTTAGATTAATATAAATTGATTAAGAAAATAGCTTAAAAATAGAAACTAGGTTTTAAAAATTGTAAAGAAAATACAATAAGCTTTGGAAAAATTATAACATTACTTTAAAATATTTTAAAATAAAAATATATACCTAACATGTCATATAGCACATATTAGAACGTGATATGACAAACAAAAATATTATTTATATAAATTAAAAAATAATTTTATTAAATAAATCAATTTACATACAATATTGTAAAAAACATAACTTTCACAATATAAATTGGATTTCAACGAAACAAAAAGAAGTATTCACGAAATTTAATTTATTTTCATAATAAAAGGTAAAATTCAAAAATTCAAATATGTAAATTTAAATTTAAAAGTCAAAGTTTGACTAAATAGACCAAAAATCCACATTTTCTGGAAATATTCTATTTATTCAGGCTTGAAAATATAATTCACATAAAATCAAAATTTATATTTAAAATAACAAAATTTATTCATTTTAATAAATATAATAAAGTTTTTAAATCATACATTTTAATTAAAATAAATAAAATATACAATTAAAATAATCAAAAATAGAGGGTTGTTATAGTGCTTGCTTGAGCCCATAGAGTGCTTTATTGAGTTTGCATACAAGCTGATCATTGCCCTTTTTTATAAACCAATTTAGCTATTCCATGTATACTTATTCATGTAACTCACCATTAAGAAAAGCATTATTAACATATAATTGTTTGATGGTCCAATTTTTATGCAAGGAAATTGTTAAGACAACTCTAATGGTTGAGGTTTTCACAAAAGGAGAAAAAGTTTCATCAAAATCAAATCCATTTTGTTGTGAATACCCTTTTGCTACTAGCCTTGCTTCATATCTAAGAATTGAACAACCTGGATTTTTTTCAGTTTGTATGTCCATTTGCATTCTATGACATTTACATTCACTAGTAAGGTACAAGATCCATGTCTTGTTCTTTATCAGTGCATTATATTCATCCTTCATGGAATTTTTCCAGTTGATATCCAAAAATTCTTGCTAATATTTACTTGGCACAGTGATCTTAGATTTAATAATATATGTTTTTGGTTTGAATATACCACTTTTTTCTCTTATCATGGTGTGGATCTGAATGATGACTAATTTTAGGTCCTACACTGTCAGTGCTTGTTGGTACTTCAATTTGTTCTTGATCTATTTCATATATGGACACCGTGTGTTAAGGACCATGATCACTTACATTCTGAGCTGGTATGACTATCTCTGGTGAAGGTAATATTGGAGGCATAGAGTGCTTTGAATTATGAATCTTCTATGTTGTTTTGATATCTACACAACTAAATGGAAACTCATGCTCATTAAATATCACATACCTAGATATATATATATATATATATATATATATATATATATATATTCTTCCATTGCTATCAAGGCACTTATATCCTTTTTGATTTGCTGTATATCCAAGAAATAAGCACGGTCTGGATCTATATTCAATTTTATGTGTGTTGTGTGGTCTTAGATAGAGGAAACATAGGCATCCAAATATTTTTAAACTTTGATAATATGGTTTGACATTACTCAACACTTCCATTGGGCTTTTGAATTTAATACCTTTGTAGGCAGTCAATTAATTAAGTATATTACAGTAGTAGAGGCATCTAGCCAGAACTTTAATGGTAAAGATGCTTGTGCTAGTAATGTCAAACCAGTTTCAACAATGTGCCTGTACTTCCTTTCAATAAGACCATTCTGTTCTAAAGTGTGTGGACATGTGACCCTTTGTGTGATTCTCTTCATTTGAAATTAACCCTTTTGTGGTAAGAATTCCTTGCCACCATACGTCTTTATTTTCTTTAACTGATAGTCTATCTTTTAGCATTTGATATAAATTGCATAACTACATTGTTAGTTTCAGAATTTGATTTCGAAAAATAAATCCACACATATCTAGAATAAGCATCAATAAAGGAAATATATAATTTATAGTCATAGTCAGTACATACTGGGGCTGGACCCCATCAATCTATTGAAACAAGTTCAAGTGGTTTATTATATACAGTCTTTGAATCTGGAAATGCAGGCTTATGGCTTTTTCCATTTGACAAGATGTGCAAGTGTAAGAATTAGGAATTTTATCAACAAGAGTGTTATCCCAACTACTTAGAACATGTCTAACAACATTCATGCTAGGATGTCCCAGTTTATAGTGCCACACATCATAATTTTCAACAGTTTCGTTCTCTGTAATATAACACCATTTTTCATTATTTTCAAAGTTTCTTGAATTTGAGACATCAAAATTATATAGTCCTTTATGTTCTCTACCCTGCAAAATAATTTCTTCTGTTAGACTATCTTTAACCAGACAATATTTTGGATGAAACTCAAAATAGACATTATTATCTCTAGCAAATTGTGATACACTCATTAAGTTTTTCCTAATTAATGGGACCATTGACAGTTCATTAAGATAGAGCTGTCTGGGTCCATTAATGCTTGCATTTCTAGTATGAGAAATTTTTGTTGATTTACCATTACCCGTACATAATAACTTTTTACCTTTATATTCTCTGTTGCCAAGATATAATTTGCTCAAATTGTTGGTCGCATGATTGGTTGCCCTAAAGTCAAGATACTAGCTATCATCATGTATATCTTCAACCTTTGCTGTGCCAGTACTTGTATTTTATGATGTCATTTCTTGCTGCACATTAACCATGTTTGCACTTAGGTGTGGAAATCTTAAATTATTGTTGTTTTTCCATGCTGGTGTAAAATTGGCATCAAATCTAAAGTAGCTCTTATTTGCTGTATGGCCATACTTTTCACATATTTGACATCTTGGTTTGTTATTGTTGTTGTAGTTCCATCTACCACCTCTTCCTCTAAATCCACTTGATTGACCACCTCTGGATTGTTACTAGTTTCTGCTTCCATAATTTCCTTCTTGATCTTTGTTTTTGTATATTGAGACATAATTTGCATTATATTCCCAGTTTGCTGGTTTCTTTTGCTCTGTCTTCCTTCATAGGCAATACGTAGAGAGTGAACATTTTGTAATGATGGTAGTTTTCATTGTAGGATATTATGGAAACTACTGCCTCATATTCTTCAACCAATCGACCTAATAAGCATATTAACCGCTCCGTGTCTGTCATTTTATGACCAGCAGAGGCAAGTTGATCGCATATAGTCTCATCCTTAGATGGATACTCTCTCATACATGCGTTATCTTTCCTTAAGTTTTGTAATTTCCATTTGTATCACATTATTCTTGTTGTGGATTGTGCGCTGAATATTTCTTCAATAGTGTGCCCAATTTCATGAGTGGTTTTGCATCCTACTAATTATGGTAGAAGACTTGCACTTATGGATGACAATAACGAAGAACTGATCAAACTATCTTGTCTTTCATGTATTGTATACTCCTTGTTGCTAACTAATTTTCCTTTATTATGTACTGTAAATCTTTGTGGGGTAATTAGTGTACAATGAACATATTCTTGCAACCTATAATCTCTGATTGTTGTTTCAATGAAGAATTTCAAGAGCAGATAATTCGATTCATCAAGCTAGACAGTGGTGATTTGGCTCTGTGGCTTGATTATGAATTTGATGAGGTCTAGGGTGGCATTTGACTGATTTTGTGTGGTTCTTGAATCTAGACTGGGTGAGTTGGCATTGTTACTGCCTTCTTCATCCATATTGGAGAGAGCAGATAAAAAAATGGTGCAAAAGAAGGATAAAGCTAACCAGATGGAAGGAGTGGAGCCAGAAACCAGTTGTATGATGAACGCTCTCTGACAGTTGGAATCTTGGCACGACACCGCAGGTGAGTGAATCGATATCTTGAACGAGCTGATGAAATCTGTTGCAGCCAGAGGAGTATTATACGATGAGATTTCTCTGGTACTCTCCTTCTTGACATGACACTGCATTCAAATGATGAATTTATCAAGATTTTATTGCATAGTTGTTAAAATTTGTAACTTCAATCTTAGATGAAGCCTTGTTGTTAAGCGATTAAAAGCTCTGATACCATATAAAAGAACACATACGTTTATAGTCGTTTTTATTCAATATGTCTCAATACAGAAATAATGCTTTTGAACATGTATTTATAAGTGCAAAATTGCATGGGCCGGCGTATAGCCAAGCAGAATTGAAAGAATACAACCTGCACCAATACATAATACTCTTTGGTATATCTCTTATTCTCTAAAACAGTGCTCATTTGCTTATAATTGCAATCATTTTTTATAGGCAATAAATGATCCACAGGCAAACTTTATGCAAACCAACCAAGTTTAGAGTTATATTCATAAACAATACTCAAATCTTTTCCATCTTATCCAACTCCAACTTATATGTGAATACACCCTAAAATGCAAAAATGGGTACTATTTTTAATGATATTCAAAAGTGAAGCGTAGCAAGAATGATGTGTTATAAGCATAGTATTGTGATTATGAACAAATGAACTGATATGAAAATTTTGAAGTTCTGTGTTCACATAAAAACATTTTTGTATATTTCTTTTAAGTACAAGCTTAATAATATAAAGAAATTAAAATTTAAATCACTTTCACATTTTGGAACACTTAATTCACAGATATATATACAATGTACTAAAATGAATTTGAATCAATCCAAAAGTTTATTTCAAATGGTAGTGTAAAAGGAAACTTAAATAAATTATCATTGAAAGTTTAAGTATAACATCCAGATTAGGATAAATTTTAAGTAGGAAAAAACTCATATATTTATTAAGCAACCAATATGCTTGTGAAGTTATTTGATATGCAACCATTATACTAAATACACTTATTAATTCACTTTGGAAGGTTAACCGTAACATCTGGATTAATATGATTTTTAAGCAAAAAATATTATCATATGTTCTATGTAGCAAAATATATGTCAAATTAATTTGAATCCAACCATTATACAAAAACACACTTCTTTATGAACCGGAGCACTACACATATGGATGCATTTTTCATTATTTTTTAATTGTTTCACATCAATAGATCTTTATAAAAGAAAAGTTTTATATACATACACCAATAGGAGTAAACTAACTTATCATCATCTTGGATAGTTATGAAAACCTATCCTCTTAAATACTGACAAATAATTAACAACAAATGCAGTGGAAATAAAAGATACATGAATACATCTTGGAGGTATCCAGCTCGCTTATGAAGCTCCAAAGCATCTATAACAAAATCTGAAATAAATTCGGTCTGAGCCTAGCATTGTAAGAAAATAATGTCCGGATCTGTCTGGTAAACCAGCATGAGAAACAAAAATCAAAAGGGTTTTAATGTTATAAAATCTTTCAAAAATAATGTTATCCTACAAGACTACGCTACACATAAACACAGACCATATAGAGATTAGTTGTACCCCTTATGGTATTAGACATAGAGATAGGGGTATCTACTACTTTTGGGGTAAGTTTTACCCTATTAACCAATTTCTCAAAAATAAAACTATGGGAAGCCCAAGTATAATGTAATACACTAACTAAATTCTCATTAATAAAAATATTACCTACCGGAACTCCCTTGCCTTTCCTGTTTGTGGAGGTTGTGGGTTCATCTTCGATACCAAAAACTATGACCGGTTCCCCTTTCTTTATAGTAGGAAATCCTTTATCATGTGCCTTAATTTGTGGCAATTGTAGCAAGTTCTTTTTTGAACCTTAAGATTCTTACAGGTGGTGGAAAGATGGCCCTACTGGCTGCAATTATTACAAGTAACATCATTCAATCGGTTCCCTTGATATCCTCTTCCCGACTTGCCTTGCCATGGATTCATCCCTTGGTGATTGAATTTCTTTTTCCTCCAATTATTTCCGTTGCTTTGAGATGTAAGGGGATTCTTCTTTTCCAAAGATTCAAACCAGAAACCGATACCTACAAAATCTATAAAGGTTCCCTCTACATGAGCTGTCATCCTATCATGATACTTCTCCTTCATCCCAAAAATAAACATCTTATTTTTCTTTAGGAGAGTGTCTATCAGTCTAGCCCCAAATTGAGATAATTCATTAAAGTTGCACAAATACTCTTCCTTGGACATTTCTTCTTGCTTCAGATCCATAAAACTTATATAGAGGTGGGACATTCCAGCAGCATGCATGTACTGTCCTTCAAAAACTTCTTTAAACCTTTCCCAAGAGAAATTATCTTCAGATTAATTAAGAGTAATGGACTCCCATCAAGCTAGAGTCCCGTCCTTCAATTGCCAGGAGGCTAAGAACCTTTTTCAATCAACATCGATGTTTAATCCTTCAAATATTTTTTCACATGATCGGAGCCTAGCCTGAACTTCAATAATAGATTACGTGCCCTTAAATGGCTTTCCTCGCAAGCTGGTATAATCTTTTCGTAGTGCAGCAAAGTTAACCCGAGGTTGCATAAGAACTACTACTTCTTCAATTAACGTAGCATTTGGGGTTTGACCATTGGCTAATGTCGTTGTGCTGTTATATCCCCCTCTAAGTCCTCTTTGGTTACTTGTTTCCTACTATCTGCATATAGTAAGGAAACAATTTTAGAATCCATAAATGAGATTATCTTAGGGAATGGGTACAAAATAACTCAAACATATTTATTCGGATAAAAATATCAAACACGCACTCTCACCAAATAAACTCATTCTAAGGCATTACTAACCCTATCTCTAATGTGTTGACTCCATCAAAGCTTAGATATTTTCTCAACCTAAGCTCTGATACCAAGTATGACAGTCTTCTTATCCTGGAGGTGACCATAACTGGTAACCTCAAATCTGATTTTATGGTCAGTCGCATGACTATAACAACTAACCCACAAAGGGACATGTAGGGGTAAGAGTCTAAGCTTCATCATAGTTCACAAATCGAGAACCCCCATCATGTGTGCCATCATACTCATCAGTTTCGATCTCGGTTTATCCTAACTAACTATCGATAAAAAGGTGCCAAGTTATAAATAGTGGACAAACCACTATCAAGTGCAAATATTTGCATATGTAAAATCTAACTTCGAATAATCAACATCACTTTTCGATTTTAGACTTAAGCTATTCCTTAGTTAACAATGAGGTCGACCAAGTTAAGGTATTACAACCTCTCAACCCATGGCTCAAAGGACATTCTTAATCTTCAAAATAGCGATGGTCTCCATACCTCGAAATTTAGTATCAAGCATAAGATGAAAACATTTTTCATATAACTTAATTAATCATGACCGATTTATGGAAATTAACTCTCCCATACTTATCATATTTTTGACATTTTGACCTTATTTATCCCTTGCCCAAGAAAGAGGCCAAGTGAGACAAGGCACTGGTTGCTCCTGAACATCTCCTTTTTTTAAGCACCTCACATCCAGATTTCGCGCATAGTTGGATAAATCTACTCATCGGATTTCAGCGTTAAATACAAGATGGAAAACAAACTCCTTATAAAAGTTTTTCGAAAAATCCTTAATTTATAAACAATTCTATTACAAAAATCAAAGTCCTTTCTATAAAATAAAACACTTATTTTAAAAAATAAATTCTAAACCAACTTTAAAAACACTTTGCAAAAGATTGAAAATCAAACCAAGTTAAAAAAAACTCTTTCTAAAACATTCATAAAAAAGAGAGCAGGGATTCCAAATGTGACTTTAATAATTCAATCAAAAAATTAAAATCACATGCTTAAAAACAAAAGCAATCTCCACATAGACATATAAACATACACATGTTCATCATAATCAAAAACCACTTTTGAGTTCACTATCACAGATGCTGTTCACAGTGCACCGACATGACTTATTCGCTACGACCACTTCGATCTCATATTATAGTTCCTTATACAATGTGGTAATTTATGCAATCCACCTTAGTGGGAAATCAAATCCAAACAACCAATATAGTCATCATATACACATATATACGTTATTTAAGTGATGATAATAAATAAATATTTCATAAAATATCACTAGTTTTAAAGTTATTTAAAGTTAGCTTTACTCACATATATTTGTTAACCAAAATTCCAAAGACGAGCTACCACTTCTTTGATAAAATTTATGACAACACACGGACGAAGCTTTCCCTATGAAAAGTGGCTCGAAGGGGTGGTAGGGGTGAGGAGTGGGTTCGATCTTGGTAGAGGAGGAAGGATGTGCTTCAAAGTTCGTGTCTTTTCGACGGAGGAGGAGATGGCTATGGCTTAAAAGGCTAGTTTAAGATTTTAAGCAAGGAAAAGAGGTGTTTGTTTAAGGTTTATTATGGATTAATGGAGGTAACGAAGAGGCGTAAGAAGAAGAAGTAGACGTAGAAATGAAAGTGAGATGGAATAAAAAAAGGTGTATTTATACGAGTATAAAAATGTGGTAAAAGACTTTTTTCCTCAAACCAAATTAGTAATACACCCTTAGATTTTTTTTCTTCAAAACTCATCCCTTCACTTCACATCACCAAACACAAATATAATTTCATTTCCAACGTACTTGAATGCATATCAAATCAAATCCAAAAACATCAAATCGTAATGAAAATATCTTTTTATTCAAATAATATACTTAAAAATATCTTCTTTATAATAATAATTAAGAAAAGTAAACATACTTTGTCTTTTAGTGCTAAATGTAAACGGTATAGAATGTATAAGTATACATGTTAAAAAATGTAAATAAGTTTGCAACAACGTTGCACAACTTTCGTTTGATGAAAAGTCGAAAAATTCGAAAAACGCGATTCTGTTACATTTTTTATTTTTCGATGAACTACATATCTATGTAAATAGATTTTAAAAACAAATTTTCCATCATTACTTAATAATGAAATGAAGCTTATTAAGGCTATTAAAATCACTTTTATGACATTTAATGAATTCCTAAAACTTATATTTTTAAACTGCAAAAACATGATGCCGAACAGCGTAACGCGACCAAAATTATTTTCTTTGAAAATGAGTCCATATCTTTATAAAATAATTAAATATGATTTATTAACATTATAAATATAATTATAATGAATTATTTATCATTTAAAATTAATCATTTAAATATTTAAAATTAATTAAATATTCACAACTATAGAGATAAAATCCTGGGTCGTTACATGCATGTTCAATTAGGGAGTGTGCATATATAGGTAGTTTGAAGGTTAGTCGGTTTTTGGAATGGTGATATTTGTTTCCATGGTAATACTGGAGATTTTTTATAGATTAAGATTTAAGATGAAGCTTGGATGACATCTATGGAATATCATATCAAGCTGTAGATTATTAGAATTCGGTGACGTAATAATCTATATTTAAGTTAAGTTTGGAGATATCTGAGTCTATGGGAATTATGACTCAAATTCGTTATCTTTTTATAGACTTTGCAAAATTTGAAGAGTGATTAATTGCCTCATTTTTTTGCTTTAAAGAAGGCAATGAATTGTCCACATGGGAAAGATATATGGATGTATTTAATAGCTACTTAAAAAAAAGATATTTTGTCAAGATCATTATAAATAGGTAAGTATAGGGTTCATTAAATGTGTAGGTGGAAAAGTTATTTTTCTAGAGTTTTGGGATTGAGATATCTTCTCAATTTTTTACTTTCTTTTGTAATAATTTTATGAATTAATAAAAGTTTTTTTTTATCATTTTTTCTTCACTTCTTATCTCTTGTAAAATCTAGTTGTATAAGGATCCTAGGAAAAAAACCTAACTGTATAGATTGTTGATATTTTGTTTGCTGATGTATATAAATTTAGTTTTTTAATATTTTGATTATTCTAAATTTATATTTTAATTTTTGGGTTGAAACTTTATATGTACGTGTGTGTCCTTGTGGGTATGTATTTGCAAATACATCGGAAAGGTTTAATGCAATATGAATGTCTGTTTTTGAATCAACCGAAAATTATTTTGGCTTAATCATTATCTATACATACGCGCATATATATTTATTTAAACATTTATAATTATATTTTATATTTTTAAGGCATGTATTTTGGAAACTTTTTTTATATAATTTTATCTTTTATTGAACAATTTAAAATGGAGGAAATAATATACGTATATATAAATAGCGATACATGGTAGATATACATCTCAATATCTACACATGTGTATATTGATCACGTTATTGATTGTTGCTTATGTCCTTTTAAACATATAATTGTAGTATATCATCCCTTGTATACCGACTAGGTGCTAAATCAATCAATCTATGCAAAAGGGGAAAGATGGAATCAATCAATGATGCTTTTTATTTCTTTCCTTTTAGATCTTGATGTGATCGTATCTTTATCTAATTTCATGTTCGTTCTCACCAATAAATACCAAACATTTACACTCACTTTATATGTTTCATATGTTTGTCACACCTTTTAAAATATTATATTTGATTTATTCATACCTTGCTAAATTTCACACTTAATTAACATAAATTTAATTGATTAAAAATAGGACAATGTTAATAAAAATATGACTTTTACTACTAAAAACTGGATTTGGTGTAGCAAAACTCATTAGACATCATAGGTCCACTATGATCCAAATATGCAATTTTTTTCCTCTGAAATCTAGCCATTTTACCCACTATGAAACAAATTGGGTTCCAGCAAATTCTTGTACAAATTCTGAAATGAGAATGTGCACTTTACCCATGTCTATGAGAAATAAATTATCCTATGACGCCCCACCAAACACTGTCTGCTAGTGTAGAGAATAGGGCTTTAGGAGCGACCATCATAGTCTTGTATTAAATAAATATTAAGTATGTCAATAATGTGCTCATTTTTTTCATTTCATTTTAAGTGGTTCCACATATTTAATTCTTACCTAATACAATACCATAGTGGCTACAGGATCGATTCAGAACAAAATACAATATAAATAATGACCAGATCACAGAACAGCAAACACAATCATACACACACACACACATACATCAAGTACACTACATAGTGTCATAGATGAGTGGTGGAACACTACTATATAAATATACATCAAGTCCCCCACAAAAGAATATACATAATTAAGTCAAACTTCTACAAGATAACTACTTAAACTATGCATATATCCAAAAGGTTGATAGATGAATCCACAGTGAAAATCTAAGCAAAAGCCAAATGTCTAACCTGCAACTCGGTCTGTCCTGAGTAATGAATACATGGGTCAGTCTAACTTGAACAGGATGATTAGCAATGATAAATAGAATACAAGTCTCATAAGGGAAACATTCCTTTAATAAAAAAGGAATGGTATAAATTCGGATTTACGCAAATTCAAAGTGATGGAAAACTCTAAAATTTCTCAAGGGTTAACTCATGAATAACATCAATTCAATATGAATGTTTCATTCTTAAAAGCTACTTGAAATATAAGTTCCAACAAAATCATATAAAATCTCAGAAACAAACCACAGAAATCATCAAAATGTCAAAACTCATGGAACTTAGTCAAGAGTTCAAAACTCAGAAATCTCAATCTTGTGGAACACAATAAAGAGTTCAAAACCTCATAAATGAAATCACCATATATAAATAAAATCTCTTATAGCTCTGGGCTATAAAATATAAAAAACAGTCAACTTGAAATGATGAAATCATAAAACATCAAAACTTAGAAAAATCCTAGATTGGATCCAAATTCCCGATTGCATGCCGAAACAATGCTGCAAGTGCTATCCTCGTGTCCAATACTATATATTAGGTACATATCTCTTGGTGACCGAAGTCAATAAACATCGTGACGACCGAAGTCGTAGTACATCGTGACGACCGAAGTCGTAATACATCGTGATGACCCAAAGGTCTATAGCACTAGTAGTAACATCGTGAATGTGTCATAAATTCTCAGATAGAAATATGAAAAGTGTTAACAGTGTGTTCCTTACCATAAGTTCTCACTTAATAGTTTACTAACTGCTAATCAATGCCACATTAGAAAACAACATCATCAAAATCAAAAATCTCTGAAAGCTCATAACTGCCTCATATCATCGGCAAGTACAAAAGACACCGTGATGGTTTTCACAAACCATAACTCCAAAAATAGGAGATCTTCATGCTCATAACTTGCCTCATATCATCGACAAGTATAAAAGACATCGTGATGATTTTCATAGACATAACTCCTAAAATAGGAGATCTCAAACTCAAAACTCGCCAAAGAATGGCAATCTCAAATAATTCCTAAAAATAGGAATTTACAAATCTCAAATCACGCCATGGATGGCAAACATAAATAACACTCAAAAGTTCAAAGCTTCAAACGAACAAATCCAAAATTAACCGAAATAGTAAAGATGTGTGCCCCATACCACATGTTTTATTAAATCACTTGATTCTCTTTCTCGTACGTACGAAGAGTGCAAATAGTTTAGTTTATTTTATGTATAAAATAATTTACTTGAGAAAAATAGTTTTTAAAACAAATTTTGAAATCATTTGGAAAAAAATTCTTTGAAAATTCACTTTATTATAGAGGATAAATATATTTTTAATATCTTTTAAAATAATTTTAAATATTATATATTTTTTTTATTCAAAAGCTATTTTAATTTTAAAATCATTTCAAAAATCGTTAGGAAAAACCGTGCTCGAAACAACAGAAATCGCTTGAAAATACTGGAAATTTAGCATGTGAAAACATCTCGAAAAATCATCAATCAGAAGTGCGGATCAACCAAAATATTGGCATACCTATTGATAGGTTAGAGCCCTTCAAAATCATCACAAAACATCACCAAAAAAAACATCAAGAGTTGCTGAATCAAGCTGAAGAACACAGAAGAAAACAGGAAAACAAGAAGCAAAAGACCAAAAGGGTAGGTTGACCTATAGGTCGACCTTGTTATTGGTAGGTCGACCATAGGATCGACCTATAAATGGCTTGGGTAGACCTATAGTTTGACTCCTAAGTGTGGTAGGTCGATAACTAGTACGCAGTTTATATAGGCTACGCAATTTCGTTTGATTCGAACTTTGAGCAATCATTTCTAACAGTTCCAAGAAGAATTACAACATGAAACTTGATATACTCAATCTACAACACATGAACTACAATCTGGAGAAGATCCGACATGATTTTATAGCAAAATCAGGAAGTTATAAACACGAAAAAGAGATATCTAAGACATACTTTTACTGTAAACTTTCAACAACAATTTTTATTTACATTAAGCAACGAATTCAATCCATTTCAGCAAATAACATATTCAAGTTTGAATTTTGTGAGATATAACTCACCTTAGCAAAGATTATAGCAGATTCGTGATTTAAGAAACTAGCATTCAGGTACAAAAGAGCTTCTCAGGCCTATGAAAACATAGAAAAGCAACATGCAAACAACAAGAAGGAAAGTTATCAACTTATCTTCTCAAAATAGAGAATTTGATGAACTGGTTTTCTGATTTGGATATGGATTTCCTGATAGGAGCTTGATTTACTGAATTTTCTTGTTTTATTTTGCTAAAATTTGAAGTTAGGTTGAGATATTGAAAGGAAGCCATGATTTCTTTTTCTCAGCATGCCCCAACACCCAATAGGCTAAGAGATAATACTTAGTGAAAATTTGGCTAAGTATTCATGTCACACTCTTTTTCTCCTTATTTACACATTTAAAATTTCTATACTTCATTAAAATTTACAGAAACCCATATTTGGCAATAATATGCAAATTTTTTTCATTTTACCACATTATAACCATATAATATTTATTTTTATCACAAATTATCATAATATAGTTTTTAAAACTTCATTTTGCATTTAGTTCCAACATTATTTATTTATTTCAATAAATTATTATTGAATTAATTTTTTTTACCCTACTTAATTAATTCAATTAATACCCAAATCAAAATATTTTCAATATTCACCATTTATAACCAGTATTATCTTCTTAACTCCATTTATTCTTTCCATTTTTTTATTTTTTTATTCAAAATAAACAATAATAAATCTTAAATTTATTTTTCTTTTTCAATATTTGATTATAGTCACCGTTATAATTTAATATCACAGGTAATCACCAAAACCAGGGTTGTGACATATCCAATCCAGCCACAAATTTGATTACATAAGAAAATAATATTTATATCTAACTCCACTTCTAGATCATTGTCGATGCCATCACCTATTCTTGTAACTTTGAGGATAAGTAATTGCATTTCCTTTCCTAAGCACAAAATATTGGTAACATATTATCGAATAACTGAAAAAAAATTCATTTTAGTTTAGAAGTTATGGCTTTTTGTTTGCATGACCTTTTGCTTTATTGACTTGAAAATTTTGAAAGACGGCATAATAGTATGAAATTATCTCACATGCATATCATGAAAATCTTTTAGAAATATCTCATGAAATTATCTACCAAATAACTTTGCTCATGAAATATTTATCAAACGTTCTAATGAAACCATCTTATGATAGACTATGCTACTAGTTCTTCTTATGGCATATCCTAGATCACATGGGCTATCTCATCGCTATAATAAAAAGTTTAAATTTTCTCATTGTTTATCAGATAGACATGTGTAGAAATCAAGTTTAGTTGTTTCTCATTTTAAAATCTAGTATCACATTAGACATTCCTAGATATTTAATCTCACTGGTAGGACAAGGAAGCATTGGCCTCATTTATCGCATCCATGTTTGCACCAAAATATATTAGAAGCACAACAGATGATCATACTCTCAGTGGTCTTAGCTCGGTTGTTTTTTTATTTCTTTGACATCAAGTATGTCATCCTTGGCTAGTCACCTCTACTCTTTTTGTCATCTCTATGATCTAACATATCAAGATACGATTTCTCATTTTTATAGTTTAGTTTACATTCAATATTATTGCAACGACCCGATTTTGCGACGCTCGAAAATCGACATCAATACGTCCACTGTATCAAATGCCGAACAATCAAATGCCGAAAAAACCGAACCATTAAGGTTAAACAAGAAGGGCGTAGAAGAAGGAAAATAAACAATATCAGAATCTCACAATCGCAGCGGAACAATATATACTAGATAAATGACTAATCTTTAAACAAAAAGAACTATATCTTTTTATACATTACATCATCAGAGTTCAACAAAATTCATAGCACACAATTGGACAATTATCATAACTTGTACTCACAAATCTTACTATGAAGTTAATCATACACAGCGCAATATTCATTAAATATGTGTGATACGTCTCGCCATCCGGCTTATCTCCTGAGCTCCACTGCATCCTTTCCTGTATCTACAATACCCGAGCATTATAGCAAAATAATACTCCAGTCAGTCTAAAAAACTAGAGTGAGAAAACACACCCAATTAAATAATCAAAGTTTCCAAAATCATTTGAAATCAATGGTATCTCGCAAGACCACTTCGCGAATAAAAATGCTGGGTTTTTACCTTATGATAACCAAAATATTTTTATCAAATCCGTCTGATATTGTAATAGCGTCTATTGAAAGTAAATTAGAATATAGCTGAAATGCTTGCATCTCACTGTGATGCCCCACCTCTATACCCACGCTAGCCAAGAACATTACGGTGAAATGCTGTCAACTAGCGTGGAGAATAAGGCTGTTGAGGAGCGACCATCCGTGTAATTGCTTTGTGCGAGCATCAATATGACAGATAGTATTACATGCATTTCTTTATCAAGAGGAAACCCGGCATACGGACACAACTCAAAACTACTACACAATGGCTATAATATTTCCGGAAACAAATATAGAAATAAACATAACATAAATCAGTCACAGACAATTCATATCACAAAGGCGGAAATAGATATGAATATATAACTAACACATGAAAGTGTATATCAGAGTAGTGGTCAAAAAGATCCACAATAATACAAAAGAATAGCAACATGTGCTATACAAAAGAATACAACTATGAGTCCATATGTAACATCCCGAAAATTATGAATTTAAATTTTAGTAATGTATTTGAACTTTTTGAAATTTAAATTGAAAAGTTATAAAGAAATAAAATATGAACAAAGTTTAGTGTTTTTAGTTAAAACATTTAATAGAATTAAAACAAATATTGTAATAAAATCACATAGTTATTTAATGTTAATAACTAAAACAACTTTTCCTATTAACAAAGTAAAATAATAAATTATGATAGATGAGCTTTTAATAGAAATAAAATTGTTAAAGTAAGTTATGATGAAATTATAAAATTTAAATCACATAATTATAATCTAACATCTAAACAAATAGACAAATAATTAAACAAATGAACAAATGAACAAACAAAAGAACAAGTAAACAAATAACTAAAAAAGATAACAAAAGAGTGAAAAATATAAACTATACATATAAAAGAAAATCTAAAATAACATTACCTGTAAGTATACAAGGAGGCAAGGGAGCATTGCATACATGCTTCCATTTAATGCTTCATTTAATGCCATTTACTCTAGTAACATCAAGTAGGACATCAACTGTAAATACATGCTTGTATTAAATGTTTACTCTTCAGCTTCCCTTGAAGAAATGTGGAAAGCATGTGAAGTACAAAAGCTTGTATAAAGCCACTATGCAAAATAATGTTTCAGTACTTTGCTTAAAACTTGCCTACCTCCCTTACTTTGTATACTTCTATATATATCAACCTATGCATCATCTCGTTCAAAAACTTTTTTTTTGAAAGATCAGAAAAGAAAATAAAAAGAAATAAAAGCAAACATCACCTTATTCAACAAACTGGAGCAAGTTTACTCAGCTAATCAAAGCAGGGTTCAAGAGTAGATTCAGGAAGAAAGGAAAAAAAAAACTGCTGCAACTTTTCAATACAAAAATATTCTCTGTTTCAAATATTGCCATGTGAGTAAACATCAACTTTAAAACTTTATGTTAACAGTAATATAGTTTATTGATTTTACATAGTAGTGTTTGTGTTTTATTCTGAAATAAATTCTGCATATATAGGTTGCTCTGCATTTTATCTTCTCTGTATTGATCACAGAACTTGATCATTTATTCAAAAATTTAATTTATTTACATTGGAACATTGTTAAGTAATAAAAGTCTTTAATCAAACAAGAAGTTAAATCTGTAATCAAGTCTTTAAAACTGTTTCAACATGATTTGAAGAAATATACCACTGTTATTTTGATTTACAGGCAATCAAGGGAAATTGTGATGAACTCAAGTATTATAAAAAGCTAATCCAAGTTAATAGCTTAAATTTTTACTAAAAATCATGATTTTTACAACAGAAATGAAGATTTTTAGTTGGGTATATACAGAGCAGTTCGAGCATGAACACAAATCGTTTTTCTTTGAATTTCTGGTGATAAATCAAATTATAAAGGCTGAAAATTTATTTGTAGCAAGCTTGAACGTCAGAGACTTCGACAAAATTATTAGGAAAAAAATTGCAATACGTAGATTGATGAATCGAATCAAAGTAGGGTTTAAGGTTTGAAATTGTGGTGGCTGGAAAACAAGACGAGTTCGTCTCTTACGATCGACCGAGCTTCTCGAGGCTCTGGTGGAAGGTTGCTGGGTGGGTTGTTGTGGTGTGGACGGAGTGCGAGTGTTTCTGGTGGTCTATGAGGTGGTGGAGAGGTGTTTTAGATGGGGGGTGGTGCTGCAGTTTCTCGAGCAAGTGTTAAAAAATTCGATTTCGAACGTATGGAGGCGATTCGAGTTGGGCTTTCGAGATTGCTGGAGATTTATGACTTGCTGGCGATCGCGATGGTCATAAGAGGGGCGGCACGGCGATGTGCACGTGCACGTGCATGTCGCGTATCAGTAGGTACTTAGAAACTTGAAGAAAAAAAAGAAAAAGGGGAGGAGAAGAAGATGGACTCGTGAATGAACAGGGTAAGCTCTGGGTTTTTTTTCGGAGTTTACTCGAGTTTCTCGTCGCATATGCTCGAGTCTTTAAAAATGAAGCTACAGGTTTTAACTTTGAGAAAAGAAAAAAAAAAGAGTAGGAACAGACGCGGGGAAGAAGAAGATGCTTCGGGGAAATTGGTGTGATACTCGAGTTTCGACTCGAGTGAAGGCCTGGGCATTCGCTTTCAAAAATGGGTTAAGCCCTAAATCATTTAAAGTTGATAATGTTAAATTTATGAATGTTTTTTTTTTTTCAATTAGTCCTTTGATTAAGTATGAAGTCAGTTAACATTAAACTTTTTATAACTATAATAAAGTGATTTCCAAAATATGAAGAAGATTTTTAAAAATGATAATTAAGGTAAATAAAATTTCTTAATTAATAGTTTTGGAAAGAAATTATAAGTGATTTATAAATTGTAACTAAATAAAATGGATTTAATAAACAATTTAGTGTTTAAATTAATTTGTAATTGAGAATTTGTAAATTAGACAAATTAATTTAATTAATTTAAATTGGCAGTTAATTAAAATAATTAATTAAGGAATAATCGATGAACCAAGATGATTAAGATTAATTAATTTATCAGTAAGAATAATAAGTCATTGATTTAAAATGATCAATAAAATAAGTATATGGTTAATTTATTAAATCCTATTCACTTTGATTGGAAAACGATTAACTATCGCTGTGCATTATATTGATATTTCTGTTCTGATTGTGATGCTGTGTTATGTAAATTTTCATGTTCTACACTGTGATTGTGATTCGTTCTGTATTGATGTGAAAACCCTGTTGTCCGTAAAACGGCATTTAAACTTCGATGCGACAGGGAATCAGATTTCAGTTGGTTATCCGATACCCACATCGAACCTGTGAATATTTGTGAATGACATCCACATGTTTTAAAATTTGACACTCACTATTCGAATTAGCCGGGAAAGGACCTTTGGGTCGTATAACCCATTTCGAATATGTGATTCGACGTTATGGATAGCATTTGAAGACCGGTGTTGAAGACCGGGTATTTGCGAGAGCGATAGGATGACCTGTCGATTGACTCTGCATCGAGTTGCTCCGGTATAGAGTTCTCCATATGTGATGGGGAATCCGATCAAGATTGTGGATATCCGGATTGCAAGGACTTCTTTGGAAGTACCTTCGGTTCTGTTCGAACCCGGAACAGACTTGTATGGATAGTATGTCTGACATTACAAATTGAGATATAAAGCCGATTTCTTTCAAATATATTTCTGTTGGTGGCGGAGAATTTATTCTCTTAGCTTAACACCCTTCTCTGAGACGTACGAGATCAGAGGTTATATAGTTGAAGGTTATCAGCAATATATTCCCAATTTGGTAATGTGACATACTGAGTGTTGCGGTGAAATGATCATTGTGTTGATCATTTGTGATAGGATCATTCGTTTGATCGTCTATCTTAGTGATCATTTCTATGATCATTTGTAGACCCAAAGCACAGCTTTTGTATAAATCGTGGCTTTGTGGACGAGACTTCGTCGGACCTCACACCCCGAAATGGTCGAAACAGGAAAGATGCGGCAAGGTTATTGGGGGTAGCACCCCTTATGGTATGTGCATTTCCTTCTGGATAGAAGTGGTATCATGGTATGGAGCCTAGATACTTAACTTATGTTGATATCGCAGATATATATATATTACTTTGTGATTTGTTGCTGGGGCCTCGGTTAAAGGTTAGTTACAACCGGGAGATGGCATACTCGTGTCAGTAGTTACCCAGTTAGGGGTAACCCGGCCTTGTGTTGGCAGAGATCCGGTTTGGTTCTCGGGGACGTCCTTCCAGAGGCGTTCTCATGTGGCAACGGGAAGTTCCTTGGCCTGACCATTTGTTGGAAATCCAAATAAACAATACGAAACCCTGTACGGTTTTAGTTGTAGAACCTGCCATGCAGCGTGGCGGTAACCTGCCACAAAACATGGTAGCTATAGTAGGCATAGTTCGAAATGTCTATGCTGGCTAAGATTAATATTCTACTTTTGAAATGTTTTCCTCACTATGCACTAGTAACAATATCAAAGAATTTCTTTCCTCGTACCAAGCATATTTAACTATCATAAGAAGAAATCTCCTCCAATTCTGCGTTTGCATTGTGTGTGTGGCGGGAGGTCTTATGGTAGTTCCATCTTTAAAAGCATTCCGAAAACTCTTTTATAAAATCTTGTTTTATTTAAATGCAACTGTTTTTGTTTACTCATACCAGTCCCATGACTGATCCGGAGTTTATTGTTTTCTTTCCTAAACTCTGGGTGCCCATTATTTCCACACGGACAGCCTAGTAGCAGGTTTCTGTATTTTGGAGTAGCAGTATTTTGGAGCTCTTATCTTGGAGATATCTTGGGAGCTTTTGGAGATTTCAGGTGTTAGCTTTTGGGAGTTCGTTATCATCTCTTCCATTTGCGGACTTTTGGATTTATGATTACTGTTGTATTATCATGATGTTGTATATGGAGTTGTGGTGTATGTATTATATACTCTGTTGTAGTATGGATATTATGTTGATGTTGTAACTGTGATGATATTTATGATATTGATTCTGTTCCGCTGTTTTATATTCATCTAATTGTTGTTATAGGCTCCGGTGATACGAATTTGATGTCGTTTATTGGACATCGAGTTTGGGTCGTCACAAGTGGTATCAGAGCTGTTGGTTGAGTAAGAACTTTAGCTACGGAGTATAACACATTAGATGGCTCATTAGAGATAGGGTGAAGTATACCCTAGAATGAGTATAACCAAGACTGAAACTTTAAATTTACTTTGTCTGTTCTTTTTACTGCTGATATTCCTTAAGATATCTCTTCTGTATATCTAAATCAATTTTCTTACTAATCTCAGATAGTGAAAATGAGTGGACGCAGGGGAAGAGCTAAGGATCAAGGCAATGCTGCAGCACCTAATCAAATTCCCCCAGCCGCAGAAGCAGTAATAGAAATTCAGCAGCAGCCGGACTTGGCTGATTTATATAAGAAGTTCGAAAAGCTTGGTGGCAAACCGTTCATTGGCAAGGAGTCATTTATTGACACTCAAGCTTGGGTAAGATCGTGTGAAAAGATTTTTAAAGGGCTAAAATTGCAGGATGAGCAGAAAAGACTTATAGCTTCTTGGCAACTCCAAGGAGAAGCTTCAGCTTGGTGGGAAACCATCATTGTAGAGGAACCCGAGGAAGAATTTACTTGGGATCGTTTTAAAGAAGTGTTTGAGAAACGTTACATGCCATCGACGGGAGTTTCCAGAATGTATCAGGAATTTCTGGATTTGAAACAAGGAAGTTTGTCGTTTGAAGAATATCTGAATAAATTCAGCGAACTATCTCGGTTTGGCCCGGAATTGCTAAATACACCTCTTAAGAAAAACGAAAGGTTTATCCGTGGTATGAACCAGAAATATCATGGAAGAATGACGGGTCATGTTAAACAATCTTTTTCGGATTTAGTAGATATGGGTTACAGATACGCTACCCTTGATATACAAGAAGCAACTGTGGAGAAAGGTAATTCAGGTAGTCCGAATTATAAAAAGCGGAAATTGGGAGGCAAGAAACCTTGGCAAGGCAATGAGAAGAAGAGGAGCATTCAAGGAAGCGCAACAGAAAATGTCACTTGTTACAACTGCAAAGAGAAAGGACACTATTCAAATGACTGCCCAAAACCGAAGAAGCCAGCTAAAGAATGTTACAATTGTCATAAACCGGGACATTTAGTTAAAGATTGCCCAGTGATGAAGCCAGCGCAGGTGGCAAAAGTTTATGCGATAAAGAAGGACCCCTCATCTTCAAAAGATGATAAAGGAAAAAGTGTTTTGGAAGGTAACCTTACTATTAATAATAGAACTGTTAGAGTTTTATTTGATACAGGAGCTTCACATAGCTTTATCTCCCAACGAACCGTAAATGAATTAGGACTTGAAACTAAATTTGCTAACGATCTTATTTGCGTGAAAAATCCGGTTGGAGGTCCCGCAAATCTTTTTCATATTGTAAGAGAGTCCCTATTTCATATGCTAGCTATAAATTTCCTATCCACCTTTTTGTCCTCGAATTTAATGAATTTGAAATCTTACTCGGTATGAACTGCTTATCGAGATACGAAGCTATTTTGGAGTGTAGTAATCGGAGAGTTTTAATCAAAACAAGTTTTGGAAATTTTATTGAAATCTCTTGTGAGGATCCAAGTCCAAGGAGAGATAGGTTGATGTATACTTTGGGAAATCTTGAACCCACTTTGCAGTCTATACCTGTTGTTCGGGATTTTACCGACGTTTTTGAAGAAGTGAAGTCTTTACCTCCTCATTGAGAAATAGAATTCCGAATCGATCTTGTACCTAATACTCGTCCTGTTGTTCACGCAAGTCGTAGGATGGCACCCAGGGAAAAGATTGAATTGGTTCATCAAACTGATGAACTACGAGCAAAAGGATTAATTCGACCCAGTGTTTCTGAATGGGGCTCAGCCGTCGTATTTGTTGCCAAATCAGACGGATCTTTGAGATTGTGTGTAGATTACCGCGATCTAAATAAACAAACTCTCAAGAATAAATTCCCTCTACCAAGAATTGATGATCTATTCGACCAACTTCATGGCACTCGTTTCTTTTCAAAAATGGATCTAGCCCAAGGATTCTATCAACTACGAATCGCCGAAGATTGTGTCCATTTGACTGCTTTCAGAGGTCCTGATATGTTCTATGAATGGTTAGTTATGCCTTTCGGGCTAACCAATGCTCCAGCATACTTCGTAGATCTTATGACTCGTGTGTTTCGGGAAGTTTTGAATAAATTTGTGCTAGTATTCATTGATGATTTTGATCTATTCTAAGACTAAAGAAGAGCATGCCAAACATCTTAAAATCGTATTGGAAATATTGAGGAGAAATGTTCTATTTGCAAAATTTTCCAAATGCCACTTCTGGGTCAATGAAGTCAAATTCCTTGGCCATATTGTTAATGAAGAAGGAATTTCGGTAGATCCTAGCAAAATTTCCGCTATTCTTGATTGGAAACAACCCACTACTCCAAGATAAGTTCGAAGCTTTTTGGGTTTAGCAGGCTATTACCGGAAATTCGTTCAAGATTTTTCTAAGTTGGCTAGTCCGCTGACTAAGTTAACAATGAAAAATGCAAAGTTCATTTGGACTCCAGAATGTAAAGAAGTTTTTCAAGAGTTGAAAAAGAGATTGACCACCGCTCCTATTCTCACTATTGTTAACGGGAACCAAGGCTTATCTGTCTATACTGATGCATGTGGTGAAGGGGTAGGTGCAGTATTAATGCAAAATGGAAAGGTGGTTGCCTACGCGAGTAGACAATTACGTCCGCATGAGAAAAACTACCCGACGCACGATTTGGAACCTTTGGCTGTTGTTTACGCTTTGAAAATATGGCGACATTATCTTCTGGGTAAGAATCTTTTCAGCTTTCCTAACAATTTATGAACTAGCTTAACTAAAGAAATATACCTAATAAACTCTTTTCGTTTTAGGTGAAAATTTTGAATTGTTCACCGACCATAAATCCTTGAAATATCTTTTCACCCAGAAGGATCTAAATTTGCGACAACAACGTTGGTTGGAATTTCTGGCATCTTACGACTTAGATATCCAATATACGCCGGGAAAAGCCAATGTGGTTGCCGATGCTTTAAGTAGGAGACATGCTGTTCTTGCATATCTTGTCATCACTCCTACTCTCCTTTAGAAGATCGCAAGACAGCAGAAAGAAGATGAGTTTCTTCGAGGAATCCATAAAAGAATATGCCAGGGTGAAGACACTAGTTTTGAAATAGATGATAGAGAAGTTATAAGGATGAAGGGCAGAATTTGTGTCCCTGACATTCCTGATCTGAAATGTGAAGTATTGGACGAATGCCACAAGTCAAAATTCAACATCCATCCAGGAGTCAACAAAATGTATCGAGATGTTAAAAGAACATTCTGGTGGAAAACAATGAAGAGAGACATATCTATTTATGTTAGTCGCTGTGCTACTTGTCAGCAAATCAAGAGCGACCAAATGAAAGTGGCCTGTTTACTTCAACCTTTGGAAGTACTGAAATGGAAGTGGGATCAGGTATCGATGGATTTCATCGACGGATTGCCACGAACCAAGAAAGGCAATGAAGCGATTTGGGTTATTGTGGATCGTCTAACCAAAAATGCTCATTTCATTCCAGTTAAATCTACTCGGACTGCAGCAAGCTTGGCGGGTATTTATATAAAGGAAATTGTTCGCCTCCATGGTATTCCCAGCAGTATAGTGAGTGATCGTGATCCGATCTTCACTAGTAGATTTTGGGAAGCATTCCAAGACGGATTGGGAACGAAATTAAATTTCAGTACTGCTTATCACCCACAATCTGATGGGCAGACTGAGAGGGTCAACCGAATTTTAGAAGACCTACTGCGTGCTTGTGTGCATGATTTTGGTGGTTCTTGGCAGGACCATTTGCATCTGGTTGAATTCTCATATAATAACAGTTATCAAGCCAGTGTAGAAATGGCTCCTTTCGAAGCTTTATATGGTCGTCCGTGTCGATCACCTACATGCTGGATCGAATCAGGTGATAGACTTATTCTTGGACCGGATATGATAAAAGAAGCCACTTTGAAGGTAGAATTTATTCGAAAGAAGTTATTAACTGCCCAAAGTCGTCAGAAGAGCTATTATGACCGTCGAAGGAGAAATTTGGAATTTCAAGTTGGAGATTCTGTATTTCTGAAAGTATCTCCGATGCGGGGTGTATTGAGATTCGGGAAAACTGGAAAGTTGGCACCGCGTTATATTGGTCCTTTTCCTATTCTGGAAAGGATTGGTTCTCTAGCATATAGAGTGCAGTTACCCAGCTGGTTGTCTGGCGTACATGATGTGTTCCATATTTCTAATCTTCGAAAATATGTGCACGATCCAGATGATATTATTGAAGAAGCTGCTCAGCATGATCTAGAAATCACTCCTAACTTGGCAGTTAGAAGGGAACCGATAAAAATTGTAGATCGTGATGAGAAGCGATTGAGGAACAAAATTGTGAAATTGGTCAAAGTTCAATGGAGTGGCGATCCAAAGGACTGTACTTGGGAGACCGAAGATAATATGAAGAAATCATATCCCAAATGCAGAATTGACATATCGACTTAAAACTGTAAGTCATTTCCTTATTTATAAATTCGTCTATTCTTTGTTTACGTTTCTCCCTCTTTCAATTTCGAGGACGAAATTTTCTGAAGGAGGGGATATTGTAACATCCCGAAAATTATGAATTTAAATTTTAGTAATGTATTTGAACTTTTTAAAATTTAATTTGAAAAGTTATAAAGAAATAAAATATGAACAAAGTTTAGTGTTTTTAGTTAAAACTTTTAATAGAATTAAAACAAATATTGTAATAAATCACATAGTTATTTAATGTTAATAACTAAAACAACTTTTCCTTTTAACAAAGTAAAATAATAAATTATGATAGATGAGCTTTTAATAGAAATAAAATTGTTAAAGTAAGTTATGATGAAATTATAAAATTTAAATCACATAATTATAATCTAACATATAAACAAATAGACAAATAATTAAACAAATGAACAAATGAACAAACAAAAGAACAAGTAAACAAATAACTAAACAAGATAACAAAAGAGTGAAAAATATAAACTATACATATAAAAGAAAATCTAAAATAACATTACCTGTAAGTATACAAGGAGGCAAGGGAGCATTGCATACATGCTTCCATTTAATGCTTCATTTAATGCCATTTACTCTAGTAACATCAAGTAGGACATCAACTGTAAATACATGCTTGTATTAAATGTTTACTCTTCAGCCTCCCTTGAAGAAAGGAGGAAAGCATGTGAAGTACAAAAGCTTGTATAAAGCCACTATGCAAAATAATGTTTCAGTACTTTGCTTAAAACTTGCCTACCTCCCTTACTTTGTATACTTCTATATATATCAACCTATGCATCATCTCGTTCAAAAACTTTTTTTTTTGAAAGATCATAAAAGAAAATAAAAAGAAATAAAAGCAAACATCACCTTATTCAACAAACTGGAGCAAGTTTATTCAGCTAATCAAAACAGGGTTCAAGAGTAGATTCAGGAAGAAAGAAAAAAAACTGCTGCAACTTTTCAATACAAAAATATTCTCTGTTTCAAATATTGCCATGTGAGTAAACATCAACTTTAAAATTTTATGTTAACAGTAATATAGTTTATTGATTTTACATAGTAGTGTTTGTGTTTTATTCTGAAATACATTCTGCATATATAGGTTACTCTGCATTTTATCTTCTCTGTATTGATCACAGAACTTGATCATTTATTCAAAAATTTGATTTATTTACATTGGAACATTGTTAAGTAATAAAAGTCTTCAATCAAACAAGAAGTTAAATCTGTAATCAAGTCTTTAAAACTGTTTCAACATGATTTGAAGAAATATACCACTGTTATTTTGATTTACAGGCAATCAAGGGAAATTGTGATGAACTCAAGTATTATAAAAAGCTAATCCAAGTTAATAGCTTAAATTTTTACTACAAATCATGATTTTTACAACAGAAATGAAGATTTTTAGTTGGGTATATACAGAGCAGTTCGAGCATGAACACAAATCGTTTTTCTTTGAATTTCTGGTGATAAATCAAATTATAAAGGCTGAAAATTTATTTGTAGCAAGCTTGAACGTCAGAGACTTCGACAAAATTATTAGGAAAAAAATTGCAATACGTAGATTGATGAATCGAATCAAAGTAGGGTTTAAGGTTTGAAATTGTGGTGGCTGGAAAACGAGACGAGTTCGTCTCTTACGATCGACCGAGCTTCTCGAGGCTCTGGTGGAAGGTTGCTGGGTGGGTTGTTGTGGTGTGGACGGAGTGCGAGTGTTTCTGGTGGTCTATGAGGTGGTGGCGAGGTGTTTTAGATGGGGGGTGGTGCTGCAGTTTCTCGAGCAAGTGTTAAAAAATTCGATTTCGAACGTATGGAGGCGATTCGAGTTGGGCTTTTGAGATTGCTGGAGATTTATGACTTGTGGCGATCGCGATGGTCACAAGAGGCGCGCCACGGCGATGTGCACGTGGACATCGCGTTGCATATCAGTAGGTACTTAGAAACTTGAAGAAAAAAAAAGGGGACGAGAAGAAGATGGACTCGTGAATGAACAGGGTAAGCTCTGGGTTTTTTTTTGGAGTTTACTCGATTTTCTCGTCGCATATGCTCGAGTCTTTAAAAATGAAGCTACAGGTTTTAACTTTGAGAAAAGACAAAAAAAAGAGTAGGAACAGACGCGGGGAAGAAGAAGATGCTTCGGGGAAATTGGTGTGATACTCGAGTTTCGACTCGAGTGAAGGCCTGGGCATTCGCTTTCAAAACTGGGTTAAGCCCAAAATCATTTAAAGTTGATAATGTTAAATTTATGAATGTTTTTTTTTCAATTAGTCCTTTGATTAAGTATGAAGTCAGTTAACATTAAACTTTTTATAACTATAATAAAGTGATTTGTTGCTGGGGCCCCAGTTAAAGGTTGGTTACAACCGGGAGATGGCATACTCGTGTCAGTAGTTACCCAGTTAGGGGTAACCTGGCCCTGTGTTGGCAGAGTTCCGGTTTGGTTCTCGGGGACGTCCTTCCAGAGGCGTTCTCATGTGGCAACGGGAAGTTCCTTGGCCTGACCATTTGTTGGAAATCCAAAGAAACAATACGAAACCCTGTACGGTTTTAGTTGTAGAACCTGCCATGCAGCGTGGCGGTAACCTGCCACAAAACATGGTAGCTATAGTAGGCATAGTTCGAAATGTCTATGCTGGCTAAGATTAATATTCTACTTTTGAAATGTTTTCCTCACTATGCACTAGTAACAATATCAAAGAATTTCTTTCCTCGTACCAAGCATATTTAACTATCATAAGAAGAAATCTCCTCCAATTCTGCGTTTGCATTGTGTGTGTGGCGGAAGGTCTTATGGTAGTTACATCTTTAAAAGCATTCCGAAAATTCTTTTATAAAATCTTGTTTTATTTAAATGCAACTGTTTTTGTTTACTCATACCAGTCCCATGACTGATCCGGAGTTTATTGTTTTCTTTCCTAAACTCTGGGTGCCCATTATTTCCACACGGGCAGCCTAGTAGCAGGTTTCTGTATTTTGGAGTAGCAGTATTTTGGAGCTCTTATCTTGGAGATATCTTGGGAGCTTTTGGAGATTTCAGGTGTTAGCTTTTGGGAGTTCGTTATCATCTCTTCCATTTGCGGACTTTTGGATTTATGATTACTGTTGTATTATCATGATGTTGTATATGGAGTTGTGGTGTATGTATTATATACTCTGTTGTAGTATGGATATTATGTTGATGTTGTAACTGTGATGATATTTATGATATTGATTCTGTTCCGCTGTTTTATATTCATCTAATTGTTGTTATAAGCTTCGGCGATACGAATTTGATGTCGTTTATTGGACATCGTGTTTGGGTCGTCACACCATATCTCAAGTGTATACAACGAAATAAACTACTAATCTAAGTAGTTAGCCAAAAGTCAGAGAGATCAATCCCAAGTGAGAAGTCAAGCTGAAGCACCTGTAATATCTCGGTCTGACCCGAGTATTATTTAATAAGAAAATAATAAACGGATCAGTCTAACTATAAATATCAGATGAAACGATATAGAATAAGAGATATGACTAAACACATAATAATCACAATGCCAAGCTGTGATATATATAAGTAATTGAAATTCAACAAGAGATTAATCAATATCACAGAATCTACACAAGAATCAAAGAAATGTCATACTCCTTATTTCGTTCACCAAACCATAAATATTGACGATTATAGCAATGCCAATCACAAAAGACAATGACACACAAATTCACCAATGCACAAATATTGATAAAACTTATCAATGGAAATCACGAAAATTGGTGGAACACAAATTCTAGAAATCATCTCAAGAAATCCAGAAGCCACAAAAGTCAATGACACACGAATTTACCAATGCACAAAAATTGATAAATCATATCAATAGAAATCACAAAAATAGGTGAAGCATAAATTCCAGAATTCAACACACGAAATCCAGAAATCACAAGAAAGGGGGAGGCCTATCACACGAATGGGAGCATTAAAGCTCACCAACATATGTATCACACGAACGAGAAGCTATCTCATGGTAGCTATCCATTAATTTTTGACACATGAACGGCCCGAAGGCCATGGGGAGCTACCCCACATGTGTGAGTTGAAATCACACAGAAACGGGGTCTAGTCTAAATTGCAGACAAAGAGACATCGCACAATTGCTAGTCTAAATCACAAAAATAATCATCAAGAAGTGTCAATTACAGCAAGCTAGTAAATATATGAGCTTAGCTTCATGTCCCATAACCACTAGCTTAACTTAAATATTTACGAACAAATTGTATATCTCCACTAGAAAATTGCCACAAGAGTTTCAACCGAACAAGTTCAAGAATTAACCGGCGAAGTAAACGCAAGCGTTTCATACCACTTGTTTTACTAAGCCGTTTAATTAGATTTCTCATACGAGTGAGGTAAAGGTTTGTGTATACTAGTAGATTGGAAAACGGTTTAAGAAACGAGCTTTGTAATAAAATAAATGTTGAAATCGTTTTGATGAAAGAATTTTGATATTTACTACTAGTATAGAAAACCTTTATATTTTTAAAGTGACAAATCACAAAGAAGATTGTATGAACAATCAATCACTAAAATTCACATACGAAGACGTCAATTGTAACGACCCAGAATTTTAATTAATTAAAATTTGAATATTTAATTAATTTTTAATATTAATAAGTGAAATTTATAAGTTGAATAAATTTTATTTCGAATAATTGAAATTTAATTAAATAATTAAATCGATAATTTAATATGTGAAAATACAGAAATAATTGAAAATTGGGTTAAATATGATTGAAATTGATTTTTAAAATTTTATTTTATCATATTAGAGTTAGAATGATGTTATAGAACTTTTAAAATCGAATTAAGAGTTTATTTGTGAAAATTGAATATTTTAATATTTAATCGACTAGTGAAATTAGCCAATTTTCAAACAGTCTCAAAATTGGACGAAACTAGTTCCATTGGATCCGTAATAGTTTGTTATTATCGGATTTCAATTTTCGTAGCAATCGGAGTTTTCGTTTGATCGTGGCAGCTTGAAACGCATCGAAATTGTTTTAATATTAATTTGGTGAGTTAAAATAGCCATTTTTCAAACAGTCTCAGATTTCGACGAAATCAGTTTCATCGGACTCGTAATGTGATATTATTGTATGGTTGCAAATTTCGTGTCAATTGGATTTACCGTTTGTCCGGTGCAAGCCAAAAACGCCTAGAAAATCGTTTAATTTTAAATCGAACGTTTATTGCCATAACTCGCACAGATGACCGAATTAGCTCCCGAAACACGTTCCATTGTGTTCGAAACGCGGGGTAAACCTTAGGAACACCAACCGGCACGCTTCGTTCGGAGTTCGAAAAATCCGGGATGAATAGTGTACGTCGATTTTTCTATAAAAGGCCCTTAACAATTCATTTTTGCAAAAAGAAGCCAACCCTAGGTCAAATTTCAGAGCCGCCACCTCCATAGTATTCAATGGCTGAAACACTCTCTTCTTCTCCCCTCAATCTCTCCCAATCCACACGTTTTTAGAAAAACTTGTCAACACGAAAGTTGTAGATCTTGGCGAAAGCTTTAAATCCACACGGGCGAGATGATGTTTAGTTGACCAGAGCGGGAGCAGGGGCGCGACGGCCTGCAGGTCGTGCACGCTTTTTGAAGCAAGGGTAGGGCCGAGCTTCGTGCTCTTTAGGCCGAGTGAAGAGCGATAGATGGGCTTCGAGATGCAAGTTTCTGATCAACTTCTCGTGCGTCGTGGTGGCCGAAATATTGAACCCTAATATCATGCAAATGCGTTCTTGGTTGCGTGATTTGTCACTGGAAGATGAACGTGTGCATGAGGAGATGATGGGGTGCGGCCCTGATGCATTCAAACAAGATCCAACAGCCTAGGTTGAAAATATAAAAATATGTTGTAAATTTTATATAAAAAAAAAATTCGTGTAACTTTAAAAATTCATATCTTTTTCATACGAGGTCGAAAATGCGCGAAACCAGTTGCATTGGAATCGTATGGACGAGCACTACACTATAGAATTGGATTGGAGTCGTTTGGAGTTAGAAAAAATTTCGGGTAAAATTAAACGCACGTTTAATTTTATTCGAAATAAAAGCTGAAAACGAAATTTAAATCAAGGTGAGAACTTCTCACTCAATCGAATCGGTTTCGATTTTAATTTTAAATAGTTAGATTTAAAATTCTTGAATGCATGTTTGAATGATGATTGTCATCTATTGATTGTTAAAATAGACATTATGCCATTAGTAAGCGGATGTTATTTATTAAAAACATATACCGCAAATATTTCATAAACAGTGAAATTGGTATTATTTATGTACTTGGAATTGATTTCCCGCAGTATATAGCGGATGAGACCCTATTGCGCCGTCTATTAAGCGGATAATATTTTAAATCCCATATACCGCGATAATTTCGTACTGGAACGGAATTGGTATTGTGCTAACATCTTTGGATGCAGGAAAACAGGTTGGAGGGATCCAACTGGATTCCTCAACATTATTTATTTGATTTCAGATATTTTGATATTTGATTGATTATCATATCGATATATGATGTCGTTGTTGCCGTGATTGACTATTTGGTATGTAGCATCATTGGGCCAAATTTTGGAATTTTAAAATGATTTTTAAAGTGATTTTTGAAGAGTATACATTTATAAAATATTTTTGGAATTGATCCATTATAAATAAATAAACGTTATAATTTTAATGTTATAAAATTTTGATTTTTGAGAAAATATAGTTAAAAGTTGATTTTTGAAAATATGGGATAAATGATTTTATAAAATAGTTTAAATCGGGATTTTTGAATTTATTATAAAAAGTTTAAACATAGGATTTATGAAATTTGATTATTTTATAAATCAAAATAGTGAAATTATAAAGGAGATTAAAGACGTTTTAAAATAATAATGCAAATTGATTTGTATAAAAGAATTATAAGATGGATATTTATAAATTAATATATTTGAAGTATAAAACGAGTTTTTATAAGTGTTAGAATGAATTGTAAATGAATTTCATAAATGAATGAAATTTATAGGATTATAAACTGTGAAGTTATAAATGGAATTTTATAAGCAGTAGGTTTATAAAATTTGTAAAGTTATTTGAAGAATAGATATGGGTAAATAAATGAATCTTATAAGTTATAAGATTTATAATTTGGGAAGTTATAGGAACGATTTTGCAAACAAATAAATTATAAGTATTTAACTTAAATTATGGACTTTTGGTTTATAATTGAGTTATAAATTGAATAGGTTAATAAAGGAGGTTTATAAAAGGTGTTGTTATAAAATAAACAGAAATGGAAATTATAAACATTGTTTTATAAATCCGCAAACGGCTTATTTTGATAAGTAAATTGTTATAACTTATTTATGGAGTTATATTCACGTTTTAGACAGTGAATAATCCTTTAAAATAAAATGTATAGAAGTGATGAAATTGGTTAACGAAGTATATTCACGTTTTTGAATAGTGAATAATATGTTAAATAAATTGTTTTGGATGTGATGTTTTAAATAGAATTAAAACGATCTAACGATGTTTTCAAAATGGTTAAGATTCGAAACCATAGATTTCAACATTCATTGTTGAAATAGACGTTTTCGAGAAATAGAAGGAAACGATGAACTATAACACTGCTGTTATAGTAAATGATTTCCGAAAGGAAATGTTTTATTTAGTATTGGGATTTATATATCTATTTTAAATTTGATCCCTATACTAGTGATTTTGGGTTGTCGTAACGATGTTTTACGTAACATTCGTTTTGGCCCAAATAAATATGTTTAAGAGAATTATTTCCTTAAAGATTGAAATATATACTTAATTTCGATTTAAGTATATTGAATATTTTCCAAAGGTTGAAAATAAATAGATTTGTGAATTACTTATGAACAAGTAAGTATGGAAATGTTTTCCAATGTGAAATGAAACGTTTTGAGAATTTATCTTTTTGAAGATAAATTGAAAATGAGTAATTGAAATCGTATATTCATAGATATTTTGGAATATAAATTCACAATGGAATTTGTAAAAGAAAAGGGGAATTTATTTAAAAATAAATATTGATTTATTTTTGAAGTGAGGGAATGAATTTACGGATTTTGAACGTAAATATAAAGTAAATCTTTAAGGATTTATTTAATTGGTTTAAATGAACCATGTTGAAATGAAAGTATTTCCGCGTAGGGAAAATGATTGAAATTTGTTTTCAAAAGTGGTAAAGGTGAAAAGTGATTTGAAAATTGCTTTCAAATGATTGAAGTGTGAAAATTATATATCTTGTAAAGATATTTTTGGAAAATAAATAATTTGGAAAATTATTTGGAATCTGGTGATGTTGTGCATATCCATTGATAGTTCAATAACCGACTATCAATATTACCTTTGAATGGGTATTTGTTGTGATTTGCTTGAATTTGAATGCCACACTTATTTTTAAATAAGCGCTCATTATTCGGGTTAGCCGGGAAAGGACCTTGGGGTCGTATAACCCATTCCGAATATGTGATACGTCGTTATGAATTGCATTTGAAGACCGGTGTTGAAGACCGGATATTTTTGAAAGCGAAACGACAACTCGTCGAATGTCTTTGCATCGAATGGTCCCCGGTATAGAGACTCCATATGTGATGGGAAGTCCGAACGTGATTAGTGAATATCCAGATTTCAAAGACTTCTTTGTAAGTGCCTTCGGTTCTGTTCGATCCCGGAACAGACTTGTATGGATTGTATGTCTGACATTACAAATTGAGATATTAAGCTGATTTCTTTCAAATATATTTCTGTTGATGGCGGAGAATTTATTCTTTTAGCTTAACACCCTTCTCTGAGACGTACGAGCTCAGAGGTTATGTAGTTGAAGGTTATCAGCAATATATTCCCAATTTGGTAATGTGACATGCTGAGTGTTGCTGTGAAATGATCATTGTTTGATCATCTGTGACATGATCATTTGTTTGATCACTTATCTTTGTGATCATTTCTTTGATCATTTGTTGACCCAAAGCATGGCTTTTGTACTAAAGCGTGGCTTTGTGGACGAAACTTCGTCGAACCTCACACCCCAGAATGGTCAAAACAGGAAAGATACAGCAAGGTTATTGGGGGTAGCGCCCCTTAGGGTATGTGCATTTCCTTCTGGAAAGGGGTGATATCATGGTATGGAGCCCAGATACTTACTCATGTTGAAACACTTTATTTATCATTGTGTGATGTTGGTTATTGAGCGCTCGGATAAAGGTCCTAAAGGACCGGGGGATGGCATACTCTGTAAGTAGTTACCCAGTTAGGGGTAACCCGGCCTTCTGTTGGCAGAGATCCGGTTTGGTTCTCGGGGACGTCCTTCCAGAGGCGTTCTCATGTGGCAATGGGAAGTTCTTTGGCCTGACCATTTGTTGGAAATCCAAAGAAACAATATGAGACTTGTACGGTTTTAGTTGTAGAACCTGCCTCCTCAGGAGGTAGCTATAGCGGGCATAATATAATGGTACCTATGCTGGCTAAGATTTATATTCTACTTTCGAAATGATTTTTCTTACACTATGCACTAATAATAATATCAAATGTTTCTTTTTAATGCGTATCAAGCATCTTTGACTATCATAAGGGGAAATCTCCTCCAAATCTACGTTTGCATTATGTGTGTGGTGGGAGGTCTTATGGTAGTCTCATTTTTAAAAGCATTGCGAATTTACTTTAAAAATATACCTCTATTTTGATTTTAAAGATAAATAAACTATTTTGAGTTCTCACACCAGTCACATGACTGACTCGGAGTTTATTGTTTTCCTTCCTAAACTCTGGGTGTCCACCAATTTCCACATGGGCAGTCAAGAGACAGGTTTATCAGGATATTCTGGAATTCAGGAGTTGCTGGAGGTAAGCTGTATGGCATGGCGTATCACTAGTATATAGTATTTCTTTTCCGCTGTTTGTTGTTGTTTGTTGTTGTACACTCTGATGATGTAATGTAATGTATAAAATGTAATAACAGATATAGTTCTTTGTTTAAAGATTATTCATTTATTTATTATATGTTGTTCCGCTGCGATTGTGAGATTCTGATATTGTTCTGTTGTTTTCTTTCTGTTCTGTTCTATCTTTTTCTCTCTTCTTCTATCTTTCTTCTTCTTTAACCATAACGGTACGGTTTTCCGGCCTTCGATTGCTCGGAAGTTGATACAGTGGACGTATTGATGTTGGCGTTCGTGGACGAAAAATCACAAACGTTACAGCTGGTATCAGAGCACATGGTTAAGCGACAACCATGGCTCTGTTGGGTATTACTCATTAGAGATAGAGTTAGTGGTACTCTAGAATGAGTTTGAGTGTAATAATAGCTATGAGTGCGTATTTGTTAGTGAATATAAAAATGTTTTATATTGTGATGATTGGTTTGTTGAGTGGTATATGGATTCTGGTTAATACGTGTGATCAGCGTTGTTGATAGGGATCTCTAAACACTTGTACAGAACAATTCGACACGATATTGTTTTAAGTTGGGTAAATGAAATAATTTTACCTTGATTATATTTTTATATATAAAGGAATAATTTTTCAGAATTATTAAAGTGTATATAAGTTGATTGTTTAGTTGGTTGAATAATCTAAATTAAAGAATAAATTGTATAAGTAAATAAGAATTATAAGAATTGAATTATAATTAAAGTGATTTACAATTGTGAAATAAACTTATATATATAAGAAGTGAAACTATATGAATATATTTATGAATATGAGTTGTAAATAAAAATGAATTTAAAGTTAAATGGAAATTTACTTTAGAATTGGAATCTGAATTGATTTATAAGTGGGAATTTAAGTTATGTAAAACCAAGTGATGTTTGTAAAATGAAATATAACTTAAGAGATGTTGAATGAAGTTGATTTTGGTATCAAAGTAAATTATTAAAGTTAAGTGATAGATATGAACTTGAGTTATGTAATGAAATTAAACTTTAGTAATTGAATTGAATGAATGGATTGAATGTTAAATAATTGATATGAAATAATGAATGTAAGTATTAATTCATTAAAATCTTATATTATTGGAAGTTGAATAATTGAATGAAAATCAATTTAATTGAACCAATTGAAAGTGATGGTGTTAAACCAAATTGAATGAATATAAGCAAAGGAATTTGGTTGTAATTAATATACATTGGTTGTTATATGGTTGTTAGTTGACTGTATATAATTCATTAAGTGTTAATAAAATTGGAAGCTAAAGTAATTGAAATCCAAATGGAAGTTAAGTGAATCTTAAATAGAATTGAATTTGATTTGGGAGTGAACCAACTTGAATATGAATTAGTGAATATAAACTAACTGAAAATGAATGATAGTAAAAACATCCACTGTAAATGAATCAAATGTGATTAAATTGAAAACCTATTTCATTGAATATTGATGAGAATATGAATGAATATTTATTGGTTATGGATGCTAGTTGGATGATAGTTGGTTGATGGTTGAATATATTGCTTTTACTACATTTGCTATGTTGGCATATATAGTTATTATGTTCCTATATGATGTATATTGATATTATTTTCATATATACATGTTCTCATGTTGTTTGTTGAGTGTTTAGTAGGTGCGGATTGCGTTTGCTTCGCATTTGGAGCTCGCTTTCGCGCTATATTAGCCGTATATGCTCGCTAATAAAATATAAGGTACATATATCGGATTAAATATCATACTTTTACACTTTTTTCCCTGCGGGATGCCTCATCACTTGATGAGATGTATATTTGTGATATATATACTGTCATTTTTTTTTCGGATCGAGCCGCGCAAAGGAGACTATGGTGAATTTTTCCGAAAATTTAAGGCGTTAGAAAAAATTTGAGAAAAATTGGAAAATTTTGAAAACTATAACTTTGATTTGGAGTTGAAAGTTAAACAATAGTAGTTGTTTTTGAAAAGATAACTAAGTATGATTTGAAAACTTGGTAAAATTATTGTAAGAAATTTAACTATGGATTTTGGGAAAGTTAATAGATTCTGTAACTTTTCTTACTTGATAATTTCGAGGACGAAATTCTTTTAAGGGGGGAAGTATGTAACGACCCAGAATTTCAATTAATTAAAATTTGAATATTTAATTAATTTTAAATATTAATAAGTGAAATTTATAAGTTGAATAAATTTTATTTCGAATAATTGAATTTAATTGAATAATTAAATCGATAGTTTAATATGTGAAAATACAGAAATAATTGAAAATTGGGTTAAATATGATTGAAATTGATTTGTAAAATTTTATTTTATCATATTAGAGTTAGAATGATGTTATAGAACTTTTAAAATCGAATTAAGAATTTATTTGTGAAAATTGAATATTTTAATATTTAATCAACTAGTGAAATTAGCCAATTTTCGAACAGTCTCAGAATTGGACGAAACTAGTTCCATTGGATCCGTAATAGTTTGTTATTATTGGATTTCAATTTTCGTAGCAATTGGAGTTTTCGTTTGATCGTGACAGCTCGAAACGCATCAAAATTGTTTTAATATTAATTTTGCGAGTTAAAATAGCCATTTTTCAAATAGTCTCGGATTTTGACGAAACTTGTTTCATCGGATTCGTAATATGATATTATTGTATGATTTCAAATTTCGTGTCAATTGGATTTACCGTTTGTCTGGTGCAAGCCAAAACGCCTAGAAAATCGTTTAATCGGTTTAATTTTAAATCGAACGTTTATTGCCATAACTCGCACAGATGACCGAATTAGCTCCTTAAACACATTACATTGTGTTCGGAACGCGGGGTAAACCTTAGGAACGCCAACCGGCACGCTTCGTTCGGAGTTCGGAAAATCCGGGATGAATAGTGTACGTCGATTTTTCTATAAAAGGCCCTTAACAATTCATTTTTGCAAAAAGAAGCCAACCCTAGGTCAAATTTCAGAGCCGCCACCTCCATAATATTCAATGGCCGAAACACTCTCTTCTTCTCCCCTCAATCTCTCCCAATCCACACGTTTTTAGAAAAACTTGTCAACACGAAAGTTGTAGATCTTGGCGAAAGCTTTAAATCCATACGGGCGAGATGATGTTTAGTTGACCAGAGGGGGAGCAGGGGGGCCGACGGCCTGCAGGTCATGCACGCTTTTCAAAGCAGGGGTAGGGCCGAGCTTCATGCTCTTTAGGCCGAGTGAAGAGCGAGAGATGGGCTTCGAGATGTAAGTTTCTGATCAACTTCTCGTGCGTCGTGGTGGCCGAAATATTGAACCCTAATATCGTGCAAATGGGTTCTTGGTTGCGTGATTTGTTACTGGAAGATGAACGTGTGCGTGAGGAGATGATGGGGTGCGGCCCTGATGCATTCAAACAAGATCCAACGGCCTAGGTTGAAAATATAAAAATATGTTGTAAATTTTATATTAAAAAAATTCATGTAACTTTAAAAATTCATATCTTTTTCATACGAGGTGGAAAGCACGCGAAACCAGTTGCGTTGGAATCGTATGGACGAGCAATACGCTATGGAATTGGATTGGAGTCGTTTGGAGTTAGCAAAAATTTCGGGTAAAATTAAACGCACGTTTAATTTTATTCGAAATAAAAGCTGAAAACGAAATTTAAATCAAGGTGAGAACTTCTCACTCAATCGAATCGGTTTCGATTTTAATTTTAAATAGTTAGATTTAAAATTCTTGAATGCATGTTTGAATGATGATTGTTATCTATTGATTGTTAAAATAGACATTATGCGCCGTTAGTAAGCGGATGTTATTTATTAAAAACATATACCGCGTATATTTCATAAACAGTGAAATTGGTATTATTTATGTACTTGGAATTGATTTCCCGCAGTATATAGCGGATGAGACCCTATTGCGCCGTCTATTAAGCAGATAATATTTAAATCCCATATACCGCGATTATTTCATACTGGAACGGAATTGGTATTGTGCTAACATCTTTGGATGCAGGAAAACAGGTTGGAGGGATCCAACTGGATTCCTCAACAGTATTTATTTGATTTCAGATATTTTGATATTTGATTGATTATCATATTGATATATGATGTCGTTGTTGTCGTGATTGACTATTTGGTATGTAGCATCATTGGGCCAAATTTTGGAATTTTAAAATGATTTTTAAAGTGATTTTTGACGAGTATACGTTTATAAAATATTTTTGGAATTGATCCATTATAAATAAATAAACGTTATAATTTTAATGTTATAAAATTTTGATTTTTGAGAAAACATAGTTAAAAGTTGATTTTTGAAAATATGGGATAAATGATTTTATAAAATAGTTTAAATTGGAATTTTTGAATTTATTATAAAAAGTTTAAACATAAGATTTATGAAATTTGATTATTTTATAAATCAAAATGGTGAAATTATAAAGGAGATTAAAGACGTTTTAAAATAATAGTACAAATTGATTTGTATAAAAGAATTATAAGATGGATATTTATAAATTAAAATATTTGAAGTATAAAACGAGATTTTATAAGTGTTAGAATGAATTGTAAATGAATTTCATAAATGAATAAAATTTATAGGATTATAAACGGTGAAGTTATAAATGGAATTTTATAAGCAGTAGGTTTATAAAATTTGTAAAGTTATTTGAAGAATAGATATGGGTAAATAAATGAATCTTATAAGTTATAAGATTTATAATTTGGGAAGTTGAAGGAACGATGTTGCAAACAAATAAATTATAAGTATTTAACTTAAATTATGGACTTTTGGTTTATAATTGAGTTATAAATTGAATAGGTTAATAAAGGAGGTTTGTAAAAGAAGTTGTTATAAAATAAATAGAAATGGAAATTATAAACATTGTTTTATAAATCCGCAAACGGCTTATTTTGATAAGTAAATTGTTATAACTTATTTACGGAGTTATATTCACGTTTTAGACAGTGAAATCCTTTAAAATAAAATGTATAGAAGTGACGAAATTGGTTAACGAAGTATATTCACATTTTTGAAGAGTGAATAATATGTTAAAGAAATTGTTTTGGATGTGATGTTTTAAATAGAATTAAAACGATCTAACGATGTTTTCAAAATGTGTTAAGATTCGAAACCATAGATTTCAACATTCATTGTTGAAATAGACGTTTTCGAGAAATAAAAGGAAACGATGAACTATAACACTGTTGTTATAGTAAATGATTTCCGAAAGGAAATGTTTTATTTAGTATTGGGATTTATATATCTATTTTAAATTCGAATCCCTATACTATGATTTTGGGTTGTCGTAACGATGTTTTACGTAACATTCGTTTTGGCCCAAATAAATATGTTTAAGAGAATGATTTCCTTAAAGAATGAAATATATACTTAATTTCGATTTAAGTATATTGAATATTTCCCAAAGGTTGAAAATAAATAGATTTGTGAATTACTTATGAACAAGTAAGTATGGAAATGTTTTCCAATGTGAAATGAAACGTTTTGAGAATTTATCTTTTTGAAGATAAATTGAAAATGAATAATTGAAATCGTATATTCGTAGATATTTTGGAATATAAATTCACTATGGAATTTATAAAAGAAAAGGGGAATTTGTTTAAAAATAAATATTGATTTATTTTTGAAGTGAGGGAATGAATTTACGGATTTTGAATGTAAATATAAAGTAAATCGTTAAGGATTTATTTAATTGGTTTAAATGAACCATGTTGAAATGAAAGTATTTCCACGTAGGGAAAATGATTGAAATTTGTTTTCAAAAGTGGAAAAGGTGAAAAATGATTTGAAAATTGTTTTCAAATGATTGAAGTGTGAAAATTATATATCTTGTAAAGATATTTTTGGAAAATAAATAATTTGGAAAATTATTTGGAATCTGGTGATGTTGTGCATATCCATTGATAGTTCAATAACCGACTATCAATATTACCTTTGAATGGGTATTTGTTGTGATTTGCTTGAATTTGAATGCCACACTTATTTTTAAATAAGCGCTCACTATTCGGGTTAGCCGAGAAAGGACCTTGGGGTCGTATAAACCATTCAGAATATGTGATACGTCGTTATGAATTGCATTTGAAGACCGGTGTTGAAGACCGGATATTTTTGAAAGCGAAAGGACAACTCGTCGAATGTCTTTGCATCAACTGGTCCCCGGTATAGAGACTCCATATGCGATGGGAAGTCCGAACGTGATTAGTGAATATCCGGATTGCAAGGACTTCTTTGTAAGTGCCTTCGGTTCTGTTCGATCCCAGAACAGACTTGTATGGATTGTATGTCTGATATTACAAATTGAGATATTAAGCCGATTTCTTTCAAATATATTTCTGTTGGTGGCGGAGAATTTATTCTTTTAGCTTAACACCCTTCTCTGAGACGTACGAGCTCAGAGGTTATGTAGTTGAAGGTTATCAGCAATATATTCCCAATTTGGTAATGTGACGTGCTGAGTGTTGCTATGAAATGATCATTGTCTGATCATTTGTGATATGATCATTTGTTTGATCACTTATCTTTGTGATCATTTCTTTGACCATTTGTTGACCCAAAGCATGGCTTTTGTACTAAAGCGTGGCTTTGTGGACGAAACTTCGTCGAACCTCACACCCCGGAATGGTCAAAACAGGAAAGATGCAGCAAGGTTATTGGGGGTAGCGCCCCTTAGGGTATGTGCATTTCCTTCTGGAAAGGAGTGGTATCATGGTATGGAGCCCAGATACTTACTCATGTTGAAACACTTTATTTATCATTGTGTGATGTTGGTTATCAAGCGCTCGGATAAAGGTCCTAAAGGACCGGGGGATGGCATACTCTGTAAGTAGTTACCCAGTTAGGGGTAACCCGGCCTTGTGTTGGCAGATATCCGGTTTGGTTCTCGGGGACGTCCTTCCAGAGGCATTCACATGTGGCAATGGGAAGTTCCTTGGCCCGACCATTTGTTGGAAATCCAAAGAAACAATACGAGACTTGTACGGTTTTAGTTGTAGAACCTGCCTCCTTAGGAGGTAGCTATAGCGGGCATAATATAATGGTACCTATGCTGCCTAAGATTTATATTCTACTTTTAATATTATCAAATGTTTCTTTTTAATGCGTATCAAGCATCTTTGACTATCATAAGGAGAAATCTCCTCCAAGTCTGCGTTTGCATTGTGTGTGTGGTGGGAGGTCTTATGGTAGTCTCATTTTTAAAAGCATTGCGAATTTACTTTAAAAATATTGCTCTATTTTGATTTTAAAGATAAATAAACTGTTTTGAGTTCTCACACCAGTCACATGACTGACTCGGAGTTTATTGTTTTCCTTCCTAAACTCTAAGTGCCCACCAATTTCCACACGGGCAGTCAAGGGACAGGTTTATTAGGATATTCTGGAATTCAGGAGTTGCTGGAGGCAAGCTGGATGGATGGCGTATCACTAGTATGTAGTATTTCTTTTCCGTTGTTTGTTGTTGTTGTTTGTTGTTATACACTCTGATGATGTAATGTAATGTACAAAATGTAATAACTGATATAGTTCTTTGTTTAAAGATTATTCATTTATGTATTATATGTTGTTCCGCTGCGATTGTGAGATTCTGATATGGTTCTGTTGTTTTCTTTCTGTTCTGTTCTATCTTTTTCTCTCTTCTTCTATCTTTCTTCTTCTTTAACCATAACAGTACGGTTTTTCGGCCTTCGATTGCTCGGCAGTTGATACAGTGGACGTATTGATGTTGGCGTTCGTGGACGAAAAATCGCAAACGTTACATGAATAAAATCCAAAGAAATCGATACCGAATCCATAGAAATGGATATTTCCAAAAATCCATAAAAAGAAGTCATCAAAGTCAATAATAAGTGATAACGACTAATAGGATCGCTAAAATCGATAAATAATGGAAATTCACACAAAACAGCCTGAATAGGCAAAAATAAACATCTCCAGACGTCTGATTTGGTATCCAGACGTTTGGATTTGTTTTCTGAAAAATAGTTCAGAAAGCTACCCAGACGTCTGGAATAGCCAAACAGACGTCTGAGCCATGGCCAGACGTTTGGTTTTGAATCCAGACGTCTGGTTTTGAATCCGGACGTCTGGTTTTGTTCTTTGGAATTTTTTTATAATATGCGTGCATACATTTTTCTTTCCAGGTCCAAACCAGACGTCTGGACTTGGTCACCAGACGTCTGGTCACCTGGTCTGGGCAACAATTTGCCTAGGCCAAAGTGGCCAAAATATATCGGAAGCGATCGGACGAGCAATGTAGACTAAGGATTTATGCCAAGCGACAACCTGGCCTTAAAAGCTCTTCGATACACCCCGAATATCAATGTCCAAATGTCCATAAAAGGATTTTAATAAAATTGGACCAAAACACAAAAATTTGGAAAATTCACCAAATCAATTCAAATTGAAAGCAAATGAATATGCACATATGTTAGGAATTCATACCTAACAACAAGGACAGATATAGAAAAAGATGTGAGATAAAAATCTCACCTTTGAACCCAAACGATTGAAGAAGAAGCTTGAAAGTAAAGAAGAATCAACCACTCTTCAAATCCAACTCAAGAAGCTTGATTATAAGCTTTAAAAGAAGAACATTCCCAAAGTTAGGTTTAGGAATTTCTGAAATTGATAAGAGAATGAGTTGGAGAAGAAGAAGAGAAGCTTACCAATGGGTTCTTCTATTAGTTTGGAGCTAGAGTTTGATTTGCAAAAGAAACTAGGGTTTGGAGTTTTAATTTCCCATCTCTCCCACCATTGATGCTTTAGAACTGAATAGAGGAGGAAGTGAGAGTGAATGGGGAGGAGTGATTCAGATTCGAGTATAAGTTAAACATAGGGCTGAACCCAAACCCAAACCCAAAGTGAAAACGTAGCAAAACTTGACTAACTCCAAACATATCGAAGCTTACACTAAAAAAGGTCGCAAACGGCATTTTAAACTCAATGGGAGTGGTCCTGAGTCTTAATTCGACCGTATGCAAAAAGTAGCTTTTCGGACCAAATTTCGAGTATCGATAAAATATTTAAATATAAAAATCGATAAATATGCGGGTTGTTACAGACTCTCCTCCTTAAAGAAATTGCGTCTTCGCAATATTTAAGAAGAAAATATAAAGTAACAACCATAAAATCATATTCAACACAAAAGAAATTTGAAATAAGAAGTTCACCTCAAAGAGCCCGAGAAAGTAAGTTCGGATGTGTTCGCTCGATGAACTCTCTAGATTCCCAAGAACAATCCTTAGGATTTGAAGACCATTGAACTTTAACAAGCGAAACATCTTTATTTCGAGGTCTCTTGACTACCGAAGCAATGATACGAATAGGATGTTGCTCATAAGTTAAATTAGGCGAAACTTCAATTTCTTCCACAACACCGAGCTCAAGAATAGAATCGGAATCTCGAAGACATTTTCGAAGTTGAGAAACGTGAAACACGTCATGGATAGCAGAAAATTGAGCCGGTAATAAAAGGTGATAAGCCATGGAACCATTACGTTCAGTGATAGGAAATGGCCCAATATATCGAGGCGCTAACTTTCCCGATTGACTGAAACGCACAACACCTTTCATAGGTGAAACACGAATAAAAACAAGATCTCCAACAGAAAATTCTAATCTCCTTCTCCGGTTATCGGCATAGGATTTTTTTTTCTACTCTGAGCTTCTTTCATCCTTTGACGAATAAGATCAATCTTTTCTGTGGAATCACGAATAAAATCTGGACCTAAAACCAGCTTCTCACCGGCCTCAAGCCAACAAGAAGGAGATCGGCATGGCCTTCCATAGAGTGCCTCCAAAGGTGCCATACCAATACTAGATTGGAAGCTATTACTATAGGAAAATTCAACAAGAGAAATATGATCTTCCCCACTTCCACCAAAATCAAGAACACATGCACGAAGAAGATCTTCAAGAGTTTGATTCACACGCTCGGTTTGGCCATCGGACTAGGGGTGATAAGCGGTGCTAAAATTAAGCTTCGTTCCTAAAGCTTTTTGAAGACTCTTCCAAAATTCACTAGTAAACAATGGATCTCGATCGCTAAGAATAGAAGTATGAACTTCATGCAATTTAACAATTTCTTTAATAAAGAGTTTGGTTAAAAGAGGTTCGGTCCGGTTGGACCGAACGAGAATAAAATGGGCGGATTTAGTAAGTCTATCAACTATCACCCATAAGCTATCATGACCCGAACGAGAACGGGGAAGGCCGTCAATAAAATCCATGGAAATTTTGTCCCACTTCCAAATTGGAATTTCTAAAGGTTGCAATGACCCACCTGGCCTTTGATTGTCGGCCTTAACGAGTTGGCAAGTCATGCAACACTAAACGAAGACAGTGATGTCAAGTTTCCTTCCCTCCCAATAATAAAGTCGCTTCATATCCGCATACATTTTACTACCACCGGGATGAATGGTAAATTTAGAACGATGGGAATTTTCTAAAATATCTTTTCGAAGATCATTAATATTTGGCACGATAAGTCTACCAAATTTTCGAATGCCGCCACGGGAATCAATATCAAAGTCCTTCAAACCTTCAATATCAATTCTATCCTTAAAATTTTGGTCAAGAAGAGCCAAGTCGGGATCTAGCTTTTGAGCTTCAAGAATGCGGTCTAAAAGAGAAGGATGAGCCTCAAAGCTACATAAAACAAGAGGTGAACATAAATCGGATCCACGATCTCGAATCTCACAAGTGATAAAGTCTCGAGATCCTTTCACTCGAATATCATCACAGAAACAACCGCTTGTTGCTTACGACTAAGTGCATCGGCAACGCGATTTCCCCTCCGGGAGTATACAAAGAATATTAGGATCATATGATGCAAGGAACCCAAGCCAATATGAAGTTCCTTATGAGAAAATAAATATTCCAAAGGTTTATGATCAAGGTGGTGAACAAATTTCTCCCCCAAAAATAATGATGCCAAATTCTAAAAGCGAAAACAATAGCCGCGAGCACTAGATCATGAGTGGCATACCTAGTCTCAATCGGCTTTTAATGAATTAGAAGCGCAAGTGATAACATGTTATCTTTTGCAAGAGAACAACATCGATACCAACACGACTAGCATCGGTATAAAAGATAAAGTCTTGGTTCCCATCGGAAATCATAAGAATAAGAGTATCGATAAGAAAGAATTTCTTTTAAATAATCTTCTTTTCGGAAAATCTAAAACTTTCAAAATTACAATTATTCCAATGTAAAAATCTTTCTAGAAAAATTTACATTTTACAAGTCAATATATCGTGTCTGATTGTCTCATCAAAGCATTTAGGAAATTCCTATCGATATCGTTGATCAAGCGCATCGACCAGAATTCTTAAAGCACTCAACGGGCAATAAAATCACAAAATCATCTTCTATATGATGAATTTATCTCTTAAAAGTTTTGAGAATTTTCTCTGCTCGTTTTAAGATCAAAATCCGATTATACTTAGAAATAAATCTTATGAAAAAGATTTGCAAAATTTTAAATTTCTATTTTCATCCAAAATCAATAAATACAAGAATGAAGTTATCGAGATATTCATAGAATACTCGATTTATAAAATGGATGAAACAAGATGGGCAAATTGAATGACATAATAAGTCAATCATAAGAATCATAACAAGTGCAGAGTGCGTAAGTGGAAGTTGACTCACACAACTCGTAGCCAAATGAAAATTGGTGGCAAGGTCGAGCTAAGAAGACCTTATCACCACACAAGATATTGCTTAGGTGATAATCCTAAGACAAGTCCAAATAAACCGGAAAATTTCACAAACTATTTAAATGAGAGAAGTAAAACTTTCCTCACCGTGAGGGATTAAAGAATAAAAATCGATGCCACCAAAAATTTGAAATTGGAATCACAAAGAAAAATAGAAATCTTCTTAACAGATTAAAAATGTCGAAGATGATTAGTTCTCATGGAAAATAGGATATGGGCTTCGCAATAAGCCAATCCTTTCCAAAAATCGATTCCGAAGCCTAAGTAAAAATCGGCTCGGACAGAAAAAATCACATAAAATAATTTCGACATCAATAAAAAGCAAATTGAGTGTTGCGGATCTACCATCCGGATTCGCGATTCTCAGGGAAGGCATCAATCCCAAAATTGTTTAAAGGAAAAGAATCAACAAGTTCTTTTGATATAAAATAGTGAGATGGAATCCATATCAAAAAGAAAACAAACAAGAGAATCACAAAGCAAATGTCATCAAGGATTGAATGAGAAATACCTTGACCAAGAGAAGTGTTGCTAGGGGCTTGCACAATATTTAACTTTCTCATGTCCTTGTTCAAAAGTTTGGGACATGCAGATAAAAGATGACCCGAGTCTTTGCAATAGCGACAATAAAGGGGTTTCGGGCACTTAATTACATAATGGTCCGTGGAACCACAATTGTAGCATTGTTTACGACTTGGGGTAGGAGTCTTGTCTACCGAAGTTTCTTGTTCCACCTTCTTCTTGCTTTGAAGTATGGGGCAGGCAGAAATATGATGACATGTATTTTTGCAATAACGACAAAAGAGTGGTTCCGAACACTCCTTTGCATAGTGGTCCTTAGAATTACAATTGTAGCATCCTCCACGATGAGGGATTGGAGTCTTTACTACCAAAGTAGTTTGCTTCACTTTCTTATTGGGATTAGGGCTTTTGAACATAATATGCCTCTTCTTGGAAATCCCAATATCATTATCACTTCCTTTACCAACCTCTCCATGAAGAAGAGTAACATCCACAAGCTGATTAAAAGAAACTTCAAGTTTCAAAGGTAGAACAATTTCAGGGTTCTTACTCAAAGCACAGATAAACTATTGAAACTTCAAGTTTCAAAGGTAGAACCATTTCGGGGTTCTTACTCAAAGCACAGATAAACTCTTGATTCTTTAAAAGATCCAAAAGTTGTTGAGCAGACATGAATACTCCATCCAGGGGAGTAGCACTAGATTGATCGGCGCTGGGACGGCCAGGTCTAACCATTTCTCTTCTTTAAGAAAGAAATAAAGAAGAGGAAAAAGTTATTCTCAAAATAAATATCAAGCAATCTTGATAGATAAAACAAGGAATCATAAAAGAAAGTAGGATAGAACGGTACGAAGACTCGAATAAATCCTAAGGCACAACTCCTAAGAAAGACTTAGGACATGATCCTTGCTAAATTATTCTACATTGTTCCAAAGTTTGGCTCTGATACCAAGCTGTGACGCCCCACCTCTATACCCACGCTAGCCAAGAACATTACGGTGAAATGCTGTCAACTAGCGCGAAGAATAAGGCTGTTGAGGAGCGACCATCCGTGTAATTGCTTTGTGCGAGCATCGATATGCCAGATAGTATTACATGCATTTCTTTATCAAGAGGAAATCCGGCATACCGACACAAACTCAAAACTACTACACAGTGGCTATAATATCTTCGGAAACAAATATAGAAATAAACATAACATAAATCAGTCACAGACAATTCATACCACAAAGGCGGAAGTAGATATGAATATATAACTAACACATGAAAGTGTATATCAGAGTAGTGGTCAAAAAGATCCACAATAATACAAAAGAATAGCAACATGTGCTATACAAAAGAATACAACTATGAGTCCATATCTCAAGTGTATACAATGAAATAAACTACTAATCTAAGTAGTTAGCCAAAAGTCAGAGAGATCAATCCCAAGTGAGAAGTCAAGCTGAAGCACCTGTAACATCTCGGTCTGACCCGAGTATTATTTAATAACAAAATAATAAACGGATCAGTCTAACTATAAATATCAGATGAAACGATATAGAATAAGAGATATGACTAAACACATAATAATCACAATGCCAAGTTGTGATATATATAAGTAATTGAAAATCAACAAGAGATTAATCAATATCACAGAATCTACACAAGAATCAAAGAAATGTCATACTCCTTATTTCGTTCACCAAAGCATAAATACTGACGATTATATCAATGCCAATCACAAAAGTTAATGACACACAAATTCACCAATGCACAAATATTGGTAAAACTTATCAATGGAAATCACAAAAATTGGTGGAACACAAATTCTAGAAATCATCTCAAGAAATCCAGAAGCCACAAAAGTCAATGACACACGAATTCACCAATGCACAAAAATTGATAAATCATATCAATAGAAATCACAAAAATAGGTGAAGCATAAATTCCAGAATTCAACACACGAAATCCAGAAATCACAAGAAAGGGGGGAGGCCTATCACACGAACGGGAGCATTAAAGCTCACCAACATATGTATCACATGAACGAAAAGCTATCTCATGGTTGCTAGCCACTAATATTTGACACACGAACGGCCCAAAGGCCATGGGGAGCTACCCCACATGTGTGAGTCGAAATCACACAGAAACGGGGTCTAGTCTAAATTGCAGACAAAGAGACATCGCACAATTGCTAGTCTAAATCGCAAAAATAACCCTCATGATCATCAAGAATTGTCAATTACAGTAAGCTAGCAAATATATGAGCTTAGCTTCATGTCCCATAATCACTAGCTTAACTTAAATATTTACGAACAAATTGTATATATCCACTAGAAATTAGTCACAAGAGTTTCAACCGAACAAGTCCGAGAATTAACCGGCGAAGTAAATGCAAGCGTTTCATGCCACTTGTTTTACTAAGCCGTTTAATTAGATTTCTCATACGAGTGAGGTAAAGGTTTGTGTATACTAGTAGATTGGAAAACGGTTTAAGAAACGAGCTTTGTAATAAAATAAATGTTGAAATCGTTTTGATGAAAGAGTTTTGATATTTACTACTAGTATAGAAAACCTTTATATTTTTAAAGTGACAAATCACAAAGAAGATTGTAGGAACAATCAATAACTAATTCACATACGAAGACGTGAATAAAATCCAAAGAAATCGATACTGAATCCATAGAAATGGATATTTCCAAAAATCCATAAAAAGAAGTCATCAAAGTCAATAATAAGTGATAACGACTAATAGGATCGCTAAAATCGATAAATAATGGAAATTCACACAAAACAGCCTGAATAGGCAAAAATAAACATCTCTAGACGTCTGATTTGCAATCCAGATGTCTGGATTTGTTTCCTGAAAAATAGTTCAGAAAGCTACCCAGACGTCTGGAATAGCCAAACAGACATCTGAGCCATGGCCAGACGTCTGGTTTTGAATCCAGATGTCTGGTTTTGTTCTCTGGAATTTTTTTATAATATGCGTGCATAATTTTTCTTTCCAGGTCCAAACCAGACATCTGGACTTGGTCACCAGACGTTTGGTCACCTGGTCTGGGCAACAATTTGCCTAGGCCAAAGCGGCCAAAACGTATCGGAAGCGATCGGACGAGCATTGTCGACTAAGGATTTACGCCAAGCGACAACCCGGCCTTAAAAGCTCTTCGAAACACCCCGAATATCAATGTCCAAATGTCCATAAAAGGATTTTCGTAAAATTGGACCAAAACACAAAAATTTGGAAAATTCACCAAATGAATTCAAATTGAAAGCAAATGAATATGCACATATGTTAGGAATTCATACCTAACAACAAGGATAGATATAGAAAAAGATGTGAGATAAAAATCTCACCTTTGAACCCAAACGATTGAAGAAGAAGCTAGAAAGCAAAGAAGAATCAACCACTCTTCAAATCCAACTCAAGAAGCTTGATTATAAGCTTTAAAAGAAGAACGTTCCCAAAGTTAGGTTTAGGAATTTCTGAAATTGATAAGAGAATGAGTTGGAGAAGAAGAAGAGAAGCTTACCAATGGGTTCTTCTATTAGTTTGGAGCTAGAGTTTGATTTGCAAAAGAAACTAGGGTTTGGATTTTTAATTTCCCATCTCTCCCACCATTGATGCTTTAGAACTGAATAGAGGAGGAAGTGAGAGTGAACGGGGAGGAGTGGTTCAGATTTGAGTATAAGTTAAACATAGGGCTGAACCCAAACCCAAAGTGAAAAACAGCAAAACTTGACTAACTCCAAACATATCGAAGCTTACACTCAAAAAGGTCTCAAACGGCATTTTAAACTCAATGGGAGTGGTCCCGAGTCTTAATTCGACCGTATGCAAAAAGTAGCTTTTCAGACCAAATTCCGAGTATCGATAAAATATTTAAATAAAATATTTAAATATAAAAATCGACAAATATGCGGGTTGTTACACTCACGTTTCAGCCTAGTTGGGCACAATCAAAACCATACAGGCGCTTATTGGAGATTGGATTCCACACAATGGCAGGGCTACTGTGGTACCGCCCGTCATAGTACGTGGTCTAGATCACCGTATCCAAGATCCACCCTGATCCCCTGCTACACAAGACCGGAGCGGCCCCATACTGGATAGTCCAAATAAGATCACCCCGTAGTTGAGATCAGCAACCGTCCACATAGCCAAACAAAAAGGGACCTCTAGACAGGGATGACCTTACCCTAATTGGTTGCTAGCCACTTAGCCTTGTGTGCACCTCCCCTATTCTAGCCATTCCGGGTTGATGAGGCTCGAGGCTATGCGTTACCTTTTTAGCACGCATTCACTTAGAATGCTCATCGTCCTCCTGACGATATTCTGATAGCATTCATCTATACAAGTCTGTTTTGGGTTCGAACGGGACCGAAGGCACTACTCCTAGTACATCCATTTTGGAATCACCCTTAAGATTAGTACCGATTAGCCCTTGCACTTTGTTGCTTCATTTTTGACTCCAAGCTCTTGTCTTCCTTACGAAAATGTTAAAATTGGATCGAAGTGGTTTTCGAGGAAATTAATTCTGATCCCGGACTCTTCGAAACTATCAGCGCATTGGCCAATATTTATTGTCGGTTATGTAACTATCATATAACATCCATAAACAACCATCAGCCTTAGTAATTTCCAATTTTTTTTGTTTTAAAAATATCTTCGCAAGATATTTTCTACACTTCCACCCTTCGAAAGCAGTTCCCAAATCATTGTTCTCTCGTAGAATAAATTTCCCAAATATTGTTCATTTCCACTGAAATCACCAAGTCTAATGCTTTAGATTTTAAAATAATTTAAATCACTTTATCCAAAATATATACTTTAAATAGTAAAATAAAAACTACTTAAAACACTTTATTTAAAAATACTACTTATAAAATTTCAAAATAATTTCTCATATAAAACTTAAGCCAAAACTAGTTTTAAAATGAAAGTTATTCTATAAGGTATACATATTAAATAATTATCTTTAAATCATCATACTAGTCAAACCTTTCAAATAATTTACTTATATAATTAACTTAATAAATATTTACTTTTAAATTTTTTTTGAAACAACTAAATAATAATTTCTTCAAAAACATTCTTTTGAAAACAACTTTAAACCTCTAACTTATACGTGAAAATTTTACTTTGAAAATATTCTTGGCTTTTCAGGAAAATACATTTTTCTTTCCACACCTTTAAAAATGAACCACTATTTATTTTTAAACAAATCACCCTTTCCTTTATAAGTTCTCATCTTGAATTTAGACTTCCAAATTATCCTCTGATAAATATTTCACTTTATTTATAAATTCTATTTATAAATTTCATAATCTCATTCTCCTTTGATCAAAGTTCAACATTTAGTTGGTTTTCAAATCGATTTCCAAAACCAATTCCGCTTTAAAATAAATTCCTTTACTTATCCAAATTTATTTCAAAACCCATTAATTTCATATTTATTCCTCTATTACGATTTAAAATCTTATTTAAACTGAAAATACCAATTTTATATTTTATTTCAAAATTCTTCTTTGATTTCCCAAACTCATTCAAATCTTGAATTTTAAAAATAAAATTCTTCATATTTACAAAACAATATTGCTTAAGTCCTTATTTTAAACAAAAATCCTTTTTCCTATTTATTCAAAACCCTAATTTTCCCCGTTTCATTCTTTTAATTTGTTGAATTCACTATAATTATTTTACTTAAAAATTTCACTTTTTATTCCCATTAAAAATCCCCACTTTATATATATTTTATTTTCCTCAAACGCCAATATATATTCAACCAAGCCATAACATTCAATAATTTCAATTCCAAATATAATCGATAAAATCATCATAGATTATCACATAATTCACATTGCTGAATATAAAACAAATTCAACATTTTGAGGAATCCAGTTTGATCCCTCCAACCTGTTTCCCTGCATCCACAGATGTTAGCACAATATAAAATACCAATTCCACTTCGAGGTGGAATATCGCGGTATATGGGGTCATCCGCTATTATGCAGGGCACATTGGGTCTCATTCGCTATATAACTCAGGAAATCAATCACTCAAATGTATATATTATATAATATACAACATCCAGACTGATAATAAATCATCAATTCAAGCAATCAATCCATAATTTAAATTTAACTATTTAAACTTAAAGGTAATCCGAATGAGTGAGATTAACTCACCTTTGATTTTGAATTTACAGTCCGATCCAAACCGGCTTGTCTCTCCACGATTTAGACCTTGTACAACATTATACGATTTATTAATATTTGAACTAATCGAACAATCTATAAGCATTTAATAATTTAATTTAAACTAGTTATTTAATTTTTGTACAAATTTCCTTTTTAATAATATATATTTAGCAACTATCTTTATATATATATATATATATATACTTATAAAAATAAGCTATATGAATTTCGTAAAAATCCAATTTTATCTAAATTCTTCCAACCTTTAAAATTTCTGCTTTCTCTTTTCAAGACCTTATCCACAAATATATTTTCCTGTTTATATACTTATTTATTCTATTCTAGTTTAAACATGATTACACACAACACAGTATATAACTTCATTTTGAATTTTCCAACAAGAAAAATTTCTGTTTTAAACTATATGTATATTTTTTCTTTTCTTTTTCTGCTTTATTGACCTAGATGTGTGTGTGTGTGTGTGTATTATTTGTTTTCAAATCTATACAGGTACACATATTTTTGAAATAAATTTAAAAACCCAAAAACTGACATACCTTACTGCCCAAAGCTCACACGCATGCACAATCGAGGCCATCGATATCCGCGTTCCTTTGAACATCCAGCCCTTGATCCACTCACGAATGACCATCGGCCCTAACGTTTTCCCTGCCACCCACGTTGACACTATCGCGCCTTCCTCCCCCCATGACCCACGACGATCTACTACATCACGAAAACCCTAACTAACCTTGCCTCAAAGCCATTCACACGCTCGAGCTCCCCTCCTTAAACTTCTTTTGATGATTGCTGTTTAGCGGCGAAAATTCTATAGAATTAGAAAACCGTCGAAAAATTTCAAATTAAATTTACCACAAGCACACGGTATACGAATGTAGCATGTACGGGAGTACGGGTCGATCCACAGGGAATTGTAGATTTTAAAATTATATTCAATCAAATTAACCTAAAGTTTGAGAATATTTAAGCTAGAAAATGAGAAAATCAGCTAACTAACTAAAAGAAAACAGATGCAAACATAAGAGTTAAATGACAATTTCGGGAATAGATACATTCTCTAGATCACATAGTTCAACAAAAATGAAATTATGATCTCTTTTTTTGGTAATTACCGAGTTTAAATGATGTGTTTATCTAGCTCATTTGTGCTATTAATTAGCTCAGCATGAGCCATCAAACTATAACACAACATTTAAACCACTTACTAACTCTCACGAAAATGACAACAAAGTTGCAAATGAAATCTATTTTAAGTATGGTCTATTAACTATTAATTAGAAATATAGACCATCAAATTTGAATTTCAAATCACTTTCTTATGCCATAATCATATTTTAATGAAGAGGCATTTGTATTAGTGATTATTTTAGCATAGCCTATTTGGTGTCAACAATATAGGCTATCAAATTCAAAACAAAAACAACAAATTGAACCACTTCAAGCATTTTCATTAAGCACAAAAAGAGAGCTATAATTATCAAAACGTTGAAGCTACATGGTTAGGGGCTTCATTACCCCTAAATTGAAGGAATTAGCCTCTCATATTTGTTATCAAAACAACAAATATAGCTTGCAATATGAAAGAAAAAGAAAAGGAAAAAGAGAGCAAAGTAAAGAGAAGAAAAAACTATTCTACTTGCATGAAAAATAAATCTACACTACTAATATGAAAGTAAATAAACAAAAAAAGCATGTAAAAGAAAGAGAGCACTAATTAATATTGCATAAAAAATGAAAGTTACATGAAGAAAAAAATGGCTAAGTAAGCATGAAAAGAAAAGAGAAGCTTTTTTCTTATTTTAAGCCTAAAGCTAATAAAGAGGAAGAGGAGGCTAAGTAAGAGGAAGAGGAGGGTTACATAAAACATAAGGGGTTATTTATACAAGCATGATACCCTACTCCATAATTTGGGGAATGAACAAACTACCCTTGAGAAAGTGTGGAGGCCAAGTAATCATTAACTTCTACTAATCATCATTTAAGTGTACATGAAGCCAATAATTCCATAAGCATGTGCATTAGCCTCTAATTTGTACATTAAGGTGGTGGGTAGGTGGGGTCCTCCATGTTCTTCACTTTGAATTATTTCCATCTTCATTCCTTTGTATTCATTTTGTGCATGCATATTCCTTCATGAACCCACTTGTAATTGAGTTTAATTTCCTACAAAATGATATAAAAAATTTCAATTAAATTTTCTCAAATTAATATATGCGCAAAATGACCATTTTGCCCTTGGATGAAGATGAATATGTGACAATTTCAAATAATATGACTTTTGGTTTAAACAAGTTAAAATACCCAATATGATCATTTATTTAATTTAAATAGATTAAATATGGTAGTAAAAATTTGCATATTTATGTGCACGTCAAATACCCCCACACATCTTTTTATTCGTCCTCGAATAAAAAAAGACTAAGATAAATACTTTTTCATAAGGAGCACGATTGCATTGAGCGCATGCAACAAGACGTTAAACCTCCGGGTGTCCCCAGTAGGACGACTATTGTCTCGTGAGGGTTTTCAGCGTATACTTCCCACAAAATCCAAATGTAGGATGAAAATATTTACAAAATACAAGGTTTATTTACAAAGAGATGAATGCGAATTTTTGAATATTTACAAATGAAGGATTTATATTTAAATCGACATAAATAAGTTAAATGTAGGTTTTGGTCATTATTTTGAAAATTTAAGTTATTTACTCGTCAAAATGTCCAACAAAAATCAAGTTATCATAACAAACAGACTATAGTTTAACTCATTATTTAAGTTGATAACAAGGTGTAATTATGAAAAGGATCCTTCGTTGATAATAAAAGTTTATCAAAATGGTATTTTCATTTCTTTTCAATAACAAATCAAATCAAATAAGTAAAAATAGTGCTAGGACTTCAATTGCTTACTCTCTCATTGTTTGCAAGAAAAATTACACACCTAACTCAGGTAAACTGAGGCCAGATATACCATCCATGCACTGCCTTTCTGGCTTATGTAAGGGGAGTACAGAGCATGGCGAGTGCACACACTTTTGTACATACACCTATCGACCGTAGGTGGTTTTTATTAGGTCTGTTTTTTCACATGTGTTCCATACATGCATAACCGTGAGGACTTTTAAATGAGTATGAAAGCACATAATCAAATATTCCAAGTAATTCACCCATGCATAACCGTGAGGACTTTTAAATGACAGTGAATATTTAGATGTTATTATTTTTTATTTTTATATCTTTTTAAGAGGGAGAAAGAGTTTTGCAAAATCATCTTAGCACCATTTAACTCAGAAGACAAAAAAATGATATATCCTTCACTTTAAATCAACCACTTTTTAAAACAAAGATTTTCAATTAGGATGTACTTCATAATTAACACGTATGAATCTTCCTATATACCAGTTAAACCATTATTATTTGTAATAAAACTTCATTTTTATTTTTTGTTAAGACGAATAAATTTTCAAAAATTTTAATTTAGTAAACCAAAACCATATATTTATCCTATAGTGTTTCTTTAAAAATAAATCGAAAGAAATTTTTTTGGGATTTTTTTTAGATTTTAAAAGAAAAAGGCAAAAGTAAACCATGAAAAATAAAAAAATGAAGATAAGTCTCCCCCACTCTTGACGTTGAATGTCTCTCCACAATCAATCCAAGTAGAAGGAGAAAAATAAAAACAAAAACATGACCTTTATTTAAATGAAAATTAATGGTATTTACACGAGATCAGAAAGTATATCATCAGAAAGTAAACGAAACGGTCTTCCAAAGACCGATTCATTTCTCTCGTCAAGTATGTGAGACACAACTTAAGCTCGAAAAACCACACCATTGAAGAATTCAAAGTTGAATGTTGATTTGGAAAAACGAACGTCGTTTTATTAAAAATCGTACGAGTTGTTTTATTGTCGATGATTTTTAGGTTCGATAAAATAATTGGTTGAAATTCAAGTTTATTTTCACCAGATTGAAATTCAAATTTGTCATTGAAAACTTCTTCAAAATTATTGATTTCAAAATCAAAATGGTGACTTAAATCTACCCCTTAGGAATTTAACAACTTGTCTTTGGAAATTCCATAAAATTCGTGTTCATTAAATTCGTCTTCCTTTATTGGATTATCAACAACTTGATTACATGACTCAAGTTCATATTCCAAAGTGGTTGCATTCAAAATTTTAAAATCAAGAAAAGAAAGATCGAATTTTACATTTGGTTCCACACCCTTAAAAGAATTGAAATCCAACTCAATTACCATGTTTTCAATAACTTCATTAAGATTGTTATTTTCAGTTTCAAAAGTTGTTGTTTGAAAATCATCGATTTGGGTAAAACATGGATTATCATTTAACTCGTCACATGTTGAGATTTGATTTTGTTTATCACATTGTTTCATATATGTTTCAAACAACAAATTTGTGTGATCATCGTAAATTTAATTCATTTGCTCAACAAAGTCAAATTTGTAATTATTAACTTGAAAATTTTCGATTTGGACTCGTTGAGAACAAGAATTGTCAATTTCGATAAACGGTAGATTTTTATTTGATTCTTCGCAAGTTGAGATTTGATTATGATTTTCATGAAAAGTTTTATATTTTTCAAGTAATAAATCCTCGTTATCTTTTTGCATTTGGTCAACAAAATCAAATTCATGATTTTTAATTTGAATATTCATTTTGAATTTGTTGATAACCAAAGTTTTCCATCGTATCTTTATTGAAACTATTTCCACTGTCAAAATTATTTGAAAATTGGTTCACATTTTCATCTTGTTTTGAAATTCATTTTGAAGCTCGAAATTGAATTGGCATGGGTTATACTCGAAATCGTTTGAATTTTGAAGCGAATTCAAATTTTGATTATTTTGACTTGAACTATTGCACAAATATGAGTTACACAAATCGTTTATACTTTGATTTTGCTGTGTATAGAGTTTAAGTAAAAGATAAAATGCTATTTTCAAGATTTGAGGGTTGCTCATAGTTTTGAAAAGTTTGTTGTCCAAAATTCGAATCGTTTAAAGAATAGTTGTGGTTGGAATATCCATACGAATTCGAAGTGAAATCATATGGATTATATTGATTTTCACAACTATTGTAAAATTCAAGTGAATATGGAAATTCAGACAATTTCAAGAATATGTTTGGTTTTTTTATATAAAGGAAAAATATTTACAAATAAAATTTATTTTTCAAAAGGGAAATTGATTTTTGTTTTGTTTTTTTCAAATTTTTTCTTTGTTTTTGAAAATGTTTTATAATTTTTTTTTTGGGATTTTGGTTTTTAATTTTTTTTGGATTTTTGAAATTTCAAAGGAAAAACGAATTAAAAATTTCAAGGGAAAAGAAATATTTACAGTTCTTTTTTAGTTTTGGATTTTGATTTTTTTTAAATATGCATGAACTAATGCAATTAAATGAATGCAAGGGTTAATTACAAATGATTTATCCTAAGTTAACCCAAAATTGTATAATCACAAATTTTCTTAAATCAACAAGACAGCTCTCGGCCAGGTAACGAATAGGATTTATCGGTGCACCACGAATCACCGTTGCAATGCAGCCAAAGTTTAAGTAACTTCAGAGAAACAACCATAATAATACTTACGAATCACCATAATATTTATAAATGGTATTACTCTGCCGTAGCCTAGACATCAAGAAATTAAATTGTTCAACGAAGAAAAATTGTCGATATACAATTAAGTGTTGTCGATGTCTAGCCGTTTTTATTAATCAAAATCTAGGATGAAATGCAAAGCAGAAAATAAACGTGTATTAACAATGCAACTATGATGAATTTTTTTTGTTTCTTTAAAATGCAAGCAAACAACAATGCAATTCAAATAAAACTATAGATGAAAGCAACAATTTTTTTTCTTTTTTCAAGCAAGCAAGTGGAGCAGTTTTATTGCAGCAACACCTAATTTATCTGCTTTGACCACCTGAAAAGAAAAACAAGGTATATACAATATTTTTTTTTTCAAAGGAGAAATAAATAGTGCAAAAAAAAATACTCGAAACAAAAGAAAATTGAAAACAATAAAAATCTGTCTAATTGTAAACAAAAGAAAATTGTAAACATAAAGAAAATAAAACATAAATAAAAAATTTCTTTTTTTTTAGAAGAATAACTCTCAACACAAAATTAAAATACACACCGCCTAACACAACACACCCAAAATCCCAAAACTAAGAATAACTATTTAAACCCAAATTCAAACTAAACTTCTTCCCAACCCGGCCCAATAACAAACTAAAAATTCAAAATGCAAATAAATTAAAAGAGGAACCCGGCCCGCTTTATTTAATATGCACCCCACATATAATTCACCAACACTCCTAGCAATAATCAAGAATAATTTCGCGAAGGTAATCATGAAAATGAAATCACAAAATCAATTAGTCCAGAAATCACGATAATGAAATTGAAGGTTGTTTGGTTGGTTTGATCGTAGGATTTCACGACGAGATTTTCGGTTTGTGGTTTTGAACTTGATTGTAGTGATTTGGGGATAGGGTTGTGATTGGGGTTGTAGTTGTTTTTGATTGGGTTGTATCGATTGTTGTTGCTGGCGGGTTTGGTGGTTGGCATTCGAAGTGGATTCAAGGTGATTGGAGTGCAGTTGCGAGGCGATTGTAGAAGTTAGAGGTTGCGAGTTCTACTTGAGAGGGGATTTGGATCGGTTGTCGTCAAATGAAGAGAGGACGGTGGCTCGTTGTCAGGTGATCGCGAGTGTTCAAGCTGTGGTTTTTGAAAAGATTTTGTCTCTAAGTTATGTGGTTTGGCGATTGTTCTGGGCACCTTCCTTTTTTGGTAGAAATTTGAGTGCGGGTTGATTGTACTGTTGAACTGTGATAGATGGATGAAGTGGCTTCAGCTTTGTTACAGCAGTCGCTGATGATTTAGCAGTGACAGTATGGTGTTTGTAGAGAATGTGGAAGGTAGTTGGTAGGGTGACAGGTTGAATGAAATTAGAGATGAAGTTGATGCAGAATGGATTGTGCAGTATGTATTGAGATAAGTTGTTATTGAAGCAAGGCAGTGTGTTATATGGTCAAAGAAGAAATATGCAAGTTTGAGAAGTTTTGCATTAGTATGGTGATGGTGATAGAGTATGACAGAGTAGTGGAATTGCAGTTTGGAAATGAATGTGATGAGTGATAAGTGATGGCAGAACTGTTGTGGAGACAGTGGAGTATTGAAATGGTAATCTAGTGATGATGTGGTAGAAACAGTGGAGATGATCAGTGTATTAGGCAGTGGTACAGTTGAAGTGTTAGGTTGTTTGCAGCTGCACTGGTTGTTTGGTGAGTGTATTGAAGCTGGAATGGAATGAATGTCAGGGTAATGGAGTGTATGTTGGTTGTTGGCAAGAATGTGAGTGGAAAAATGGCAAGAGTTTCAGGTTTCTTGACAGTATTCAATTGGATCGAGAGTTCTTCGAGGAGGCGACAGGCTGTAAATAAGTGATGTTGAACACTTTGTTGAAGTGAATGCTTGTGAGATAGAAGTGAATGTTTTAGTAGAAGAGAGCGCAGTAAGGGGAAGTGAATGTTTGTATGTGGTTTTCTATATGTGGAGTGAAGTGGATGAAATGATTGGGTCTGTGAATACTTAGGAACATAAGTAGATGTTGCAGTGGTTGTGACGGAGGAGATCAGGGCGATATGAGATGATGACTGACAGTTTGATGGTGGAAAGTTTGTTGGTTTGAACGAGAAGAGTGTTGAAATGTGAAGTTACACAGGATGTTGAGTGGAAGTGGATATGCAGGGATGTTGAGAAGAATGGAAGACGATGGAGGCAAGTGCTGCTGTGATTGATGGATTGGGGTAGCAGACAGGTTAAGTATGGTGAAGATTGTGTGAAGGAAGGAAAATGATGGTTAGGGAAATGTAGGAAAAAGAAAAATCTGTTGAATAAAACAATGGTATCAATGTGCACAGTCATAGTATATAAATGGAAGTTGTAAATCTGTTGAGTAAAACAGTCAATAAAATGGATATGTAAATTGAAAAGAAATATGTACAAATGAAAATTGTAAATAAAACGATTTTTTTTCTTTTTGAAATGAGCATATCAATTTTTTTTCTAAAATATGCAAATGCAAATGAACAACCCACTAGAAAACAATAAGAAACAAAATGCAAACAACAAAATCAAACAACACACAATTTTTTTTAAATGCAAACACACACAAATAAAAAAACACAAAAATCAAACAAAAATAATCCAAAAAATAGAAAATTAAAATCAAGACAGCTCCCCGGCAATGGCGCCAAAAGCTTGTTTAACGGTGGAAATTCTATGGAATTAATAAACCATCGAAAAATTTCAAATTAAATTTACCACAAGCGCACGGTGTACGAATGTAGCACGTATGGGAGTACGGGTCGATCCATAGGGAATTTTAGATTTTAAAATTCTATTCAATCAAATTAACCCAAAGTTTGAGAATATTTAAGCTAGAAAATGAGAAAATCACATAACTAGCTAAAAGAAAAGAGATGCAAATGTAAGAGTTAAATGATAATTTAGAGAATAAATCCACTCTCTAGATCACATAGTTCAACAAAAATGAAATTATGACCTCTCTTTTTTGGTAATTAGTGAGTTTAAATGATGTATTTATCATAAGTATAGCTCATTTGTGCTATTAGTTAGCTCAACATAAGCCATCAAACTATAACACAACCTTTAAACCACTTACTAAATCTCATGAAAATGACAACAAAGTTGCAAATGAAATCTATTTCAAGTATGGCCTATTAACTATTAATTAGAAATATAGACCATAAAATTTGAATTTCAAATCACTTTCTTATGCCATAATCATATTTTAATGAAGAGGCATTTACGTTAGTGATTGTTTAAGCATAGCCTATTTGGTGTCAACAATACAGGCTATCAAATTCAAAACAAAAACAACAAATTAAACCACTTCAATCATTGTCATTAAGCACAAAAAGAGAGCTAAAATTATCAAAACGTTGAAGCTACATGATTAGAGGCTTCATTACCCCTAATTCGAAGGGATTAGCCTCGCATATTTGTTATCAAAACAACAAATATAGCTTGCAACATGAAAGAAAAAGAAAAGGAAAAAGAGTGCAAAGTAAAGAGAAGAAAAAACTATTCTACTTGCATGAAAAATAAATCTACACTACTAACAGGAAAGTAAATAAACAAAAGAAGCATGTAAAAGAAAGAGAGCACTAATTAACATTGCATAAAAAATGAAAGTTACATGAAGAAAAAAAGGGCTAAGTAGCCATGAAAAGAAAAGGGGAGCTTTTTTTTATTTTGAGCCTAAAACTAAATAAAGAGGAAGAGGAGGCTAAGTAAAAGGAAGAGGAGGGTTACATGAAACACAAGAGGTTATTTATAAAAGCATGAAACCCTAATCCATAATTGATGAACGAACAAACTACCCTTGAGAAAGTGTGGATGTCAAGTAATCATTAGCTTCTACTAATCATTATTTAAGTGTATATGAAGCCATTAATTTCATAAGCATGTGCATTAGCCTCTAATTTGTACATTAAGGTGGTGGGTAGGTGGGGTCCTCCATGTTCTTCACTTTGAATTATTTCCATCTTCATTCTTTTGTATTCATTTTGTGCATGCATATTCCTTCGTGAACCCACTTGTAATTGAGTTTAATTTCCTACGAAATAATATAAAAATTTTCAACTAAATTTTCACAACTTAATATATGCACAAAATGACCATTTTGCCCTTGGATGAAGATGAATATGTGACAATTTCAAGTAATATGAATTTTGGTTTAAACAAGTTAAAATACCCAAAATATGATTATTTATTTAATTTAAATAGATTAAATATGGCTTGTAAAAATATGCACATTTACATGCACATTAATCGCTGCCGACCCATCCCCTTCACGAGATTGCTATTTGTTCGGCCAAGATGATTTTTTATTATTTTGGAATCGAACTGAATTTTGAAGAGAAAAAGGATAACTCATCTTCGTTAATTTATTTACGGTCATTAGAATTTTCGAAGCAGTTGGTTAAAAAAATTCGATTTTGAATGATTGAGAAGCTCGGCTTCGATTTGAATTTTAAGGAGAAACTACGGTTAAAAATTTTCTTCGTTTGTTTTTAAGATCTATCTTGCGTGTTTTTTTTTATGAAGATGCGTTACTATACTAACCTTTTAAAAAAAATAAGACGCCTGTTATACAAGTGAACATGTGTTTAAAATTCCTACGCGTGTCTGCTCTTGATACGATGTTTCAATGCAAATTTTATTATTTATATTTAAATTTAAATTCAAATTTAAATCGTCTTGAATTCAAAGCTTAATTTTTTTACATCCTATCGAGGCATGCCACCAAGGCGTTTATAATGTTATACCACCATTTTGAATGCACTGGAAAATGTTTCGAGTCCTAATTCGATCATATGGAGAAGATAGCTTTTTGGACCTAGTTATTACATTGAATTATCGATATAGATTTCAGCGCGTTTATACATTGTGGCCACAAGACCACTCCAAACCCTACGAAATTTTGAAATCCGATAATAATAAACTATTATGGATCTGGTTTCGTCGAAATCCGAGACTATGCCTCGTAAGGCTACTTCTAAATATCAAATTTAAATGATATATTTTCAAAACTGGACAAAAACACTTCCATATTCAATTCTAAAGCTTTCATTATCTTCAGCACTAGTAATATAAATTTTATAAGCCTCTGAAATATTTTTAACAGGCATAAACCAAGGATCGAATACTTTACCCAACTTCAATAATTAAATTTAATAATTTAATTGCCAAATTCATCGTGATATTTGAAATTCAAGTTAAACTTAACTTTCAAATATTTAAAATCAATTAATATTCTAATTTTAAACATCCAAAACTTTCGGGTCGTCACATTCCTCCCCATGAAAAGAATTTCGTCCCCAAAATTACTAGTTAAGAAGAATGATCCCTAACCCGTTTACTATTTCCCAAAACTAAACAGTTTTAACCACTTCTCTAAAAATCTTTTTATTAAAGACACACTGCCCCTCTTACAAACTTTCCAAACTTAACCATAAACGACAATCAACTCAATCATTTCAAATGATAATTTAAAAGCAAATTTAAATTATCAAAATTTTCTCAAAATTTTTCCAACTCCCTAAATTTTTGAAAAATTTCGCCAGTGTCTCCTTTGCATGGCTAGATTGGTACAGCTACAAAATGCCTCTACGGGCCCTCAGATTTCAAAAGAAAACAAAACTCCAAGTGACTAGACCAGAAAATCATCAAATTTCATACAGAAATTTAAATACATACATTTTAGTCGGGCAATTCATATTTATCTTCAGAAATCAAAAACCCCAATTTCTTTTTTCTTTAAAAACACATGTATATCCTACTTAGCAATCATATCCAATCATAAAATCCAAATTCATTTTACTCACTTCTTTACAAAGTTTTCAACATTTATTTTACTTAAGCCCGTATGATGCACATATATCATTCGTATGCAATATCAAATCTGATCGCTTACTCGATCACACAATATTACTTTCGAACTAGTATCGTCCACCTGACTCTCTATCGCGGACTCAGATCTAGTTTTTTTGATCAAAAACCGTCATTCTCCTTTCATAGCCATAACTATGATAGAGAATTTCCAGAATCAATCAAAAATCCATATTCAAGGTTCGCCGTCGAATATCGAGTGAAAAATCCCAACTCGTATAGATATGATTATCTCGTAATTCTGTGCTCGAGTCTGGATCAAATTGCTATGCGAATAATGTAATATACGTACATCCAACGTATGTATCTAAATTGATTATTAGCTATATCAATTCTCTCTTTTAATTTACATTCATTTTGACTTCTATTCACTTATACACAATTTTCCAAAAACGAAATTTTCCTAAGATTTTCACCATCCATTTCTTAAGTTCAAAATAAGTATTTTTATATACTTCTTATATATATTTCACTTTACCACTTATGCTTATACCCATTTTATTCAATTTACCTTTCATTTTTAAATATTGAATTCTATTCATCTTATCTGAAACCATATTTAGTTAACCATTTCTTCAATTAGTTTCACTTACTAATTTATTTTAAATCTCAATAGATTTTATTTCCAAACTTTAATTATTTTTTTCTACTCCGAATTAATTTTACAACTTCACTTAACTCAATCAAAATGAATTCGAATATTCAGTTTAAGTTCCACTTACTTACAATTTAAATTAAATATCCTTCCAATGTTCATTTCCAATTCATTTTCTTACTCATTTAAATTAATTAGTTTACCTACTAATTTTATTTCAATCCTTTGTTTTACTTAGTCCAACTTGACTAACTTTCCATATTACACAATTAAAATTTAACTCCAATATCCATTTTCAATTTCATTTATTTACAAATGTAAATTCATCTGTTCATTTAAAATTTACTTCACACTTAGTAAATATAATTTCAATGACTATTACACTTAGTCTACTTAGACTTTTTACTCAAATTCATTTTTATTTAATTAAATTCAATTTCCTTCTATTTCCATTTAAAATTTAAACTTCTGTAAGTTTCCAACTTATTTACATTCCCTTTACTAATCCCTTTAATTTACTACATTCAATTGGCTTACATTCTAACTTATTTCGTTTTCTTACTTACTTCAAATTTTTAACTCTCCTTCAAGTTAATTTTTTCTATACTCGACAATTCCAAATCTTACTAGTTATCAATCCTATATTTACTTAAACAAAATTCCAGAGTCTTTTAAACAACTGCTTAAATATTCAAAACATTTTTGAAATCATATATACCTATAATCCTTTGGTATCAAACTACCTCTTGAATTTTAAAACTAAACTAAGTTTTGCAAACACGCCAATTTTAAAATGTTTAAGTAGCATTTCCTCCCTTGAAAACTCGAAAATGAACAACGATGATGCTGCACTCATCACCAAAATTATTTTCCAGCGACCGAAGTGAGTTCAAGCTTTTATCCCTTCAAAAACATTTTTTGAATATTTTTAAATTCCAAATCTCACCGTATTTCAAATCCAATTCAAAAATATTCTAAATAATATTACCATTATTTCTCAAAAACCTTTGAAAACCATTTCCAGACCCAAAGAAATTTAATTTCCAAAATTTCGAATTCCAAATCCTTTCAATCTATATTCAAGTATTACTCTGGAATTTTATCTTCTTCCAATTTTAATTCGCATTTATAATTCACATTTGCAAATCACATTCTGTTATATAAATAATTCCTTAGCTTTGGTTATGACATTATTTTCTTAGTTTCAACTTCCACACAACAATGCCATTTCCTAACAACTAAGGAACCTTATATAACTATAATAATTTACAAAAATTATTTCTTTTGTATACAAAAATAATTTTGGCAGAATTATTTCATTTACCCTATTTTAAAACAATACCGTGTCGGTTTATCTTGTTCAAGAGTTTAGAAACCCCTACTGATACGGTTGTACTTCTCATACCGAGCAGAATTCATAAACACTCAACCGATAAGTCAACACAATATAAAAAAAGTTTTATATTCACTAACAATTACGCTCACATATTTATTATTACACTCAACTCATTCTAGGGTACTTTGGACTCTATTTCTAATGAGTAATCCCCACTAGAGCCAAGGTTCTCGCTTTACCTTTAGCTTTGATACCAAGTGTAATGACCCGATTTTTTGGGCTAAAAAAATCAGGTCGTTACAATTATTTTGACAAGTTTTATTTATTAATACATACAATGTAGCGACTCGTAATTCCGAACACTTCGTCTTTGAATATCGTAATTTACTAGAATATGGTTAAGTGTTATAAACATGAATTATAACCTTGTTAAACATCTTCTAATTAATGAATAATGATAAAAAAACTTGTTTTTGATATTTTTTTATAAAAATAAATGCTTTGAAGAATTATCCATAATGTGATCAAAAATCGGTTTATCGATAAATAGCATTTTGTTCAATATAATTTGTTCAAACCTTTTCTACATACACAAAAACACTTCGGAAATTATTAATTAGTAATAAGAATAATTAGAAAAAAAACACTTTAGCATCTTCTAAAACATAAGTGGATAAGTATGAGTGGAAGGAGATATTTTCCAAGGAACATTAGTAGGAAAGGTAAGCACATGGAGGTATGATGTAATGAACTGGATTTTCGACCCTCAAAAATCGACACCGATACATCCTCATATTATAGGCCGAACATTCAAATTCCGGAAATATTGATCTGTTAGGATGAAAGAAGAAGGTAGAAGACAGAGAAAACAAAAACAACATAGAATCTTCCAACGTAACGAGTAATATATAATACTACCATGATCTTACAGAAAGGAAACCTTTTTTCATATATACAACATCAAAGTAAATTTGACTTATCCTAAATTTTTGGATAGTTATAGAAACCTGTCCTTGCATTAACAAACATACCGACTCTATAATACAGCGGAAGTAAAAATGTATGAATACATTTTTTCCATCCAGCTCCTCTCCAGCTCCAACATATCTAGCCAAACCTAGGGAAAACATTCTCAGTCTGACCCGAGCATTACATGGAATAAATCTCGGGTCAGTCTGGTAAACTAGCGTGAGTAATACATGACAACAAGTAACAACCAAACTAATTTCTACATTAGAAAACTTTTTAAACGAAGGGTACCTCATAAAACCACACTGAACATAAAAACTTGACGGGTTTTAACCTTACGATAACCAAAACAATTTATATAAAAATCTAATGATATAATCATAGTGTCTGGGTTTAAAGTAAATTGATAAAATAGCTAAAATTCTTGCATCTCATATTCCAACATACTAGGCTCTACAATCAAAAACATAAGGCAAGTATTGGAGATTGGATTCCAACTAATGACTGGGCTATTAGGATACCACCCCCTATAGCACACCTTTAGAAAAATTTACCGAGGTCATACCTAACGTCCCCTGCCAACACAGGACCGGCCTACCCCTTGTTGAGTAGTACCGAATATATCATCACCTCGGTTGCTTTGCAACCTTTATCTGAATGCTCCCACATACACGAATTCATTGATGATTATGTATATATCTAGAAGGGTGATGATTTACCCTAATGGGTGCGACCTACAATGCCTTGCTGTATATTTTCTTTTTAAGTCATTACTGGTTGATGAGGCTTGTAACAACCTTGTATTTTATGATTATCTTAATTTTATATTTTAATTATTTTAATTTAAATTCCTGATTTGAAAACTTTATTTTATTTATTAAAATGAATAAATTTTGTTATTTTAAATATAAATTTTGATTTTTATGAAAATTAGAATTTCAAACATGAATAAACAGAATATTTCCAGAAAAGTGAATTTTTGGTCAATCTGGTCAAACTTTGACTTTAAAATTTAAAATTTAAATATTTTGGTTTCTTAATTTTATCTTTTATAATAATAAAAAAAATTCAAGAATACTGCTTTTCATTTCGTTGAAATACGATTTATATTGTGAAAGTTATGCTTTTTACAATATTGTATGTAAATTGATTTATTTAACAAAATTGTTTATTTTAAATTACATAAATAATATTTTGTTCTTCAAATCATGTTCTAATATGTATATATGACATGCTATGTATATATTTTTATTTTTAAAACATTTTATAAGTGTAGTTATAATTTTCTAATGCTTATTGTGTATTGTTTTCAATTTTTAAAGTATAGTTTCAATTATTTAACTATTTTCTTATTTATCTCCTATTTTTCCTTAAATAATTATTTATTTTCTTTTTCACTTTATTATTTTCAGATTTTTTATTTTATTTAGTGAAATTTCATATGTTTATTTTAATTTAAAAGAAATAGAAAACAAAGAGACATAAACCTTTTTATTTTCCTTGACTTTTCATGTACTTGCCTTTTCATTTTCCTTTGCCTTTTCAATTCATTTATTTTGGTCGTTCATTCCTCCTTGTGTAGCCGTGTATTTCTCACATTGTGATGCCCCACCTCTATACTCACAATAAAAAAGGTTATTATAAGGAATAACATCTGCTATTGTGAAGAATAAGGCTTGTTAGAAGCGACCATCCGTAAGTTATGCCTTAGATGAGTATTGATTACATCGATAGGAGTTGTGCAAATTACTCCCAACGATATATATTCAATCCAAATCTAAAACGAAACTACCATGGCTTAAGGAAAATTCAGAATAACTCATATAGCAACAACACAAATAAGTATAATCACATCAGAACAGAAATATCAGATATAGCGGAAGACAAGTCTGGATACATGCTACAACAATCGATGGTTCACATGAACCAAATGTACATATACATATACATAATAACATACATGAGATGAGAATCAATATACCAAAAGTAACACCTCGAAGTCCAGACAAAAGATGACGTGAAATCCCAAAAGCTGAAGCAGCAACTGAATCAGAGATAGCGATTATCATGAAATAACTCGGTCTGACCCGAATATTATTTAAAAGAAAATAATAAACGGATCAGTCTAATTTAAATTTAGAAATGAATGCATCTTAAACAACATCAAAGAAAAATAATCATAATCTCGAATGAGACTATTCAGCATAAATATTCAACATAGTTTAATGAAGAATTCTCATTAAACTCCATCAAAATCAATTTCCAAATACAAAAATTGAATTCAATACAGCCATACACAAAAATCTAGAAATCAAAATAGATAACTAGAAAATCAGCATAAAAGTGGATTGGTCCCAACATATGGCGAGTCTAAGCTACGCCGCACGTGCATCTCATATAGCCGAAGCCTACCAAGTACTGTCATCATAATATTTGGCGCCCAACAAATGACCCGAAGATCCAACAAATGACCCAAAGGTCTAGTACTGGTAATTGACCCAAAGGTCCATCATAGTGACTCGAAAACCCAACAAAATCATCAAACAACAACTCCACGGCTAATATTTCAATTAACGAGTCCGGAATTAACCGAATTAGTAAAAGCATGGTTCCATATTCCGCATTTTTGCAAAATCATTTAAATCTCTTCATCATTTCCTTGAAAGTGCAAAATTGTGTATTTTATATAAATAAAATTTACGTTCTCAAATAGATAAGTCCGGAATTAATCGGATCAGTAAAAGTAAGGGTTCATAGTCCTTAATCTTGCTGAAGCGTGTAAATCGATTCCTCATTCTTTTGAAGGCGTAAATTGTAAAATTTTTGGAAACAAATTTTATTTTAAAACGATTATTTTTGAAATACGTGATTAAACAGCAACATCTATAGCAATTTCAACAAAGAAATTGTGCTTCACAAAACACCGTAAAAACATATATAAAATCAGCGTTGCGGGATAGTCGCTTGAAAATTCACTTTAAATTGACGGTTACTGAAGTCAAATCAACAGTAATTTTTATTCCTCAAAAATCTCATCAAAAACAATAAGCTTCAAAAATATAATACCGGAGTAAAAATCCTTATAAAGATAATGGTAATAAAATACGTTTCAAAACCAAACACCGGTTCAACGTAAATTAAATAGTAGACTACACTACTATATTTTCATCAAAATATTGCACTGCCTGGGTTTAGTAACGTGCAACACATCCTTGCACGCACTTAATAATTTCAGACAAAAGTATAAATGGCCTAGGAAATATTAAAAAAAAAGCAAATGACCTGGCAACACTTTTCTTTGCAATCCATGCTTAATACAAACAATGAAATAACAAAAATAAGATCTGGGCACCTAGTTTGCGCACACGTCACAAACTGTAACACAAAAAATGTGACCAAGGCTTAGCTAAATGCATGCACGCCACACTTTGCACGCACACACACCACACTTTACATATTCAACGAAAGAAATACAGTGCGATGAATTGCCTTGACTTGTACAATTCTATACTATACAAATTTTCACAAAAATGAAGTAAGCAAAATAAATAAACTTGGAACTCATTTTCGAAATGCAACTATAGCCTGGAATATAATTTTCGTGCTACCTGTACACATATCACGCGCGTACAGAATAAAAGGCCTAAACTTGGACTTCATATAACATAGTGCCTGACTACTTCGTGCAAAATCTTCTTACATATCAAAATGATGACCTGGCCAATTCATTTTTCCACTCACGCAAGAAAATGCCAAACCAAATAACTTGGACCTGCTAAAACTTCATTATGCATGAAAATAAAGTTAATAAACCAAATTTTTGCACGCAGGTGTCATGTCTCGTGCATTCCAATGAGAAATGCCTTGACAGTTACGTGTATTATAAATAATTGTAAAATTGCAATTACGTTTGCATATGAACACACTCAAATATGAAGCTAATGAAAATTCTTGGCTTGTTTTCCTGGTGCAGACCCTATTGCACAGTAGTGCAACAAAATATATTGATTGAACAGTGCACGTATGAAATCGAATAACTTTTTGGGCATAGTTTCAAATACTACACCCTTTTGCACGAAAATGAATTGACAATTTAGTCTAAACATACTTTCATATAATACACTTGCATATGCATTAAAACAATATTTGGACGCACGAAACGAAGGAATATAAAGATACCAGGGCAATGCACTCTAATACGCATGTAATATAAATTTTTGAAATATACTTGCCCAAAATGATTTCGTGCTTCACTTGTTTGCATGCAAAAGTGAAACGCACGCAAGTAAATGAAGAAAAAATGAAATGGTCTGGACACACCTATATATGCGCACGCACGGAGTGAAGGAAGTCAAGGTACCTGGTAAAGCTACAATATGCATGCACGCAACCAGTAAAACCAACATTAGAAGTGTGGTTTTTTGAACTCACCAAAGTTTTGTTTCAAAATTAGTTAGCAACTAGGAACCACTTGAAGCTAAAATTGAACTGCCATTAATGTTTCCCCGAGCTACTGAAAAATTTGAAACGAAAAGAATTGATGCAGCTACTTTTTCTTTCACCAAAGTTGTATAAGTCAAAAATGAAGAAGTGAGCTGGCAATTATTTGTACACTAGCATTTAAGGCATAACGTGCTTCAGTGTAAAGAAGGACAGGCTGCTTATAAAAATGATGATGGTGAAAAGTGTTCAACATTGCTTTTAAAACTTTAGTGACAGTAAAGCAAATTGTTTCAACTATGCTTTTGAATTAGACCAATACCAGATACACGTGAAGGCAAGAAAATATAACACACCTTTGTTGACAGCAAGGTTCCAATTTTGTTATTGAATGGTCCAATTCATTAACACACTTGAAGGCATATTTGCCATTCATTTCAAATGCGCTACCATTTGAAGTGTTCAACTGATTTTGCAAATGAATTTCACTCAATTTTTATTTTTATTTTTTTTCAAATCTCAAATTAAAATTTCTATTTTAAATTTTTATTTCGACGGTAATCAAAACAGGGTGGTTACACACATCATTCACGTGAAAAAATTCTTCCTCCTTTTATTTCTCTGAGAAATTTTTTTGCAAGTTAATGGTTTCCTTTGTCTCACTTTTTCTACTCTTTTTCAATAATTTTTGCTTGATCTTTTCACATGCCTTGCTCGGCCACTACCTCTTCACCACCAGATCACCTTTACCGCCACCATCTACAGCAGCACCTCCTTATCCTCCTCTGACCAAGAGAGTAACCGTGACCACTTGATGATGCCACCACCATAAGATTTGCAAAGCTCCACCATCAAATGCCTAGCCAAGCCACAAACTTCACCCTACCTTCATATATCCATTTCGGCCACCACCCTAGCTCAACCACCACCTACTGACCTGACCTCTAGCCATCACTCTAGCACTGAATAGATCTGAAGCAAGCATGGGCGAATCCATTTAACATAGGCCGAGCCAAAGTGGTGCATCCAAACCATCCTATTTTGCCTTGACCTTTGTCTTCTTCATGTTTGCAACTCCTACCCTTCACATCACCTTGTAGCCACGCATATGTGAATCGAAACCTGAGCCATTTACCACCAAAACATCACTTTAGCCAAGCATATGTTCCACTATGGCCAATCATTTGGATGGTTAAGGCAAGGTTAAGCTATCTTGTCTTTATTGCTTTTATATTTCAATTTGTTGAACATTGTTTTGTATTGAAATTCATGTTTTCAATGTCTTGTTTTGGTTGCTGTATACAAGATAATATCTTGGCTCTCTCTCCCATTTGAATCAAGTTGTGCTGTGTCGTGCCATATTGTGCTTTCTGGAATCTATTCGTGTAGTTTGATTTGCTAACTCTAGCTTGAAAGGTGAGTCCTTCTCACTCTGACCTATTTACTTATGAAATTGTGAATTGATGGCAAGTGTATAGTAATATAAATGTTATGCAAGTTAATGATGATCATATGATATGCTATGCCATGTTATTACCATGTTAAAACTGTTAGTTATCACCTGACATATGATATATGGCATTATATTGTGATATTGACATTGTTTATATTGTTTATACATATATTCACACTGCAAGTACCCTGTTAGAATAGAATCACAATGGGTTGAAATGATACATACCCGAACGGACATTAGAATAGGGAAAAATCGTTATGGGCTGAAATGATAGGCCTGAGTGATATTTATTATATCTTATTTGACTTGGGATTGCGGGTTTGAAATGATAGAACCCGGGTTTTCTTTTAAATTGCGGATTGAAATGATATATATCCTTATCACTTGACCTAGGTTAGAAAATTATATACAGACCTCGTGGCATATTTTTAAAATGATTTATATATAGATATGTATTTTCAAAGTATGAAATTTTGATTTAAAATATATATTTTATGGTTTTTAAGAAAATTAAATATTAAGTCTTGAAATTGCGGATTTAAGTATGTAAATTTGAAGTAAATGTGAATTTTGACTTTAAATTTATTTTTAAAAATGTAAGCAAATAATGTAAATTAAATTTAAAGTTTGAAATGATATTTGAAATAAAATGTTAATTTTTATTAAATTTATAAGTAAATTAATAGTGAAATCTTGATTTAATAAATGAATAGAGTTTTTAAAATTGAATATTTGATTTAAAAATTTTATTGTGATAAATCATGTGTTAAAAGTATTTAAATGTGAAATTTTAAAGTCTAGAAATATGATTTATAAATCTAAATAGAAATTTTTTGAAGTTTTATTGTTTTTGAAAAATTATAATAAAATCTGGAATTTTATTTACAGCATTTCTAGAATGCTGTAGTTTCATGACAGCACTTTAAAAATGCTGTTGTTTTGAACTTAACTATGTTTGAAATAACTAAATATCTATTACGGCATTTTATAAATGCCGTTATTCATGAACTAAACTATTTTGAAAATTTTAAGCTACGATAACACTTTATAAATGCTATCGTTGCTATATTTTGACAATGTTTGAAATATTATACATTTTAACACTATTTGGGTTATATTTTAAAGTGTTAAATGATTTACCTTTTGAAATTGAGTATTTGTGAAATTTTAGAAGTTTTAAATATATTTTAATATTTAAATTTGAATTTTTAAGGAATTTAAATTAAATTTGAATGTAAATAAGGTTTAGTTGGTTATGTGTTAAATGGAATGAAATGTAATGAGATAAATGAAGGTTTGAATGAAATTTTGAATTGTGTTTTTTAATGATATGTGGAAAATAAATGAATGACATATTTGATTTTTAAACGATATTTAATTTGAATATTTGAATTTGAATTCAAATAATGATTTGATATGAAGTTTTGAAAGGATATAATATTTTAATGATTTTGGAATGGTTTTGAATGATACAATCTTTATTTTGATAAAGAATGTGAATTTAGAATGATATTTGATTTTGATAAATGAATATTTGAAGTTTATTGGATTTATGAAATGAACATTTCAAAACTAAGTAATACTGAAGTTAAATTTGAGATATATGAGATTTTCAAAATTTAGTTTTGAAATATGGTATATTTAAAGCTTTGAATTATATTGAAAAATCTAATAGTTTATTATATAGATCAAATCTATATTTGAAATTGAAATTGATGGTTTGAATTGAATTAAATTGGAAATTTGAAAATTTGTATTAAAGGAGGGTACCATGATTTCAAATGTATGATTTATTTTCAAAGTGTAATGATTTCAAGTATTTGGCTTTGAAAGAGTTATAACTTTGAAAGTATTATGATTTTGAAAGATGAATATATGTTTGAAAAGGAAATGATAAAGTATTTTTGATTTGAATGTAATTTTGAAATCTTCGTCTTCGTCCTCCAGAAATAAAGTCTTCGATCCTGAAATGCTCGGACTGACCCGAGCGAATTGAAAAAACACTCGAGTTAGAACTAAAAGATCTTATGTAAGTTAAATCAACAAAAATAAACACGAGTGCGGTAACTCAAAAGATGCTCGGGATTCACATCTCTTAAAGATCCGCTAAACTATTTACTATGTAGTATATTTCGCTATTATAATAGTGTCTAATTGTAAAATAAACTTACCTTTTACTTAGCATTAAGGGGTTACCCATATAGCCCTTAACACGTAATAGTCCCAGTAGTCCATCCAATGTCAGCGCATCTCCAAATCGGGAGACTGCCCTAAATATTCCACGGGCTACGGGAGAAAACCAAACTCGTACAAGGCGCGATAGAGTAGGTGACACGGCACAACTAGGCAATGCCAGGGTAGATATATCAATTACGCTTCCGGGTCGGTGGTAATGCATAGACGCAGCTACCGCCCACCTCGAGCCACACCTCCAAATAAAAAAAATCAAAAGTGGCCACTTAATCAATCCAAAAGTCAAAGTATAATATCGAAGGGATGTGTCCGATCAAAGGTGCTACCTCAATTAACCCGTCAATCGCTCCTGTTTTAACCACCTTATGCCAACTCACGGGAGTTTGGTCCATGTATTTACCTCAAAGGAAACGTCGTCGCCATCCTACTTCATTCTGGAATCTCCACCGCGTACATGGTTGTTAAAGTGGTTTTCGGAGTTGGCAGAGAGTATGACAACTTCCGATCCCGGTCTCTTCAACAACCAAACGTTATTATAACACCGCGGTTATTTCAAAATAATTTATACCTTTAAAAACCAAAATAAAATATTCATTTCAAAACCATATAAGTACGATGTCATTTATATTTTAAAGACCCAAATCCATATGATATCAAATATATCTTTTTCAAAATCATAGCCTTTCCAAATCTATATACCTTGAAACCATATCTTTGAAACATAACTTTTAATATTTAATGGTTTAAATGCTATATTACTTTATATAATAAAATAGCTTCTTTAAATTTCACAATAAAATCCCAATATCAATTTGAACCTCCAAATAAACCATTTTAATTCCTATATATTTCATAGCTTAAATATTCCATATTTCAAAACTTAAATTTTTATAGTTCATATATTTCATTCTTTAAATATTCCACTATTTCAAAATGGATTCTTTGAAAATTTAATATATATCAAATCCAATTCCTATTATTTAAAATTTGAAATGTATACTTAATAGAACAAATATTATTTAAGTAAAACACTTAACTTCAATAACAGGATATTCTTTTTAATTAAATTAACTTGATAATATTCTTTGAATAAATTGGATATTCATTTAAATTCTCAATCAAAATCAAGTTATAAAATCATACCCATTAAATCTTAATTTATTTACATTTCAAAACAAATTTTTCGAAGATAATTCTTAAATACTTTAATTCAAATCACATTCACATTTATCTTCAACCTTACTTTTATTTGAGTTATTATAAACTCTATATACAATAGAATTTTTAAACAGATATTTAACCATATTTTATAAAAGAAATCAAACTTCATTATTTAGCTTATTTTATAATTCAAAACAAATTTATATACAGCTAACTTCAATAATAAGATAGCATTTATAAAATATTTAAAAATTAATATTTATATACTCATGTATTTCTTTACAAAACCACCGTAATCATTTTAAAAATAATTTTACATATAGACCGCGGTGTCTATATATAATTTTCTATCCTATGGTCAAGTGATACGGATATTTATCATTTCAATCCTCAATTTAAAATAAAATTTACGGTTATATATCATTTCAAACCGCATTCCCGAATGAGATGAAAATGCATAATAATTTGCAATTTATAACCATACAAAATTCAGCATCCATTCACCCAATATCAACCATCAACCATTTATTAAAATCATCATCCAATTTAAACAAAACATCAACATAGAGCATATAAAATATAATAGGAATCGACGAACAATTTATATTCAATAATAAATTAATAACTGTTTAACTGGCAGTTTATATGCAAAAATAAATAAATTTAACTAGCAATTTTTATGAAATACTAAATAAATTTAACTGTCAATTTATATGCAAGAATAAAATTAAATAACAATTTGATTTGAATAAATGCGATTTAACTGAGATGATGATTAAAAATATGCCAAACAACCATAAATAAATTTAAAATCACATCATATGTCAATTTAACAAATATAAGAAATTTTAGAAATTGTGAGTGGGTTAAAACACTCACCTTTTGAATTAAATCGAATTTAAGTCCAATTTAAATCCAAAAATTCGACCGTCTCAGAATTCGTCCAAACCAGCGTCATCAAGTCCGGATTTTCAATGCGATCCTAACAAAAAAAATCACGCGTAAAAAGGATATCGTATGTGAAAGATATAGTGAATGTTGTGATTGAAATTAAAAAAAATGAAAAAAAAGAACATTTTACACTCTAATCACCTTCCACGTAACGTGTCTTCTCAGCAGGGCCCATCTTCACGCAAATAATGTACAGGAATACGCACAGAACATTGCGCACGCGAACGAACCTGCCTCCGATGAACAGAAACGCGTGCGGCCTCCCCAAAATTCACGTTGCCCCTGAACTCTGACACGTCGCGCCTGTGGAGGTTGGCTCCACCTTCGATGTCGCTTCCCTTGGTCGCACAGATCGCGCGATAGTCCAGTAGCCGCCACCAACAAAGCTAAACCCTAGCCGATTTTTGCACACAACCTAACCGTCGAATCGACGTACCAATTACACCGATGGCCTCCACTCGTTCCCCTCTACCCAAAAGCAACCTTGATTTGACGATCCGACGAACTTGATCGTCGCGAGATGAACGGCCACGAATTATTCATCAATTTCTGGATAAACGGGGTCTCAAATCAGAATACGAATTTCACCAGAAGATTACGCTAGTCGAGAGCTTCAACATATATTTTTTCCAGATTTTTCTGAGGATTTTGAAATTTATGCTTTGGATTTGATTTGCAATTGGATCTGGAAATATAGAACTTTGTCTGCCATTGAGGAAGAGGAGGAATAGAATGAATTTACGTATAGAAAAATGTGAATTAGGGAGACTAGGGTTTATAGTAGGATATTTATAGAGAAAGTTGGAATAGAGTAAATGGATCGGGCTGAATACGCGTTAACGACAAAGTGGCCCCAAAAAGCCCGTTCTGACCCCGAAACGAAATTGGGTAAACCCATATATCAAAATAGGTATTTTAAAATATTTTAAACGCTATGGAAAAGGTTTAAAGTCCAAATTCCATCGTATGGAGAAGTTATGCTAAAAACAATATTTTCCAAATTGATTTCGATTGCATTTATTTCAAGGCGTTTCGAGCCCGTACGATCAAACGACAAGTCCGATCGATACGAAACATGAAATACTACAATAACTCACTGTTACGGATCCGATGAAATTTGTTTCGTCGAAATCCGAGTCGGTGGCCAAAATGGCTATTTTCTATTAATTAAATAATTTAAAAATTAAATAAATAAAATCCAATTTTTAAATTTCAATTCTAAAATTGACCAATTTTATTACCTTAATATTTCTCAAATATTTACAACACTTTAAACGAATTTACATGCCACATAAATGCTGATTCAATCATAATTTTTAGCGTTAAATTCCAATTTCGTTAAATTTAGAAATTATAAATTAAAATTTCAATAATTCCTTTGAGTTAAATTTTCATTCATATTATTCAAATTCATTATTACAACCAGATGAAATAAATATTGGAATTAAAAACCATTATATTAACATTCTCAATTTTCATCTAAATCCTCATTTATGTAATATTTTAATATTATATTCCACTTAATTGCAATAAATCCACTTATTAGATTTCAAATTATAAATAAATTAATAAATCTTGGTTTTCACTCCTTAAATCAACCAGTCCTCTTATTATAAATAAAACTAACATTCATTACATCTTATAGAATTAACCATTTTTAATGACAAACCAAATCAACTGCACAAATTAAGGCAATTAATGGCAATTGATTTCACATTACTTCATTAATTATCAATAGAAATCTCAATAAAACCGTTTATTTATTTAAAATCTTGCTATTCAATAAGTTGGCATTTCATGGGTATAATTCACATTGAATCATCAAATTACAGTTTATCCCTTATTATTCCATCAATTAATTGTAACTTTGAATTTATTCTCATTTTACAGATTTTAAATCAATTACAACTTTACAAATTTGTTTCCAAGTGATAGGTATTCCATATTAAATGCTAAGAATGCATTAATTAAGGTTTTTAAATAATTTACATTCTATAAAAATTTCAACATTAAAATTTCCATTCTATTAATTTCTTTACATACTTTACGTATTAATTAATTAACATAATTTGAACTTTATTTCAAATAAATTCATTGACCAATTAATTAGGTAATTTATAGTAGTTGTACCCTTAACTTTATTTCCAAATATCGTACTACCTAATTTCCTTTAATTGCAATTTGATTTCCAAATCTTATGCAACATACTGAAGAAAGAAATATATTTATTAATTGATTTGTTTTTCTCATTCATTACTTTAATATACCCCTTTTAACAACTCCTAACCATTGTCTTTACATTTCACACAAATGTAACATTTAATTACATCTATTACAATTCAATGTTGGCATTTATTTCCATACTAATGATTGCATTCACTTATATTCTATCCTTTTACTTTACTTTCTACTTCTTACAACCTTTTTCTTTTATTCATTAGTTTAGATGTTTATTTTAATTATTCCTCTATTGCTTAAAAATCTTATTTCATTCATGAATGCCATCATTTATCAATTATTACATAATTTCATTTATTAATATTCATGTTATTCATGCTATTCACGTTTAATTCAATTCTTTTGCACATTAATTCATTTACTAAAGTTTACAATCATTTATTTATATTACTTACCTTCTTAAAATATTAAACTAGTAGCAATTCAATTATACTTAAGTTTATATTTCCAACCAATTACTAACATATCTTACTTAATATTGAATTTATTCAACTACCTTTGATTTTAACATTTCATTGGTTAATTCAGTATTCCCGTTTGTTTCTTTTATTAAACCTATAACCAAGTATGACAAATTTCATAATTTCAATTGATTGCACTTACATTTTTGAATTTGTAAATCTTAATTTCAATTGCTATATTTAAATTTCTAACATTTGCTTCATTATAGCTTCTAAGATTTTTATTTCTTCCTAAATTTAATTTCAAAATTTAAATTAAACTAACAAATTTATTAATCAAAATTTACGGGTCGATACGCTCTCCCCCACTCAAAACTTTTCGTCCCTGAAAAGGAAAAGAAGGAAAAAGGAGAATTAAATAAACAATACATCTTATTCAAAATATTAACTTTATAAACAAATAATGTACAAAATTTATTACCTTAAATAAAATATACCTATTTTATAACCATTAAATCTTTTATACTTAAATAAATAAAGTTTGGAAATCATTTTCAAAAAAATTCTAAGTCCAAAATTTACGGAGAGGCTCGGGAGAAAATATAATATCAAATATAACAAAATATCACATATAATATCCAAAATATTATATTCCAACACGGGAAAATATATAAAATAGCGCTATAAAGCTGTAATCCGAGAACGTACCTATTTGTCTGGCAATTAACGCTTAATTATGAAACCAAAAGCAGTAGCAATTGCTTTCATAACCTGTATTTCACTTATATAATCTGATAAGAGTTAGCAATTATATAGAATGAAATATTTAAGTTGTTCAACAACAAACAAACAATAAATTCAACAACCAATTGCAACAAATAGCATACAACCTTCATATAGAATCAACACAATTCAATCATTCATTCAAACAAAACAAAAGTTGTTTGGGTTCAAAACTTCAAATTGTACATAATGAAAAATAAACTACTAAGTGTACCCTTCACTCAACAGTCTTAGGTGAACCTAAATAGATTATTCATTCATCCAACCAATTTTAAAGTATCCTTACGCAAACAACCATAAACCCAACAAACAACAAATTCCAAACAATAAACTAAGTTTATTTTTGTTAATTTCATTTCAAACTATTGTTGTTTGATTTCCTTTTAATCCATATATTGATTTATCCTTTTTATTTTACATTATTTCTGGCAAATTTTCATTTTTAATTCGATTTCTTTGCATATTAATTCATTTATTTACCGCTTAATTTCATTTATTTACATTATTCATTTTCGGCTTATTTTCAAAATAAATAGCTTCAACATTTACTTAAGTTTATTATCATTTCTTTATAACCTTTCAATTATATTTAATTAGTGGCCTTTCCGTCATACTTAAGTTTATAACATTAAATTCTTATTTATAACTACAAATTCATTGAATTACCTCAAGTTTTACTTGTAAGATTTCCCATTACATTTTCTTATTAACCATTTCAACTTTAATCTTTGGTAAGTTATAGATATGCCTTTAAGACTGTAATTGAAGGTTATACAAGTTTTCTCATTTCCTTTAACTAAATTAATATTCAATAATCCTATCCTTTGTTTTATGGATTACAATTTCAAATTTCCTTTAATTTCATTTATAACCAGGCATTTAATCGCTTATTTTATTTAAAGATTCCTATTAATTAACTACCATTTCACTGCCCTAATTAAAACTATTAATTATCGAAAACTTAAGAATTTAATACCGGGTTTAATTTCAAATCATTTTAAAATAATAGATAAATATACGCTTACAAATTTATATATATCAAATTATATTTAAACAATTTAAAATTTATATTTGTTTATCAAAACAACTCTGCAGTAAAACACTACAGTGGCTTTCCCACTTCGAAACTCGAAAATGAATGTCGATGATGCATGCACTCACCACCGAAATTATTTTCCAGCGACAGAGAGGGGCATAACTTATTTCTTCCAAAATCTCCTTTAAAACAAATATTTTTTCTTATTGAAATATCTATATCATAAAATAGTTCCAATAATATTATTATTATATTTCAAAACTATTCAAAAGAATTTTCAAACCCCGGAAATTAAGTTCTAAATTTCCAATTTTTTATTTATTTTATTTTCAACTTTATTTCAACTATTATTTATATTTTCATTACCTAACATCCAATATATAGCAACCAAATATATATCTTATTTATAAAAATTTATTTTATAAATAGAAAATATAATAGGCAAAATTATTTCATTCACCTATATTAAAAACAAATATTATGTCGGTTTGTCTTATTAAGTGTTTAGAAATCCCTATTGATGTCACAGCATCCCATGCACTAACCAAAATTCATAAATACAAAACGGAACAGATTAACACAATATTAAAACCTTTTTATAACACTAACAAATACACTCTCTCATATATACACTCAGTGACTCTCATAGGGTATTACTACCCTAACACTAAAGAGTCAGACCCCACAAAGCTAAGGTTTATAGCTAAATCAAAGCTCTGATACCACATTGTAACATCCCGCCTTTTCACACGCTTTAAAACGACACACATGCCAATTCAAACCATACGGAAGGGGGATTGTTATGGGGTAAATAAAAAACAAGAAAGAAATAAAACAAAATAGAATCTCATAGCGGAAGGATAAAATATAATAATCAATATACAGTTCTTGAAGCTGTTTACAAAATATTTAATTTTACTTATATAATATATATCAGAGTTCACATACCAATAAATATCAATGTAGCGGAATACAGTGTAGTGGAACCGTATAATATATGATAATAATAATAATGAAATCTTCGTCTTCGTCCTCCAGAAATAAAGTCTTCGATCCTGAAATGCTTGGACTGAGCCGAGCGAATTGAAAAGACAAAACACTCGAGTCAGAACAAAAAGATCTTATGTAAGTTAAATCAACAGAAATAAACATGAGTGCAGTAACTCAAAAGATGCTCAGGATTCACATCTCTTAAGGATCCGTTAAACTATTTACTATGTAGTATATTTCGCTATTATAATAGTGTCTAATTGTAAAATAAACTTACTTTTTTCTTAGCATTAAAGGGTTACCCATATAGCCCTTAACACGTAATAGTCCCAGTAGTCCATCTAATATCAGCGCATCTCCAGATCGGGAGACTACCCTAAATATTCCATGGGCTACGGGAGAAAATCAAACTCGTACAAGGCGCGATAGGATAGGTGACACGACACAACTAGGCAATGCCAGGGTAGATATACCAATTACGCTTCAGGGTCGGTGGTAACGCATAGCCGCAGCTACCGCCCACCTCGAGCCACAACCCTAAATAAAAAAATCAAAAGTGGCCACTGAATCAATCCAAAAGTCAAAGTATAATATCGAAGGGACATGTCCGATCAAAGGTGCTACCTCAATTAACCCGTCAATCGCTCCTGTTTTAGCCACCTTATGCCAACTCGTGGGAGTTGGGTCCACGTATTTACCTCAAAGGAAACGCCGCGGCAATCCTACTTCATTCTTGAATCTCCACCGTGTACACGGTTGTTAAAGCAGTGTAACGAGTCGGATTTTGCCCGCTCGAAAATCGACATCCATACTTCAAATCGTATTCGAATGCCATAGATTCGACCGTTCACATCCGATTCGCCGGAGCTTATAACAATCATTAAGTACACAACACAGCGGAATAAAAGAATAATACATTGATATACAGCTTTGATACAATATATGATACAACAGATGATCCAATAGATATCAATATACATCAGAGACATGATACAATAAAATAGCAGCGGAAAAGAAAACGATAGATAACATCTAGCAGCGGAACAAAATAACTCTAAGATAGTCTTCAACGAAGAACTCCAAAAACTGCAACTCCATTTCCAAGAACTAATCCAGCAATAGCTCGAACTCCCCATAACAATACACCAAGCTTAGCAAGACTGGTGCGAACCAAAGACTGAACTAACTCCAGATAATCTACTAATCTGACTATCTGAAAAACCCAACTCTAGACAGCTCGTGTAGAAAATAATGAGCACCCAGAGTTTAGGAAAAAAAACAATAAACTCCGGATCAGTCGTGGGACTGGTGTGAGCAACAAAAACAGTCTAACTTTTAAAACATTCAACAAAAGAATTTCAAAGTCAATTCGCAATGCTGTTGAAAAATGAGACTACCATAAGGCCTCCCGCACACACACACAATGCAAACGCAGAATCGGAGGAGATTTCTCCTTATGATAGTCAAAGATGCTTGATACGCATTAAAAGAACATTTGATATTATTACTAGTGCATAGTGTAGAGAAAAATTCATTTCGAAAGTAGAATATAAATCTTAGCCAACATACGACCATTATCGTATGCCTACTATAGCTAACCATATTCAATAGCAGGTTACCGCCACATTCCATGGCAGGTTATACAACTAATACTGTACAAGTCTCGTATTGTTTCTTTGGATTTCCAACAAATGGTCAGGCCAAGGAACTTCCCATTGCCACATGAGAATGCCTCTGGAACATCCCCGAGAACCAAACCGGAACTCTGCCAACACAAGGCCGGGTTACCCCTAACTGGGTAACTACTGACACGAGCACGCCATTCCCCGATCGTAAACGACCTTTCTCACGGGATCCCGATAACCAACAACCACAAAGTAATAAATTCGCAGTAACCACATAGGTTAAATATCTAGGCTCCATACCATGATACCACCTCTATCCAGAAGGAAATGCACATACCCTAAAGGGAGCTACCCCTCATAACCTTGCCGCATCTTTCCTGTTTTGACCATTTCCGGGGTGTGAGGCTCGACGAAGTCACGTCCACAAAAACATACTTTATACAAAAGTCATGCTTTGGGTCAACAAATGATCATAGAAATGATCACCAAGATAGACGATCAAACAAATGATCCTATCATAAATAATCAACACAATGATCATTTCACAGCAACACTCAGCATGTCACATTACCAAATTGGGAATATATCGCTGATAACCTTCAACTATATAACCTCTGAGCTCGTACGTCTCAGAGAAGGGTGTTAAGCTAAAAGAATAAATTCTCCGCCACCAACAGAAATATATTTGAAAGAAATCGGCTTTATATCTCAATTTGTAATGTCAGACATACAATCCATACAAGTCCGTTCTGGGTTCGAACAGAACCGAAGGCACTTACAAAGAAGTCCTTGCAACCCGGATATTCACAATCCCGATCGGATTTCCCATCACTTAGGAAATCTCTATACCAGGAGCTACCCAGTGCAGAGACAATCGATAGGTCATCCTATCACTCTCGCAAATACCCGGTCTTCAACACCAGTCTTTAAATGCTATCCATAACGTCGAATCACTTATTCGGAATGGGTTATACGACACAAAGGTCCTTTCCCGGCTAAACCGAATAGTGAGCACGATATTTCAAAAACAAATGGATAATGGGATTTCAATTAAGTCACAACTTATTACCCAAAACTTTTCTTCAAATGGCTTAACAAATTACCATTTTCACAACCTTTAACGGTTTTAAACAATTTTCACATTTTAATCTTTTAAATAAAAGATTCATTCACAGATTTTCCAAATCAATTTTCATTTCAATTTGACTAACTCGTTAAATCTTTAAATCAAAGATTTAACTTATAGCTTTCAAAACAATTTCATTTCTATTTGATTTAAACAAATCATCAATTTAAATCTGTTAAAAATAAACAGATTTAAGTTATAGCTTTCAAAAAGAATTCATTCATAACTTAGGAAAATCATTTCTCTATTCAATCTTGAAATTCCCTTAATTAACTAGGAATTCCATTTCTTATCTGAAAGCTTTTATCTTTTGAAAACAAACAGTTTCATCTCAGAAAATCTGATTCTTTTATACGAGTTGAAATCCTTGGGTTAAATTCAAATTCCCAAAAATAATACCTTTAAAATGGTTTAAATTCATACAAACCTGTTTATAATATCTTTAACCATAATTTCCAATCATCGAATTCAATTCCAAATATCGAATTCAAATTTAAATTGAATTATTTAATTTCAAAACTTAATCAAGTAAATTAAAATAAATTTTAACTTGAAATTTCGTTCCAAAAGCTTTTCACATTTATTCCGATTCCATTTCCAAAACATTTGAATTCAAATATTCAATTTTTATAAATCATTTCAAAATCTGTGACTTAATCGATTTCCTCGTGAAATCCATATTTGTGTGTGTATGGTGTGGTCCAGGGGTTATACACAGTAGTGCAATAGCATACAATCATCACAGATCAGAATACAGGAATATAGTTGATAAGCGATATAATTATAACGCTCATCGTCCATTCACAGATAATATACAAATATAAATAAATGAATGAATCATACACAGCTCAATCCATAGAACAAAATATCACAGATCAGATAGGACAATCAATTCAAGATATCTCATACAATACAATCATTCATAAGTAAGGTCAAGCATTTAATAATTATTTATAAGCAGGATTAATTAATTGTTTTAATCCTAATTAATTCAATTTATTTCCAAGTAAATAAAATTAAATTACTTATGAATTTATCATCCCATTCTGGTTTCTTAATTCAAATCATTTGATATAAACTAATTTATCAAACACTTTAATTAATTAAATTATTCTTAATCAATCATATTAATTAAATCGACTCTTGAACCAATTATATAATTAATTTACTTCTTAATTCATTATTTCAAGAAATTTACTCTTTAATTACTTATCATTAAGCAATCATCTCAAAATAACAAATCATGAATTACCAATTTATCTTTATCATTAATTTAATCAAAATATTCAAGTTTAATTACAATTAGTAATTAACCCCTTAATTTCTTTCATTAAGTAATTAACAATTTACAATTGATTATCTTAATTAATTTAATCTAATAAATCATCAAAATTAATCACATTAATTTAATTACTTAATAATTCCTAGTTAATTATCTTCATTAACTAATAAAATTTCTTAATTACATTTAAATTAATCTCTAATTCTAAATCATTAATTTATAAATTCGATAAATAAATCATTCCTTAATTATCTTATTTAATAGAATCATTTAATACCTTAATTATCTCTAAGGTAATTTATTTATTTCTTTATTAATGATTAAATACATATTAATGTGTAGAACATTACCCTTTTTAAATTTAAATTTAAATCACATTTTGAATATAAGATTCAAAATAATTTACCATTTAGAACTTTAACCAAATTTAAATTGAATTTAAACTTGTTTAAAACACCTTCAGATTTTAAAACTGAATTTATTTCAACTTGTATTTAAATTTCACTTTTAGTCCAGGTTTTAAAATCTCGATTTAAACTTAAGTTTAAGTCTTACTTAATTTAACAAACCCAGGCTTGAATTCAAACAGAAGAACATGCCTCTATTTTTAAAATGCCTGGAACTAACAAACTCAAGACAGCACACTACTTCGAGTCGCCTACCTCTTTACTTCGAGAGTTACCCGAGAAAAATGCCTGAGTGCTTCGAGTTTTTCCCCAAACCAACCCGTGTGAGTATTTTTTTCAAAATTTTGTTTAAGTGTTGATCTGACCCGGCGCACAACTGAATGCACTCGAGTTAAGACTCGAGCCAAAACCAATATTACTCTATACTTCCTTCGAGTTATCTTCATCTTCCCAACTATAACCACCCAAGCATAATCACTGATACACGCAAACACGTGTGTACCTGCACCATCCACCGCCGATGTCCTGGCCACCACTTCCATCGCCATCTAGTCATCGTTGACCCCCTCAACTCAATCCATCACCCAGCACCCATCACGACAACACGAATCAAAATCGAGTTAAATTTCCAAACCTGGAAACACGCTAGCTTCAACACCCCAAACCTGTCAACATCGCCTCGTCCACGCCGTGCCGACCATCAGCGAGCTTCCACCTCCGGCCTCGACTTCGACATCACCCAAACTTCTACCACCCGAAGTATCAAAACACTCGATCCATCATTGAGGCCGAGGTGATCAAAATTCCATCATAGCTAAAAATTAGATTTACAGATTTTAAATCCAAATCCCAAAATCCACATAGCTTAAATTCTTGATCCAATATTTTTCCTAGCTTCAATGATCCCTCCTCTAACCACCGAACAAATTCCGACCTCCCCAGGTTCAAAGAACTGCAGATATACCCAAAAATCCCATTTCTGTACAACACAGAAATGCACATTGCATTCTCCACTAAAAATTCCCATTTTAGTTTTAAAAATCAAATTTTGATTTCAGTATTTGATTCTTAAACCTGAATCCATCAAACATGATAATTGATTTTTAACTTTGTTTAAGTTTCACTGTTATTTTATATTTTTCCAAAGGCAAAACAATTTAGTTTAACCCAACAAATTTTTAAACCTAAAACTATGATGTAACTAACATATTTTGTTCAACATTTCGATCTTAACAAAACTTGGATTAAGAGCAAGTAATTTTTGATTTACTTTTGAGCCTAGAATTAAGCATCAGAGAAACAGAGACCAAACACATCTCATTCCTACAGTACTCATACATATAGAAACAGGCACTTATATATATATTCACATCACAAACGCAATCAGATAAAATCAAGCAACTTGATTGAACTTATATATGTTGTTACTCACCTTTTAGAAACAGAGCAGTTATTTGATTGTAACAGTTTTGAAAATGAAAACTGTAATGCCTTTGCTTATTTATTTATTTTTCTTTGAAAATGATTTGTAGTCTTGCTTAAAAGAAAAATGAGTTACAGGCATTATCACAGATATACACCCAATTTAAACTTCATTCAGTCAAACTAGCATGCAACCCTAAATGAATATACTTAGGCATTTTAGAAAAGGAGTTACTCACTTTGGTTTTCAGAAAAATGAACAGGGCACAGAGCACATCAATTATTTCATACAACACATATCAGCAAACTTCTCATCAGATTTCAAGGCTACTTCCAAGCATCAGAATATTGAAGCATGTTAAAAGTTGAAAAGAAATGGTTGCTCACCTCAATCAGGAAGGCAGAGAACGAGCTTTCAAACTGGAGCTTGTATTTTTGCTTACTGAGATCTTCTCTGGTTTTCATTAAATAAATGTTTAAACTGAGTTGAGCCTTTTTTGCTTGGAGTTCCAGGTTGCCTTGTTTCACCTTAAAACTAAATCTTGAATCTTTGCATTGCTGAGTTGATTTGTATTGTTATGTTTTGTTTTAGTTTTGTTTACTTCATTCATTTTTTTTTCTTTTTTGCATATGGGGCTGATATATGGAAGCAAGTTACAGGGTGATAAACTTATACAGTGTGATATCTTTGTATAATAGGCATGGCTTGGTATGCTTGCATTAAATGCATGAAGCATGTTGCATTAATTGCCTGATACCTTCCCTTTTATGCTAGAGATACTAGTATTTATTATTAAGTACTTGTTTATTTATGTATTTGTTTACTTGTTTCATTCCATGCTTATATTTGTACTTGCTTGTTTTCATATTTAAATGTTGTTTCTTTTCTTTTCTTTATTTTCTTTCACAAGCTTTTGCATCTATGTTTGTTTTAAGTGTTTATAAAAACATATTTTTGTTTTAGTCCTTTGTATTTTATTTGTTTGTTTTATTTTCGTCTACATTCTTTTCATATTTAAATGTATTTTATTTTCTTTAAATCTTCTTGTTTTGAAATATAAATAAATTTCTATTTTATTATGTTGTTAGAATTTAGCAAATGTTCTACTTCCTATTTTTATTTTAACTTAAATTGTTTATTTTACTTTAATATTTATTGTTTTATATTAAATTTATAAATTCAAATTATTATTAACCATCAATTGTAATACTTATTATTATCAATTATTATTAAACCATTCATTTACAATTCATATCTAATGTATACACATATATATCTCTATGTTTATTTTTTTAAAATCATTTATTTAAAATTTTATTTTAAATCCAATTTAAATATATATTCACATATATACAATTTGTCAAATCCATATGACTATATATATTTTCTAGTCGAATTCGGGGAAACTCGCTTCCATTTAAATCAATTTTTACAATTTTAATTCAAAAATTTATTTAAATTATCAATTTAAATTAAATTAAAATTTAGGGTCGTTACAAACTTTCCCCCTTAAAAGAATTTCGTCCTCGAAATTCGCAGGTCACGAAAACAACATAGAGATAGACTCAATCTCTACAATTTCTCAAATACAAGATATGGATTCCAAATTCAAGTCGGAATATCGCAAAATATATACCAATTTGTCCCTCTTCGGACTTCGACCAACCTAAGAAATTACAACAGAATTTCAAAATTTGGTTTTAAACAAAATCGTGGTATCGATATGATTCAAATTTATCCTTCATATTCTCTTAATCAATTTAACTCAAATTTAAAAATTTCCAATTTATTCAAAATTCCCAATTTCAAATTTCCAATTCATATTCATTAAGGTTTAAATCAAAAACCGATAAGAAACCGATGAAAATACAAAGTAAAGATTTTCTACAACGATTCGTAGGGCCATCATCACACCAAAACTTCTTCTGGAGCTATCACAAAGAAATCAAAAGAATTTAGAATCGAATCAAAGGAATTGATAAGAAAGTTATTTCCACTGTTGTTACAGAGTATTGACTAATTATAGTCGTATTTCCCTGTCCCCTATCTCGTTCTCTTCTTGCACTCATACTTACTATCAGTGGATAGTAAGAGAATTTACTGAGGCATTCAAATGGATATCTTAAGGATTACTCATTCTAGGATTTACTTCACCCTATCTCTAATGAGTTACTTAATGTGTTATACTCCTGAGCTAAAGTTTCAACCCTTAGCTCTGATACCAAATGCAACGAGTCGGATTTTGCCCGCTCGAAAATCGACATCCATACTTCAAATCGTATTCGAATGCCATAGATTCGACCGTTCACATCCGATTCGCCGGAGCTTATAACAATCATTAAGTACACAACACAGCGGAATAAAAGAATAATACATTGATATACAGCTTTGATACAATATATGATACAACAGATGATCCAATAGATATCAATATACATCAGAGACATGATACAATAAAATAGCAGCGGAAAAGAAAACGATAGATAACATCTAGCAGCGGAACAAAATAACTCTAAGATAGTCTTCAACGAAGAACTCCAAAAACTGCAACTCCATTTCCAAGAACTAATCCAGCAATAGCTCGAACTCCCCATAACAATACACCAAGCTTAGCAAGACTGGTGCGAACCAAAGACTGAACTAACTCCAGATAATCTACTAATCTGACTATCTGAAAAACCCAACTCTAGACTGCTCGTGTAGAAAATAATGAGCACCCAGAGTTTAGAAAAAAAAAACAATAAACTCCGGATCAGTCATGGGACTGGTGTGAGCAACAAAAACAGTCTATCTTTTAAAACATTCAACAAAAGAATTTCAAAGTCAATTCGCAATGCTTTTGAAAAATGAGACTACCATAAGGCCTCCCGCACACACACACAATGCAAACGCAGAATCGGAGGAGATTTCTCCTTATGATAGTCAAAGATGCTTGATACGCATTAAAAGAACATTTGATATTATTACTAGTGCATAGTGTAGAGAAAAATTCATTTCGAAAGTAGAATATAAATCTTAGCCAACATACGACCATTATCGTATGCCTACTATAGCTAACCATATTCAATAGCAGGTTACCGCCACATTCCATGGCAGGTTATACAACTAATACTGTACAAGTCTCGTATTGTTTCTTTGGATTTCCAACAAATGGTCAGGCCAAGGAACTTCCCATTGCCACATGAGAATGCCTCTGGATGGACATCCCCGAGAACCAAACCGGAACTCTGCCAACACAAGGCCGCGTTACCCCTAACTGGGTAACTACTGACACGAGCACGCCATTCCCCGATCGTAAACGACCTTTCTCACGGGATCCCGATAACCAACAACCACAAAGTAATAAATTCGCAGTAACCATATAGGTTAAATATCTAGGCTCCATACCATGATACCACCTCTATCCAGAAGGAAATGCACATACCCTAAAGGGAGCTACCCCTCATAACCTTGCCGCATCTTTCCTGTTTTGACCATTTCCGAGGTGTGAGGCTCGACGAAGTCACGTCCACAAAAACATACTTTATACAAAAGCCATGCTTTGGGTCAACAAATGATCATAGAAATGATCACCAAGATAAACGATCAAACAAATGATCCTATCATAAATAATCAACACAATGATCATTTCACAGCAACACTCAGCATGTCACATTACCAAATTGGGAATATATCACTGATAACCTTCAACTATATAACCTCTGAGCTCGTACGTCTCAGAGAAGGGTGTTAAGCTAAAAGAATAAATTCTCCGCCACCAACAGAAATATATTTGAAAGAAATCGGCTTTATATCTCAATTTGTAATGTCAGACATACAATCCATACAAGTCCGTTCTGGGTTCGAACAGAACCGAAGGCACTTACAAAGAAGTCCTTGCAACCCGGATATTCACAATCCCGATCGGATTTCCCATCACTTAGGAAATCTCTATACCAGGAGCTACCCAGTGCAGAGACAATCGATAGGTCATCCTATCACTCTCGCAAATACCCAGTCTTCAACACCAGTCTTTAAATGCTATCCATAACGTCGAATCACTTATTCGGAATGGGTTATACGACACAAAGGTCCTTTCCCGGCTAAACCGAATAGTGAGCACGATATTTCAAAAACAAATGGATAATGGGATTTCAATTAAGTCACAACTTATTACCCAAAACTTTTCTTCAAATGGCTTAACAAATTACCATTTTCACAACCTTTAACGGTTTTAAACAATTTTCACATTTTAATCTTTTAAATAAAAGATTCATTCACAGATTTTCCAAATCAATTTTCATTTCAATTTTACTAACTCGTTAAATCTTTAAATCAAAGATTTAACTTATAGCTTTCAAAACAATTTCATTTCTATTTGATTTAAACAAATCATCAATTTAAATCTGTTAAAAATAAACAGATTTAAGTTATAGCTTTCAAAAAGAATTCATTCATAACTTAGGAAAATCATTTCTCTATTCAATCTTGAAATTCCCTTAATTAACTAGGAATTCCATTTCTTATCTGAAAGCTTTTATCTTTTGAAAACAAACAGTTTCATCTCAGAAAATCTGATTCTTTTATACGAGTTGAAATCCTTGGGTTAAATTCAAATTCCCAAAAATAATACCTTTAAAATGGTTTAAATTCATACAAACCTGTTTATAATATCTTTAACCATAATTTCCAATCATCGAATTCAATTCCAAATATCGAATTCAAATTTAAATTGAATTATTTAATTTCAAAACTTAATCAAGTAAATTAAAATAAATTTTAACTTGAAATTTCATTCCAAAAGCTTTTCACATTTATTTCGATTCCATTTCCAAAACATTTGAATTCAAATATTCAATTTTTATAAATCATTTCAAAATCTGTGACTTAATCGATTTCCTCGTGAAATCCATATTTGTGTGTGTATGGTGTGGTCCAGGGGTTATACACAGTAGTGCAACAGCATACAATCATCACAGATCAGAATACAGGAATATAGTTGATAAGCGATATAATTATAACGCTCATCGTCCATTCACAGATAATATACAAATATAAATAAATGAATGAATCATACACAGCTCAATCCATAGAACAAAATATCACAGATCAGATAGGACAATCAATTCAAGATATCTCATACAATACAATCATTCATAAGTAAGGTCAAGCATTTAATAATTATTTATAAGTAGGATTAATTAATTGCTTTAATCCTAATTAATTCAATTTATTTCCAAGTAAATAAAATTAAATTACTTATGAATTTATCATCCCATTCTGGTTTCTTAATTCAAATCATTTGATATAAACTAATTTATCAAACACTTTAATTAATTAAATTATTCTTAATCAATCATATTAATTAAATCGACTCTTGAACCAATTATATAATTAATTTACTTCTTAATTCATTATTTCAAGAAATTTACTCTTTAATTACTTATCATTAAGCAATCATCTCAAAATAACAAATCATGAATTACCAATTTATCTTTATCATTAATTTAATCAAAATATTCAAGTTTAATTACAATTAGTAATTAACCCCTTAATTTCTTTCTTTAAGTAATTAACAATTTACAATTGATTATCTTAATTAATTTAATCTAATAAATCATCAAAATTAATCACATTAATTTAATTACTTAATAATTCCTAGTTAATTATCTTCATTAACTAATAAAATTTCTTAATTACATTTAAATTAATCTCTAATTCTAAATCATTAATTTATAAATTCGATAAATAAATCATTCCTTAATTATCTTATTTAATCGAATCATTTAATACCTTAATTATCTCTAAGGTAATTTATTTATTTCTTTATTAATGATTAAATACATATTAATGTGTAGAACATTACCCTTTTTAAATTTAAATTTAAATCACATTTTGAATATAAGATTCAAAATAATTTACCATTTAGAACTTTAACCAAATTTAAATTGAATTTAAACTTGTTTAAAACACCTTCAGATTTTAAAACTGAATTTATTTCAACTTGTATTTAAATTTCACTTTTAGTCCAGGTTTTAAAATCTCGATTTAAACTTAAGTTTAAGTCTTACTTAATTTAACAAACCCAGGCTTGAATTCAAACAGAAGAACAGGCCTCTGTTTTTAAAATGCCTGGAACTAACAAACTCAAGACAGCACACTACTTCGAGTCGCCTACCTCTTTACTTCGAGAGTTACCCGAGAAAAATGCCTGAGTGCTTCGAGTTTTTCCCCAAACCAACCCGTGTGAGTATTTTTTTCAAAATTTTGTTTAAGTGTTGATCTGACCCGGCGCACAACTGAATGCACTCGAGTTAAGACTCGAGCCAAAACCAATATTACTCTATACTTCCTTCGAGTTATCTTCAACTTCCCAACTATAACCACCCAAACATAATCACTGATACACGCAAACACGTGTGTACCTGCACCATCCACCGCCGATGTCTTGGCCACCACTTCCATCGCCATCTAGTCATCGTTGACCCCCTCAACTCAATCCATCACCCAGCACCCATCACGACAACACGAATCAAAATCGAGTTAAATTTCCAAACCTGGAAACACGCTAGCTTCAACACCCCAAACCTGTCAACATCGCCTCGTCCACGCCGTGCCGACCATCAGCGAGCTTCCACCTCCGGCCTCGACTTCGACATCACCCAAACTTCTACCACCCGAAGTATCAAAACACTCGATCCATCATTGAGGCCGAGGTGATCAAAATTCCATCATAGCTAAAAATTAGGTTTACAAATTTTAAATCCAAATCCCAAAATCCACATAACTTAAATTCTTGATCCAATATTTTTCCTAGCTTCAATGATCCCTCCTCTAACCACCGAACAAATTCCGACCTCCCCAGGTTCAAAGAACTGCAGATATACCCAAAAATCCCATTTCTGTACAACACAGAAATGCACATTGCACTCTCCACTAAAAATTCCCATTTTAGTTTTAAAAATCAAATTTTGATTTCAGTATTTGATTCTTAAACCTGAATCCATCAAACATGATAATTGATTTTTAACTTTGTTTAAGTTTCACTGTTATTTTATATTTTTCCAAAGGCAAAACAATTTAGTTTAACCCAACAAATTTTTAAACCTAAAACTATGATGTAACTAACATATTTTGTTCAACATTTCGATCTTAACAAAACTTGGATTAAGAGCAAGTAATTTTTGATTTACTTTTGAGCCTAGAATTAAGCATCAGAGAAACAGAGACCAAACACATCTCATTCCTACAGTACTCATACATATAGAAACAGGCACTTATATATATATTCACATCACAAACGCAATCAGATAAAATCAAGCAACTTGATTGAACTTATATATGTTGTTACTCACCTTTTAGAAACAGAGCAGTTATTTGATTGTAACAGTTTTGAAAATGAAAACTGTAATGCCTTTGCTTATTTATTTATTTTTCTTTGAAAATGATTTGTAGTCTTGCTTAAAAGAAAAATGAGTTACAGGCATTATCACAGATATACACCCAATTTAAACTTCATTCAGTCAAACTAGCATGCAACCCTAAATGAATATACTTAGGCATTTTAGAAAAGGAGTTACTCACTTTGGTTTTCAGAAAAATGAACAGGGCACAGAGCACATCAATTATTTCATACAACACATATCAGCAAACTTCTCATCAGATTTCAAGGCTACTTCCAAGCATCAGAATATTGAAGCATGTTAAAAGTTGAAAAGAAATGGTTGCTCACCTCAATCAGGAAGGCAGAGAACGAGCTTTCAAACTGGAGCTTGTATTTTTGCTTACTGAGATCTTCTCTGGTTTTCATTAAATAAATGTTTAAACTGAGTTGAGCCTTTTTTGCTTGGAGTTCCAGGTTGCCTTGTTTCACCTTAAAACTAAATCTTGAATCTTTGCATTGCTGAGTTGATTTGTATTGTTATGTTTTGTTTTAGTTTTGTTTACTTCATTCATTTTTTTTTTCTTTTTTGCATATGGGGCTGATATATGGAAGCAAGTTACAGGGTGATAAACTTATACAGTGTGATATCTTTGTATAATAGGCATGGCTTGGTATGCTTGCATTAAATGCATGAAGCATGTTGCATTAATTGCCTGATACCTTCCCTTTTATGCTAGAGATACTAGTATTTATTATTAAGTACTTGTTTATTTATGTATTTGTTTACTTGTTTCATTCCATGCTTATATTTGTACTTGCTTGTTTTCATATTTAAATGTTGTTTCTTTTCTTTTCTTTATTTTCTTTCACAAGCTTTTGCATCTATGTTTGTTTTAAGTGTTTATAAAAACATATTTTTGTTTTAGTCCTTTGTATTTTATTTGTTTGTTTTATTTTCGTCTACATTCTTTTCATATTTAAATGTATTTTATTTTCTTTAAATCTTCTTGTTTTGAAATATAAATAAATTTCTATTTTATTATGTTGTTAGAATTTAGCAAATGTTCTACTTCCTATTTTTATTTTAACTTAAATTGTTTATTTTACTTTAATATTTATTGTTTTATATTAAATTTATAAATTCAAATTATTATTAACCATCAATTGTAATACTTATTATTATCAATTATTATTAAACCATTCATTTACAATTCATATCTAATGTATACACATATATATCTCTATGTTTATTTTTTTAAAATCATTTATTTAAAATTTTATTTTAAATCCAATTTAAATATATATTCACATATATACAATTTGTCAAATCCATATGACTATATATATTTTCTAGTCGAATTCGGGGAAACTCGCTTCCATTTAAATCAATTTTTACAATTTTAATTCAAAAATTTATTTAAATTATCAATTTAAATTAAATTAAAATTTAGGGTCGTTACAAACTTTCCCCCTTAAAAGAATTTCGTCCTCGAAATTCGCAGGTCACGAAAACAACATAGAGATAGACTCAATCTCTACAATTTCTCAAATACAAGATATGGATTCCAAATTCAAGTCGGAATATCGCAAAATATATACCAATTTGTCCCTCTTCGGACTTCGACCAACCTAAGAAATTACAACAGAATTTCAAAATTTGGTTTTAAACAAAATCGTGGTATCGATATGATTCAAATTTATCCTTCATATTCTCTTAATCAATTTAACTCAAATTTAAAAATTTCCAATTTATTCAAAATTCCCAATTTCAAATTTCCAATTCATATTCATTAAGGTTTAAATCAAAAACCGATAAGAAACCGATGAAAATACAAAGTAAAGATTTTCTACAACGATTCGTAGGGCCATCATCACACCAAAACTTCTTCTGGAGCTATCACAAAGAAATCAAAAGAATTTAGAATCGAATCAAAGGAATTGATAAGAAAGTTATTTCCACTGTTGTTACAGAGTATTGACTAATTATAGTCGTATTTCCCTGTCCCCTATCTCGTTCTCTTCTTGCACTCATACTTACTATCAGTGGATAGTAAGAGAATTTACTGAGGCATTCAAATGGATATCTTAAGGATTACTCATTCTAGGATTTACTTCACCCTATCTCTAATGAGTTACTTAATGTGTTATACTCCTGAGCTAAAGTTTCAACCCTTAGCTATGATACCAAATGCAACGAGTCGGATTTTGCCCGCTCGAAAATCGACATCCATACTTCAAATCGTATTCGAATGCCATAGATTCGACCGTTCACATCCGATTCGCCGGAGCTTATAACAATCATTAAGTACACAACACAGCGGAATAAAAGAATAATACATTGATATACAGCTTTGATACAATATATGATACAACAGATGATCCAATAGATATCAATATACATCAGAGACATGATACAATAAAATAGCAGCGGAAAAGAAAACGATAGATAACATCTAGCAGCGGAACAAAATAACTCTAAGATAGTCTTCAACGAAGAACTCCAAAAACTGCAACTCCATTTCCAAGAACTAATCCAGCAATAGCTCGAACTCCCCATAACAATACACCAAGCTTAGCAAGACTGGTGCGAACCAAAGACTGAACTAACTCCAGATAATCTACTAATCTGACTATCTGAAAAACCCAACTCTAGACTGCTCGTGTAGAAAATAATGAGCACCCAGAGTTTAGAAAAAAAAAAACAATAAACTCCGGATCAGTCATGGGACTGGTGTGAGCAACAAAAACAGTCTATCTTTTAAAACATTCAACAAAAGAATTTCAAAGTCAATTCGCAATGCTTTTGAAAAATGAGACTACCATAAGGCCTCCCGCACACACACACAATGCAAACGCAGAATCGGAGGAGATTTCTCCTTATGATAGTCAAAGATGCTTGATACGCATTAAAAGAACATTTGATATTATTATTAGTGCATAGTGTAGAGAAAAATTCATTTCGAAAGTAGAATATAAATCTTAGCCAACATACGACCATTATCGTATGCCTACTATAGCTAACCATATTCAATAGCAGGTTACCGCCACATTCCATGGCAGGTTATACAACTAATACTGTACAAGTCTCGTATTGTTTCTTTGGATTTCCAACAAATGGTCAGGCCAAGGAACTTCCCATTGCCACATGAGAATGCCTCTGGATGGACATCCCCGAGAACCAAACCGGAACTCTGCCAACACAAGGCCGCGTTACCCCTAACTGGGTAACTACTGACACGAGCACGCCATTCCCCGATCGTAAACGACCTTTCTCACGGGATCCCGATAACCAACAACCACAAAGTAATAAATTCGCAGTAACCATATAGGTTAAATATCTAGGCTCCATACCATGATACCACCTCTATCCAGAAGGAAATGCACATACCCTAAAGGGAGCTACCCCTCATAACCTTGCCGCATCTTTCCTGTTTTGACCATTTCCGGGGTGTGAGGCTCGACGAAGTCACGTCCACAAAAACATACTTTATACAAAAGCCATGCTTTGGGTCAACAAATGATCATAGAAATGATCACCAAGATAAACGATCAAACAAATGATCCTATCATAAATAATCAACACAATGATCATTTCACAGCAACACTCAGCATGTCACATTACCAAATTGGGAATATATCGCTGATAACCTTCAACTATATAACCTCTGAGCTCGTACGTCTCAGAGAAGGGTGTTAAGCTAAAAGAATAAATTCTCCGCCACCAACAGAAATATATTTGAAAGAAATCGGCTTTATATCTCAATTTGTAATGTCAGACATACAATCCATACAAGTCCGTTCTGGGTTCGAACAGAACCGAAGGCACTTACAAAGAAGTCCTTGCAACCCGGATATTCATAATCCCGATCGGATTTCCCATCACTTAGGAAATCTCTATACCAGGAGCTACCCAGTGCAGAGACAATCGATAGGTCATCCTATCACTCTCGCAAATACCCGGTCTTCAACACCAGTCTTTAAATGCTATCCATAACGTCGAATCACTTATTCGGAATGGGTTATACGACACAAAGGTCCTTTCCCGGCTAAACCGAATAGTGAGCACGATATTTCAAAAACAAATGGATAATGGGATTTCAATTAAGTCACAACTTATTACCCAAAACTTTTCTTCAAATGGCTTAACAAATTACCATTTTCACAACCTTTAACGGTTTTAAACAATTTTCACATTTTAATCTTTTAAATAAAAGATTCATTCACAGATTTTCCAAATCAATTTTCATTTCAATTTTACTAACTCGTTAAATCTTTAAATCAAAGATTTAACTTATAGCTTTCAAAACAATTTCATTTCTATTTGATTTAAACAAATCATCAATTTAAATCTGTTAAAAATAAACAGATTTAAGTTATAGCTTTCAAAAAGAATTCATTCATAACTTAGGAAAATCATTTCTCTATTCAATCTTGAAATTCCCTTAATTAACTAGGAATTCCATTTCTTATCTGAAAGCTTTTATCTTTTGAAAACAAACAGTTTCATCTCAGAAAATCTGATTCTTTTATACGAGTTGAAATCCTTGGGTTAAATTCAAATTCCCAAAAATAATACCTTTAAAATGGTTTAAATTCATACAAACCTGTTTATAATATCTTTAACCATAATTTCCAATCATCGAATTCAATTCCAAATATCGAATTCAAATTTAAATTGAATTATTTAATTTCAAAACTTAATCAAGTAAATTAAAATAAATTTTAACTTGAAATTTCATTCCAAAAGCTTTTCACATTTATTTCGATTCCATTTCCAAAACATTTGAATTCAAATATTCAATTTTTATAAATCATTTCAAAATCTGTGACTTAATCGATTTCCTCGTGAAATCCATATTTGTGTGTGTATGGTGTGGTCCAGGGGTTATACACAGTAGTGCAACAGCATACAATCATCACAGATCAGAATACAGGAATATAGTTGATAAGCGATATAATTATAACGCTCATCGTCCATTCACAGATAATATACAAATATAAATAAATGAATGAATCATACACAGCTCAATCCATAGAACAAAATATCACAGATCAGATAGGACAATCAATTCAAGATATCTCATACAATACAATCATTCATAAGTAAGGTCAAGCATTTAATAATTATTTATAAGTAGGATTAATTAATTGCTTTAATCCTAATTAATTCAATTTATTTCCAAGTAAATAAAATTAAATTACTTATGAATTTATCATCCCATTCTGGTTTCTTAATTCAAATCATTTGATATAAACTAATTTATCAAACACTTTAATTAATTAAATTATTCTTAATCAATCATATTAATTAAATCGACTCTTGAACCAATTATATAATTAATTTACTTCTTAATTCATTATTTCAAGAAATTTACTCTTTAATTACTTATCATTAAGCAATCATCTCAAAATAACAAATCATGAATTACCAATTTATCTTTATCATTAATTTAATCAAAATATTCAAGTTTAATTACAATTAGTAATTAACCCCTTAATTTCTTTCTTTAAGTAATTAACAATTTACAATTGATTATCTTAATTAATTTAATCTAATAAATCATCAAAATTAATCACATTAATTTAATTACTTAATAATTCCTAGTTAATTATCTTCATTAACTAATAAAATTTCTTAATTACATTTAAATTAATCTCTAATTCTAAATCATTAATTTATAAATTCGATAAATAAATCATTCCTTAATTATCTTATTTAATCGAATCATTTAATACCTTAATTATCTCTAAGGTAATTTATTTATTTCTTTATTAATGATTAAATACATATTAATGTGTAGAACATTACCCTTTTTAAATTTAAATTTAAATCACATTTTGAATATAAGATTCAAAATAATTTACCATTTAGAACTTTAACCAAATTTAAATTGAATTTAAACTTGTTTAAAACACCTTCAGATTTTAAAACTGAATTTATTTCAACTTGTATTTAAATTTCACTTTTAGTCCAGGTTTTAAAATCTCGATTTAAACTTAAGTTTAAGTCTTACTTAATTTAACAAACCCAGGCTTGAATTCAAACAGAAGAACAGGCCTCTGTTTTTAAAATGCCTGGAACTAACAAACTCAAGACAGCACACTACTTCGAGTCGCCTACCTCTTTACTTCGAGAGTTACCCGAGAAAAATGCCTGAGTGCTTCGAGTTTTTCCCCAAACCAACCCGTGTGAGTATTTTTTTCAAAATTTTGTTTAAGTGTTGATCTGACCCGGCGCACAACTGAATGCACTCGAGTTAAGACTCGAGCCAAAACCAATATTACTCTATACTTCCTTCGAGTTATCTTCAACTTCCCAACTATAACCACCCAAACATAATCACTGATACACGCAAACACGTGTGTACCTGCACCATCCACCGCCGATGTCTTGGCCACCACTTCCATCGCCATCTAGTCATCGTTGACCCCCTCAACTCAATCCATCACCCAGCACCCATCACGACAACACGAATCAAAATCGAGTTAAATTTCCAAACCTGGAAACACGCTAGCTTCAACACCCCAAACCTGTCAACATCGCCTCGTCCACGCCGTGCCGACCATCAGCGAGCTTCCACCTCCGGCCTCGACTTCGACATCACCCAAACTTCTACCACCCGAAGTATCAAAACACTCGATCCATCATTGAGGCCGAGGTGATCAAAATTCCATCATAGCTAAAAATTAGGTTTACAAATTTTAAATCCAAATCCAAAAATCCACATAGCTTAAATTCTTGATCCAATATTTTTCCTAGCTTCAATGATCCCTCCTCTAACCACCGAACAAATTCCGACCTCCCCAGGTTCAAAGAACTGCAGATATACCCAAAAATCCCATTTCTGTACAACACAGAAATGCACATTGCACTCTCCACTAAAAATTCCCATTTTAGTTTTAAAAATCAAATTTTGATTTCAGTATTTGATTCTTAAACCTGAATCCATCAAACATGATAATTGATTTTTAACTTTGTTTAAGTTTCACTGTTATTTTATATTTTTCCAAAGGCAAAACAATTTAGTTTAACCCAACAAATTTTTAAACCTAAAACTATGATGTAACTAACATATTTTGTTCAACATTTCGATCTTAACAAAACTTGGATTAAGAGCAAGTAATTTTTGATTTACTTTTGAGCCTAGAATTAAGCATCAGAGAAACAGAGACCAAACACATCTCATTCCTACGTACTCATACATATAGAAACAGGCACTTATATATATATTCACATCACAAACTCAATCAGATAAAATCAAGCAACTTGATTGAACTTATATATGTTGTTACTCACCTTTTAGAAACAGAGCAGTTATTTGATTGTAACAGTTTTGAAAATGAAAACTGTAATGCCTTTGCTTATTTATTTATTTTTCTTTGAAAATGATTTGTAGTCTTGCTTAAAAGAAAAATGAGTTACAGGCATTATCACAGATATACACCCAATTTAAACTTCATTCAGTCAAACTAGCATGCAACCCTAAATGAATATACTTAGGCATTTTAGAAAAGGAGTTACTCACTTTGGTTTTCAGAAAAATGAACAGGGCACAGAGCACATCAATTATTTCATACAACACATATCAGCAAACTTCTCATCAGATTTCAAGGCTACTTCCAAGCATCAGAATATTGAAGCATGTTAAAAGTTGAAAAGAAATGGTTGCTCACCTCAATCAGGAAGGCAGAGAACGAGCTTTCAAACTGGAGCTTGTATTTTTGCTTACTGAGATCTTCTCTGGTTTTCATTAAATAAATGTTTAAACTGAGTTGAGCCTTATTTGCTTGGAGTTCCAGGTTGCCTTGTTTCACCTTAAAACTAAATCTTGAATCTTTGCATTGCTGAGTTGATTTGTATTGTTATGTTTTGTTTTAGTTTTGTTTACTTCATTCATTTTCTTTTTCTTTTTTGCATATGGGGCTGATATATGGAAGCAAGTTACATGGTGATAAACTTATACAGTGTGATATCTTTGTATAATAGGCATGGCTTGGTATGCTTGCATTAAATGCATGAAGCATGTTGCATTAATTGCCTGATACCTTCCCTTTTATGCTAGAGATACTAGTATTTATTATTAAGTACTTGTTTATTTATGTATTTGTTTACTTGTTTCATTCCATGCTTATATTTGTACTTGCTTGTTTTCATATTTAAATGTTGTTTCTTTTCTTTTCTTTATTTTCTTTCACAAGCTTTTGCATCTATGTTTGTTTTAAGTGTTTATAAAAACATATTTTTGTTTTAGTCCTTTGTATTTTATTTGTTTGTTTTATTTTCGTCTACATTCTTTTCATATTTAAATGTATTTTATTTTCTTTAAATCTTCTTGTTTTGAAATATAAATAAATTTCTATTTTATTATGTTGTTAGAATTTAGCAAATGTTCTACTTCCTATTTTTATTTTAACTTAAATTGTTTATTTTACTTTAATATTTATTATTTTATATTAAATTTATAAATTCAAATTATCATTAACCATCAATTGTAATACTTATTATTATCAATTATTATTAAACCATTCATTTACAATTCATATCTAATGTATACACATATATATCTCTATGTTTATTTTTTTAAAATCATTTATTTAAAATTTTATTTTAAATCCAATTTAAATATATATTCACATATATACAATTTGTCAAATCCATATGACTATATATATATTTTCTAGTCGAATTCGGGGAAACTCGCTTCCATTTAAATCAATTTTTACAATTTTAATTCAAAAATTTATTTAAATTATCAATTTAAATTAAATTAAAATTTAGGGTCGTTACAAGCAGTTTACGGAGTTGGTAGAGAGTATGACAACTTCCGATCACGGTCACTTCAACAACCAAACTTTATTATAATACTGTAGTTATTTCAAAATAATTTATACCTTTAAAAACCAGAATAAAAAATTCATTTCAAAACTATATAAATACGATATCATTTATATTTTAAAGACCCAAATCCATATGATATCAAATATATCTTTTTCAAAATCATAGCCTTTTCAAATCTATATACCTTGAAACCATAGCTTTGAAACCTAACTTTTAATATTTAATGGTTTAAATGCTATATTACTTTATATAATAAAATAGCTTCTTTAAATTTCACAATAAAATCCCAATATCAATTTGAACCTCCAAATAAACCATTTTAATTCCCATATATTTCACAGCTTAAATATTCTATATTTCAGAACTTAAATTTTTATAGTTCATATATTTCACTCTTTAAATATTCCACTATTTCAAAATGGATTCTTTGAAAATTTAATATATAACAAATCCAATTTCTATTATTTAAATTTGAAATGTATACTTAATAGAACAAATATTATTTAAGTAAAACCCTTAACTTCAATAATAGGATATTCTTTTTAATTAAATGAACTTGATAATATTCTTTAAATCAATTGGATATTCATTTAAATTCTCAATCAAAACCAAGTAATAAAATTATGCCCTTTAAATCTTAATTTATTTAATTTCAAAACAAATTTTTCGAAGATAATTCTTAAATACTTTAATTCAAATCACATTCACATTTATCTTCAACCTTACTTTTATTTGAGTTATTAGAAACTCTATATACAATAGAATTTTTAAACAGATATTTAACCATATTTTGTAAAAAAAAATCAAACTTCATTATTTAGCTTATTTTATAATTCAAAACAAATTTATACATAGCTAACTTCAATAATAAGATAGCATTTATAAAATACTTTAAAAATTAATATTTATATACTCATATATTTCTTTACAAAAGCACCGAAATAATTTTAAAAATAATTTTACATATAGACCGTGGTGTCTGTATATAATTTTCTATCCTTTGGTCAAGTGATACGGATATTTATCATTTCAATCCACAATTTAAAATGAAATTTATGGTTATATATCATTTCAAACCGCATTCCCGAATGAGATGAAAATGCATAATAACTTGCAATTTATAACCATATAAAATTCAGCATCCATTCACCCAATATCAACCATCAACCATTTATTAAAATCATCATCCAATTTAAACAAAACATCAATATAAAGCATATAAAATATAACAGGAATCAACGAACAATTTATATTTAATAATAAATTAATAATTGTTTAACTGGCAGTTTATATGCAATAATAAATAAATTTAACTAGCAATTTATATGAAATACTAAATAAATTTAACTGTCAATTTATATGCAAGAATAAAATTAAATAACAGTTTAATTCGAATAAATGCGATTTAACCGAGATGATGATTAAAAATATGCCAAACAGCCATAAATAAATTTAAAATCGCATCATATATAAATTTAACAAACATAAGAAATTTTAGAAATTGTGAGTGGGTTAAAACACTCACCTTTTGAATTTAAATCGAATTTAAATCCAATTTAAACCCAAAAAATCGACTGTCTCAGAATTCAACCAAACCCGCGTCATCAAGTTCGGAATTTCAATACGATCCTAACAAAGAAAATCGCGCGTAAAACGGATATCGTATGTGAAAGATATAGCGAATGTTGTGATTGAAATTCAAAAAAAATGAAAAAAAAGAACACTTTACACTCTAATCACCTGCCACGTCACGTGTTTTCTCAGCAGGGCGCCCCTTGAGGTTGGCTCCGCCTTTGATGCCGCTTCCCTTGGTCGTACTGATCACGCGATATTCCAATAGCCGCCGCTGACAAAGCTAAACCCTAGCCAATTTTTGCGCACAATCTAACCGTCGAATCAACGAACCAATTACACCGATGGCCTCCACTAGTTCCCCTCTACCCAAAAGCAACCTTGATTTGGCGATCCAACGAACTTGATCGTCGCGAGATGAGCGGCCACGAATTATTCATCAATTTCGGATAAACGGGGTCTCAAATCAGAAAATGAATTTCACTAGAAGATTACGCTAGTCGAGAGCTTCAACATATATTTTTTCTAGATTTTTTTTGAGGACTTTGAAATTTATGCTTTGGATTTGATTTGCAATTGGATCTGAAAATATAGAACTTTGTCTGCCATTGAGGAGGAGAAGGAATAGAATCAATTTACGTATAGAAAAATGTGAATTAGGGAGGCTAGGGTTTATAGCAAGATATATATAGAGAAAGAAGGAATAGAGTAAATGGATCGGGTTGAATACGCGCTGGCGACAAAGTGACCCCAAAAAGCCTGTTCTTACCCCGGAACGAAATTGGGTAAACCCATATATCAAAATAGGTGTTTTAAAAAAATTTAAAAGCAATGGAAAAGGTTTCAAGTCCAAATTCCATCGTATGGAGAAGTTATGCTTAAAATAATGTTTTCCAAATTGATTTCGATTGCATTTATTTCAAGGCGTTTCGAGCCCGTACGATCAAGATGACAAGTCCAATCGATATGAAACTTGAAATCCTACAATAACTCCCTGTTACGGATTCGATGAAACTTATTTCGTTGAAATCCGAGTCAGTTGTCATAATGGCTATTTTCTGTTAGTTAAATAATTTAAAAATTAAATAAATAAAATCCAATTTTTAAATTTCAATTCTAAAATTGACCAATTTTATTACCTTAATATTTCCCAAACATTTACAATGCTTTAAACAAATTTACATGTCACATAAATGTTGATTCAATCATAATTTTTAGCGCTAAATTCCAATTTCGTTAAATTTAGAAATTATACATTGAAATTTCAATAATTCCTTTGAGTTAAATTTTCATTCATATTATTCAAATTCATTATTACAACTAGATGAAATAAATATTGGAATCAAAATCCATTATATTAACATTCTCAATTTTCATCTAAATCCTCATTTATGTAATATTTTAATATTATATTCCACTTAATTGCAATAAATCCACTTATTAGATTTCAAATTATAAATAAATTAATAAATCTTGGTTTTCACTCCTTAAATCAACCAGTCCTCATATTATAAATAAAACTAACATTCAATACATCTTATAGAATTAACCATTTTTAATGACAAATCAAATCTACCTTAACTGCACAAATTAGGGCAAGTAATGGCAATTGATTTCACATTACTTCATTAATTATCAATAGAAATCTCAAAAAAACCGTTTATTTATTTAAAATCTTGCAATTCAATAAATTAACATTTTATGGGTATAATTCACATTGAATCATCAAATTACAGTTTATCCCTTATTATTCCATCAATTAATTATAACTTTGAATTTATCCTCATTTTACAGATTTCAAATCAATTACAACTTTACAAATTTGTTTCCAAGTAATAGGTATTCCATATTAAATGCTAATTTTATTTTATTACATCAATATACGCCTATTTACATTTTAATTTGAATGAATATTACGTTTTTAAATGTGTACTTCTATCCATTGAACACATTAATTAAGGTTTTTAAATACTTTACATTCTATAAAATTTTCAACATTAAAATTTCCATTCTATTAATTTCTTTACATACTTTACGTGTCAATTAATTAACATAATTTGAACTTTATTTCAAATAAATTCATTGACCAATTAATTAGGTAATTTATAATAGTTGTACCCTTAACTTTATTTCCAAATATCGTACTACGTAATTTCCTTTAATTGCAATTTGATTTCCAAATCTTATGCAACATACTAAAGAAAGAAATATATATTAATTAATTCGTTTTTCTCATTCATTACTTTAATATACCCCTTTTAACAACTCCTAACCATTTTCTTTACATTTCACACAAATGTAACATTTAATTACATTTATTACAATTCAATGTTGGCATTTATTTCCATACTACTAATTGCATTCACTTATATTCTATCCTTTTACTTTACTTTTTACTTCTTACAACCTTTTTCTTTTATTCATTAGTTTAGATGTTTATTTTAATTATTCCTTTATTACTTACAAATCTTATTTCATTCATGAATGCCATCATTTATCAATTATTACATAATTTCATTTATTAATATTCATGTTATTCATGCTATTCATGTTTAGTTCAATTCCTTTGCACATTAATTCATTTACTAAAGTTTACAATCATTTATTTATATTACTTACCTTCTTAAAGTATTAAACTAGTAGCAATTCAATTATACTTAAGTTTATATTTCCAACCAATTACTAAAATATCTTACTTAATATTGAATTCATTCAACTACCTCTGATTTTAACATTTCATTGGTTAATTCAATATTCCCGTTTGTTTTTTTATTAAACTTATAACTAAGTATGACAAATTTCATAATTTCAATTGATTGCACTTACATTTTTGAACTTGTAAATCTTAATTTCAATAGCTATATTTAAATTTCTAACATTTGCTTCATTATAACTGCTAAGATTTTTATTTCGTCTTAGATTTAATTGCAAAATTGAAATTAAACTAACCAATTTATTAATCAAAATTTACGGGTCGTTACATTATATATATAATTTTCCCAATTTGTATATACAAAACAGTAATCTTCTTCCTCTGTAAATATATGTGTTATTAAATTAAATTAAGGATCCAATATTTACCTTACAGCCTCCGCCCTATCATCGCCACCCAACTCTATGCTCCATGCTACAGCCGTTTCCATCACGACCCCACCAAACCTTTGCGACGTCGCCCTATCGTCGAAGACCCATCGTTTCCAAACTCCATGCCACTCTCCTTCTCTAGGATCTTTCCCCCACTTGGCCACCAAAACGAGTTCGCATCGACCCTGCCTGTGATAATCTAGAATTTCTGGATATTTGAAATTGGAATATTTAATTGATTTTAAATATTTTAAATTTAGTTTAACTTGAAATTCAAATATCACTGTTTATTTGGAAATAATATTATTGAATTTAATAATATGGAATTTGGTCAAATATCGTATATTCAGTTTTGAGCTTCTTAAAAATAATTTGCTGAAGATAATAGAAGTGTTAGAACTGAATTTGGAAGTGTTTTGTTAAGTTTTGAAAATATATTGTTTAAATCGATATTTAAAAATATCCTTCCGAGGCACAGTCTCGGAATTCAACGAAACCAGTTCCATTGGATCCATAATAGTGTATTATTATCGAATTTCAATTTTCGTGGTGTTTGGAGTTATCGTGAGGCGCTATGGTATATAAACGCACTGAAATCCATATCGCTAATTCAATATAATAACTAGATCCAAAAAGCTATCTTCTCCATACTATCGAATTAGGCCTTGATACCTTTTCCGTTGTGTTCGGAATAGGGGTTTGATATTATAAACGTCTGGTGGCACGCCTCAATAGGAGGATGAGATTTTGGGTTTGTTTCGAAGTAATTTGAATTCAAATTTGATATATATTTATATTCCAGTCAACCAGCTGAAATACTTTTCAAATCAGACCTTTTTTCTTCCATCCCATGATCACTATAGCTGGCTTGTTCTACAATGCTTACATCAAAATGTGTCTCCTGCCTTCTCCATCGTGCAACAGATGTCCACCTCGATAGAGAAGAGATAAAATAAATCTTCGGCAGATTTGAAATCATTTCATACCTTTCAATTTCCTTTTCAAATTGACCCAGAAACAAAAGAAAAAAATAAATAAAACTATTGCTTGAAAATTTCATGGCCAAGCAAAATCCTGAGGTCTCCCATCTTCTTCAGATTCAAATCCTCCAAATCCAAATAAATCGCATTCCTTTTCCATTTATCCATTCTGGAAAACGATTTCAAAATCGTTTAAAAAATAAAAAATTCAATGTCGAATGGTTCTTGCTCGGAGACGATTGATGGAAGCGAGGAACTGTACGGATCGAAGTGTGGCTAGGTCGAAGTGCAAAGTTCATGCGATCATCTCTCTTCATTGTCGTCTGATCTTTTTCAGATTCCAATTCCTACTTTGCCTTGTTTCAGATGCCACCAACCAAATGAAACTGTTTATGTTTGAGCTGCGAAGAAGTCCTATGCAGCCGATTTATCAACAAGCACGTGCTTATTCATCATCAAGAAACTGGTCACTGTCTAGCTTTAAGCTTCAGTGATCTACCGGTTTGGTGTTCTGCATGCGAGGTTGTGGGAAGAAGTGGCCGTTTCGTTTTGGGGTTAAACTCGGTATTTTTCTGTATAGTTAAACCAGGATGACACCTATTTTGGCTAAATTATTGATGAAGATCATAGTTAAACTACATTGGATTCCTGGTAGTATAGTAAGTGGCAGAGATTCCTTATTCACCATTGGGTTTTGGAAGAGTCTATTACAGACTTTGGGTACCAAGCATAAGATGAGTACCGCTTGTCATCCATAGACAGATGAAAAAACAGAATGAGTTAACAAAGTCTTATAATATTTGTTAAGGGCTTATGTACTAGATTTTAAAGGATCATGTGAAGACCACCCATACTTAGTCGAGCTTTCATAAAAAAACAGTTATCAGACTAGTATAAGGATGGCACCGTTGGGAGCTTTGTATGGAAGGCCATGCAAATCTCCTATTTGTTGGTTAAAGATTGGGATAGGTTACTTCTTGGTCCAGATTTGGTTAGATAAGCTGCATAAAAATTGAGTTAGTTCAAGCTAGAATCAAGGAAGCATAGTCTAGAAAAAAGAGTTATGCTAATAGAAGACGAAAAGACTTAGAGTTCTCAATTAGAGGTCATGTTTTCGTCATGGTATCACTGATGAAAGGTGTAATCCGATTTGGAAAATCAGGAAATTGGGGATGAGATTCATTGGACCATTTCTTATTATAGAAAGGATTAGAGAACTCTCATGTAGACTGGAGTTAGCGAACAATTTGGCAGGAGTCCATAATGTTTTTTATATTTCTCATCTAAGAAAGTGCATTCGAGATCTAGAAACTACTATTGCACCGACTGTATTAGAGGTTTAGCAGTGTAGCTGAATTTGACTATAGTTAGAAACCTATTTCGTATAATTTCGAAGGATGAGAAGACAATAAGGAACAAGACGGTCGGATTAGTTAAGTCCAGTGGAATGACGACGAGGGACACTGTACTTGGTAAGCTAAGAGCGGAAATAGAGATATTTATGTGAGAAATGCGGATTAAGGATCTTAAGGCTAGGATAAACACTAGAGGGGGGATGAATAGTGTTTTAGAGAATTGTTAAACCTTTTTGAGTTTTTGTTAATTTAAACACAAATATATGTAATATTCAGACACATATATGATCAAAGAATCAAACACAAATGCACATATAAAGTAAAAGCAGTAAAGGAAAGAACACACTGGATTTTATACTGGTTCGGAGTTACCCTACTTCCAGTCTCGCACACAAGTACGGATTTCCTTTCAAAAAACAATCTTTACAATTACACCCTCGATTTCAAGGCAACGAGGTACACCCTCCAGAATCATAATCCTCTGGGTAGAGATACTTGATTTTTCGGGCAACAAGTTCACCCAATTGATTTCCCAAGGCTACAATCACACCTTATCTCGCTTGATTGATTTCCAAGGCTACAATCGCACCTTTTCTCACCAAGTTTATTACAAAAAGCCTATGACTCTGAATAGCACTGATGATCTTGTTGAGATAGTGATAGAAAATCAAATCAATGATAATCTAGTTAGATCCAATGTTGATTCGGTAGAGTAATGGAAAGAATTTGTATATAGAAATGTGGAAGAAGAAGAGGAGTGAAAAACCAAAAAATATATGTTGAAATTCGTTGAAACCAACCCCTATTTATAGGGGAACAATAGCCATGTCCATTCGTGAAGAGTTATGACGAATAGACACTTCTTTTGAAATCTAAATTTTGAACTCAACTGACACTATGTCGACATGGTGTATTTAGGCATGTCGACATCCCTAAGGAATTTTTTATGTTTTGTTTTTCCTTGAAATTAACTTTTATCTTATTTTAAAACTATTTTAAACTTTTATAAATATACATAAATATAGTTGAAATACATAAATAAATATACAGACTAATATTTTGGTATATATAAAATTTTACAATAATTTTATATTTAAATCTAAATATATAAATATTAAAAAATTAAATATATTTTTATTTTAAAAGATGGTTTAAAACCAAAGATAATTTGATTTTGAAATTCAAGATTATTTTGAGGCTAAAAGTATTTGAAATCGGGATAGATGTTTTTGATCCTTTTAAAAGGAAGGTTTTGAAACCATTTTGAACGAAAAAATATAATTTTGAAAAATCATTTTGAATAAAAAGTCAGCGGATACAAAACAATGTTCCACTAGATTTTTCGTAGATTCCATCCTACGTAGGGTTCCATCCCTTTAACAGGCTCGAAGTGGATTCCATTCCACGAATAAATTGGATTTTAAGATGCCAGTGGTTCTCTAGGAGTTTTAACAAAATTTCTAATTAAAAAATATTTTACTTGAACTCTTGAACTCTTGATACTCATGAGTCTTCAATCTTGATATCTTGAATCTCTATATTGTACAATCTTCATTCTTGTTACCTGCATGGTTAAATCAAACATATACATATATATCTAAACTTATACCGTTAGCATTTATATTTTACAATCTATTCTAAGGTTGTTTTCATCAAAACCATCACCTCACGGACTAACAATCTCCCCTTTTTGATGATGAGAACCTTTTTTTATAAAATATTACTTCTATCCTAATAACTCCTCCTTAATCTATGCCTAACTACCCTATTTTATACTTCTCCCCCTTTGTCATCAACAAAAAACTAACTCTAAACTATATAACACCAAACTATATAACTCCCCCTCATTCTTGGACTAAAATACCTGCATTAATAAACTTATACAATGGAATATAGAATTAAGAGATAATTATGTTGATATTCACAGTAATGAATCAAAGATTAAATATATATATATATATATATATATATCTCAATGTATAATTATACATGTTTTGTACAACAAACATCAATCCACACTAAATATCAATCAATATCAAACCAAGCCAAAGCAAATGAAATCAAATCAATCAAAGCAAAAAATTCAAACAATGCAACCAAATAAAATTATACGTTACGAGGAACTTCCACCCATCCTTCTTCTCTAAAGATAAGGTCTACTTTAATGGCATCCCAATTTTCATTTGTCATTGGTGAGAGTGACTGGAGGATGTGCTTCGTTATCATCCTTGTGCAGGGAGGAAATCATCCATCGTATCGCATCGAAATGCCTTTCTTGCTCCTTGATCATCTGCATTTGACTCAATTCTAAATGTTGCTGATTACGAAGAATGAACAAGAGAATATTCTTGAACGAATTAAGAGTTTCTTCAAGATTTTCGGATAAATTATTAATTGGATTAGCCGTATTTCGATTTATGAGAAGAATGAGAGATAGAGTAGATAAGAAATAATATTCAGTGATGAATTCTGGAAGAAATAGGTATTTATATGTGTAGAAATTCGTTTGAAATGAATAGACGTATGGTAGATATTCAAATTTCAAATTCAAAATGAATTGTCATTTCAGACCATCACATGTCGACATGGTAATAGGGGGTATGTCGACATGGTGTAGTGAAATTTGATGATTTATTTTGATTTTGAGAATAATTGTGTATATATACATATTTATATAATATACTAACATTTATTCTAGAGATAAGATAAGCTAGATAACAGAAAGGAAATTCCATTTCATGTCATATTAAGACGATACAACGATTAATCATAAAGAACTACACGAACATTCAAATCAAAATAAACAAAAAAAAATACAACGAGATACGAAAAGGTAGAACTAGTTAGGGGATAATGATGATGAAGAAAGTCCAAGTTTCTTGCTGACATTGGAAATGAACTTTTTCATCTTGGATGAAATTTTGTCCAACTTCTTACTAACGGATCGTTTAAGAATCCGTTGATTCTCAACAATCATCTTTTGGTTTTGAGAAGGGTTTTGTTGGATGGATTAGGAGGATAGTTGATGCTTTCCAAATAGATTTCACCTTCTTCTTCTTCAATTTCCATTTCATCCCCTTCTTCTTCTTCCTCCTCTTCCTCTTCTTCCATTTCCTCATGAGCCAAACGCTCTTCCTTTTCAGCAAGAGTCTCATAAGGTTGAAAAACAAATGGAATTTTCATAAGCGAAATGTTGGAATGATTGAAAACTTTTCTAGAAACAAATTCTTCGCCTTTGAAATCCACTCCACAATAGTTAAAAATCCGAGTGAGATAAATTTCATGATACAAAGTGTTCTCACCCATTTCAATTTTTTAGGACAAAGTTCATCCAAAATAACTTGCGCCCAATTAATGTCATAATTTCCAAAAATAGCAAAAAGTGCTTTGCAAACTTTTGAAGTAGGATTGTTAAAATTCCCCGATTTTGGGGTAAAAGTATGTTGCAAAAGAAGATTGATAATTCTTGCTTTTCGGGATGGACTTTGGCAAAATTAGCATAATTGATGTATGCTTTTATTGCCTCTGGATCATTGAAGAGTTGCTCTTTTATTTTTATGGAAATTCTCATGGTGGAGGGGTTGCTTGAAGAAGCCATTAAAGTAGAGAGTAGAGAGCTTGAATTTTTGAAGAGAGAGTTTGAATTTGAAAATGAGAGTGAAAAGATATGATAAAAGATAGTGAATAAATAGATTCACAAAGGACATGTTCTCTGGTCAAAAGAGCCTTTTCAGAAAATTGAATGAAGTGAAAAGGTGGAGGGAAATTCAACCATTTGAATTCAAATTTTGAATTTCAAATTCTGGTACCCATGTCAACATCATGGTGGGGACCATGTCGACATGTGCCTATGAATTTTTGTGATTTATTTTTCCTAACTACTCTAATATATATATAGACTTATTATATTTAATGTATATATATCTGGAATATTATTAGAATTATAGTATTTTCAATATATTATTATACTATGAAAATAATAATAAAATAATAATAAAAATAATAAAATAATAGCAAAAAATTTAAAATTCAAATAACGCACCAATTCAAAATCAATCAATCAAGCAATCAAACATCTAATTCTAAGCATGCAATTTCAACCAATTATATTGTAAATGCATACCTTTTTCTGAGTCCATTTCTCTAAATTCGTCAAAGTCGTGAAACACAAATTTGTATTATCTGTCTTCTGATCATCATCACTTGAGGACGAGTCTGAGTCATCTAGAGTAGCAGTAATACACGCTTCCATTTCTTTGCCGGATCATTGTCCATAGGAGGATTTTGCCTATCTGGATAAGGACAGTCACTTTTGATATGGCCTGATTCATCACAGTTGAAACGTTTGACATTATTTGGCATTACATTCTAATTTCCGGAGTTCTTATAGTTGTTTCTCTTGAGATTATTCATCTTTCTGTATTTCAGGAATTTCCTAAAATTTTTGGTCATAAAGGCTATCTCTTCATCATTATCACTGTTTGAGTCTGATCTATCGGTCAATGCATTGAATGCCAATGATTACTTTTCATATGCTTTGTTTTCTCTTCTCTCGATCATTTGGACTTCAAACGACATTAGATTTCCAATTAATTCTTCTATCTTTAAGGTACTAATGTCATTTGCCTCTTCGATCGCAATGTCTTTTGATCCCATTCTGGAGTAAGATAATTTAAAAAAATTCTGACTTGATCTTCTTCAGAAAATTCCATTCCCAAGGATATTAAAGAATGAACAATATCCTGAAGTCGATTGTACATACCATTAGAATTCATTTTAAATAATTGAAACTGATTTGTGAGCATGGAAATTTTGGTCTATTTAAGTTTGCTTGTTCCTTCATGGGTCACTTGCAAAGTTTTCCAGCTTTCATATGTAGACATACAAACTGACACTCTGTTAAATTCATTTCTATGAAGTGAACAAAACAGAATATTCATTGCTTTATAATTAATTTGTGCAAGATTCTTTTGATCAGCGGTCCACTGTGCAAAATCAGTTATGGGTTCATAATATTCAGTTTGTATAATATTCCAAGTATCTACTCCGACAGACTGTAAATACATTTTCATCCTACATGCCCAATATGCATTGTTACTGCCATTAAAAAGTGGTGGTCTGACAGTAGACTGAACTTCTACAAATGAACTAGTGACAGGGATACTAGTGTTAGTAACAATACCAATGTTGGTAGCCATTTTGAAAACTTTTTCAAAATTCAGATTATGAAACTTTGAAAACCTTGTTTTGATTCCAAATGTGAGAAATCCGGATTAAGGATCTTAAGGCCAGGATATATACTAGAGGGGGGTGAGTAGTGTTTTAGAGAATTGTTAAATCTTTTTGAGTTTTTGTTAATTTAAACACAAATGTATGCAATATTCAGACACATATATGATCGAAGAATCAAACACAAATACAAATATAAAGTAAAAGCAGTAAAGGAAAGAACACACCGGATTTTATACTGATTCGGAGTTACCCTACATCTAGTCCCGCACACAAGTACGGATTTCCTTTCAAAAAAAATCTTTACAATTACATCCTCGATTTCAAGGCAACGAGGTACACCCTCCAGAATCATAATCCTCTGAGTAGAGATACTTGATTTTCCGGGCAACAAGTTCACCCAATTGATTTCCCAAGGCTACAATCACACCTTATCTCGCTTGATTGATTTCCAAGGCTACAATCACACCTTTTCTAGCCAAGTTGATTACAAAAAGCCTATAACTCTTAATAGCACTGATGATCTTGTTGAGATAGTGATAGAGAATCAAATCAGTGATAATCTAGTTAGATTCAATGTTGATTTCGGTAGAGTAATGGTAAGAATTTGTATATAGAAATGTGGAAGAAGAAGAGGAGAGAAAAACCAGAAAATATATGTTGAAATTCGTTGAAACCAACCCCTATTTATAGGGGAACAATAGCCATGTTCATTCGTGAAGAGTTATGATGAATAGACACTTCTTTTGAAATTTAAATTTTGAACTCAACTAACATTATGTAGACATGGTGTACTTGGGCATGTCGACATCCCAAAGGAATTTTTTATGTTTTATTTTTCTTTGAAAATAACTTTTATCTTATTTTAAAACTATTTTAAACTTTTATAAATATACTTAAATATAGTTGAAATACATAAATAAATATACAGAATAATATTTAGGTATATATAAAATTTTACTATAATTTTATATTTAAATCTAAATATATAAATATTAAAAAATTAAATATATTTTTATTTTAAAAGATAGTTTAAAACCAAAGATAATTTGATTTTGAAATTCAAGATTATTTTGAGGCTAAAAGTATTTGAAATCAGGATAGATGTTTTTGATTCTTTTAAAAGGAAGGTTTTGAAATCATTTTGAAAACAAGATATAATTTTGAAAAATCATTTTGAATAAAAAGTTAGCGGATACAAAACAATGTTCCACTAGATTTTTCGTAGGTTCCATCCTACTTAGGGTTTCATCCATTTAACAGGCTCGAAGTGGATTCCATTCCACGAATAAATTGGATTTTAAGATGCCAGTGCTTTTCTAGGAGTTTTAACAAAATTTCTAACTAAAAAATATTTTACTTAAACTCTTGATAATCTTGATACTCATGTGTCTTCAATCTTGATATCTTGAATCTGTATATTGTACAGCCTTCATTCTTGTTACCTGCATGGTTAAATCCTACATATACATATATATCTAAACTTATACTGTTAGTATTTATATTTTATAATCTATTCTAAGGTTGTTGTCATCAAAACCATCACCTAACGGACTAAAAATCTCCCCCTTTTTGATGATGACAACCTTTGTTTATAAAATATTACTTCTATCCTAATAACTCCTCTTTAATCTATGCCTAACTACCCTATTTTATACTTCTCCCCCTTTATCATCAACAAAAAACTAACTCTATGCTATATAACACCAAACTATATAACTCCCCCTCATTCTTGGACTAAAATACCTGCATTAATAAACTTATACAATGGAATATAGAATTAAGAGATAATTATATTGATAGTCACGGTAATGAATCAAAGATTTTATATATATATATATATATATATATATATATATCAATGTATAATTATACATGTTTGTACAATAAACCTCAATCCACACTAAATATCAAATAATATCAAACCAAGCCAAAGCAAATGAAATCAAATCAATCAAAGCAAACAATTCAAACAATGCAACCAAATAAAATTATACGTTACGAGAAACTTCCACCCATCCTTCTTCTCCAAAGATAGGGTCAGCTTTAATGGCATCCCAATTTTCAATGTCATTGGTGAGAGAGACTGGAGGATGTGCTTCGTTATCATCCTTGTGCAGGGAGGAAATCATCCATCGTATCGCATCGAAATGCCTTTCTTGCTCCTTGATCATCTGTATTTGACTCAATTCTAAATGTTGCTGATTACGAAGAATGAACAAGAGAATATTCTTGAATGAATTAAGAGTTTCTTCAAGATTTTCGGATAAATTATTAATTGGATTAGCCATATTTTGATTTATGAGAAGAATGAGAGATAGAGTAGATAAGAAATAATATTCAGTGATGAATTATGGAAGAAATAGGTACTTATATGTGTAGAAATTCGTTTGAAATGAATAGACGTATGGTAGATATTCAAATTTCAAATTCAAAATGAATTGTCATTTCTGACCAGCACATGTCGACATGGTAATAGGGGGTATGTCGACATGGTGTAGTGAAATTTGATGATTTATTTTGATTTTGAGAATGATTGTGTATATATACATATTTATATAATATACTAACATTTAATCTGGAGATAAAATAAGCTAGATAACAGAAAGGTAATTCCATTTCATTTCATACTAAGACGATACAACGATTAATCATAAAGAACTACACGAACATTCAAATCAAAATAAACAAAAATAAATATAGCGAGATACGAAAAAGTAGAACTAGTTAGGGGATAATGATGATGAAGAAAGTCCAAGTTTCTTGCTGACATTGGAAATGAACTTGTTCATCTTGGATGAAATTTTGTCCAACTTCTTACTAACGGATCGTTTAAGAATCCGTTGATTCTCAACAATCATCTTTTGGTTTTTGAGAAGGGTTTTGTTGGATGGATTAGGAGGATAGTTGATGCTTTCCAAATAGGTTTCACCTTCTTCTTCTTCTTCTTTAATTTTCATTTCATCCCCTTCTTCTTCCTCCTCTTCCTCTTCTTCCATTTCCTCATGAGCCAAACGCTCTTCCTTTTCAGCAAGAGTCTCATAAGGTTGAAAAACAAATGGAATTTTCATAAGCGAAATGTTGGAATGATTGAAAACTTTTCTAGAAACAAATTCTTCGCCTTTGAAATCCACTCCAAAATAGTTAAAAATCCAAGTGAGATAAATTCCATGATACAAAGTGCTCTCACCCATTTCAAGTTTTTAGGACAAAGTTCATCCAAAATATCTTGCGCCATTTAATGTCGTAATTTCCAAAAATAGCAAAAAGTGCTTTGAAAACTTTTGAAGTAGGATTGTTAAAATTCCCCGATCTTGGGGTAAAAGTATGTTGCAAAAGAAGATTGATAATTCTTGCTTTTGGTCGAAAATTTCGATTTTTGAATTCAAAATTATCATTCCCTTCGAAAATGTGATGAAATGTCTCACGATCATTTTCATCGATTTTAAAATTAGAAAGATTAATTCCCATACTCTTGCAATTGAGAATGGTGTCCAAAAGATCACAATTCAAAACAATTCTAGTGCCTTTGACACTACTCCAATTTTCATCCGCATTTCCATTATAAAGTCCACTATATGAATTTGCATAGAAGATTTTGACAAGGTTTGGATAGCAAACAAAATCATTTTGAGAAGCATCAACAAGACTAAGAATTTGATTGTTTGCAAAAAAGAAATCAATTTCATAAGAAGAAAAATCTTGAAAAATAGCAAACTTTTCGGGATGGACTTTGGCATAATTAGCATAATTGATGTATGCTTTTATTGCCTCTGGATCATTGAAGAGTTGCTCTTTTATTTTTATGGAAATTCTCATGGTGGAGGGGTTGCTTGAAGAAGCCATTAAAGTAGAGAGTAGAGAGCTTGATGTTTTGAAGAGAGAGTTTGAATTTGAAAATGAGAGTGAAAAGATATGATAAAAGATAGTGAATAAATAGATTCTCAAAGGACATGTTCTCTGGTCAAAAGAGCCTTTTCAGAAAATTGAATGAAGTGAAAAGGTGGAGGGAAATTCAACCATTTGAATTCAAATTTTGAATTTCGAATTCTGGTACCTATGTCGACATCATGGTGGGGACCATGTCGACATATGCCTATGAATCTTTGTGATTTATTTTTCCTAAGTACTCTAATATATATATACTTATTATATTTAATGTATATATATCTGGAATATTATTAAAATTATAGTATTTTCAATATATTATTATACTATGAAAATAATAATAAAAATAATAATAATATAATAATAAAAATAATAAAATAATAGCAAAAAATTTAAAATTCAAATAACACACCAATTCAAAATCAATCAATCAAGCAATCAAACATTTAATTCTAAGCATGCAATTTCAACCAATCATATTGTAAATGTGTACCTTTTTCTGAGTCCATTTCTCTAAATTCGTCGAAGTCGTGAATTGTCGTGAAACACAAATTTGAATTATCTGTCTTCTGATTATCATCACTTGAGGACGAGTCAGAGTCATGTAGAGTAGCAGTAAATACATGCTTCCGTTTCTTTGCTAGATCATTGTTCATAGGAGGATTTTGCCTATCTGGATAAGGACAGTCACTTTTGATATGGCCTGATTCATCACAGTTGAAACATTTGACATTATTTGGCATTACATTCAGATTTCCAGAGTTCTTATAGTTGTTTCTCTTGAGATTATTCATCTTTCTGTATTTCAGGAATTTCCTAAAATTTCTTGTCATAAAGGCATCTCTTCATCATTATCACCGTTTGAGTCTGATCTATCGGTCAATGCATTGAATGCCAATGATTTCTTTTCAGATGCTTTGCTTTCTCTTCTCCCGATCATTTGGACTTCAAACGACATTAGATTTCCAATTAATTCTTCTATCTTTAAGGTACTAACGTCATTTGCCTCTTCGATCGCAATGTCTTTTGATCCCATTCTAGAGTAAGATAATTTAAAAAAAAATCTAACTTGATCTTCTTCAGAAAATTCCTTTTCCAAGGATATTAAAGAATGCACAATATCTTGAAATCTATTGTACATACCATTAGAATTCATTTTAAATAATTGAAACTGATTTGTGAGCATGAAAATTTTGGTCTGTTTAACTTTGCTTGTTCCTTCATGGGTCACTTGCAAAGTTTTCCAGATTTCATATGTAGACTTACAAACTGACACTCTATTAAATTCATTTCTATGAAGTGAACAAAACAGAATATTCATTGCTTTAGAATTATTTTGTGCAACATTCTTTTGCTCAGCGGTCCACTGTGAAAAATCAGTTATGGGTTCATAATATTCAGTTTGTATAGTATTCCAAGTATCTAATCCGACAGACTGTAAATATATTTTCATCCTACATGCCCAATATGCATAGTTGCTGCCATTAAAAAGTGGTGGTCTGACAGTAGACTGGCCTTCTACAAATGAACTAGTGACAGGGATACTAGTGTTAGTAACAATACCAATGTTGGTAGCCATTTTGAAAACTTTTTCAAAAATCAGATTATGAAACTTTGAAAACCTTGTTTTGATACCAAATTTGAGAAATGCGGAGTAAGGATCTTAAGGCCATGATATATACTAGAGGAGGGTTGAATAGTGTTTTAGAGAATTGTTAAATCTTTTTGAGTTTTTGTTAATTTGAACACAAATGTATGCAATATTCAGACACATAAACACAAATGCAAATATAAAGTAAAAGCAGTAAAGGAAAGAACACACTGGATTTTATACTGGTTCGGAGTTACCCTACATCCAGTCCCGCACACAAGTACTGATTTCCTTTCAAAAAACAATCTTTATAATTACACCCTCGATTTCAAGGCAACGAGGTACACCCTCCAGAATCATAATCCTCTGGCAACAAGTTCACCCAATTGATTTCCCAAGGCTACAATCACACTTTATCTCGCTTGATTGATTTCCAAGGCTACAATCACACCTTTTCTCGCCAAGTTGATTATAAAAAGCATATAACTCCGAATAGCACTGATGATCTTGTTGAGATAGTGATAGAGAATCAAATCAGTGATAATCTAGTTAGATTCAATGTTGATTTCGGTAGAGTAATGCTAAGAATTTGTATATAGAAACGTGGAAGAAGAAGAGGAGTGAAAAACCAGAAAATATGTGTTGAAATTCGTTGAAACCAACCCCTATTTATAGGGGAACAATAGCCATGTCCATTCGTGAAGAGTTATGACGAATAGACACTTCTTTAGAAATTTAAATTTTGAACTCAACTGACACTATGTCGACATGGTGTACTTGGGCATGTCGACATCCCAAAGAAATTTTTTATGTTTTGTTTTTCTTTGAAAATAACTTTTATCTTATTTTAAAACTATTTTAAACTTTTATAAATATACTTAAAAATAGTTGAAATACATAAATAAATATACAGAATAATATTTTGGTATATATAAAATTTTACTATAATTTTATATTTAAGTCTAAATATATAAATATTAAAAAATTAAATATATTTTTATTTTAAAAGATAGTTTAAAACCAAAGATAATTTGATTTTGAAATTCAAGATTATTTTAAGGCTAAAAGTATTTGAAATCAGGATAGATGTTTTTAATTCTTTTAAAAGGAAGGTTTTGAAATCATTTTGAAAAAAAGATATAATTTTGAAAAATCATTTTGAATAAAAAGTTAGCGGATACAAAACAATGTTCCACTAAATTTTTCGTAGGTTCCATCCTACTTAGGGTTTCCTCCCTTTAACAGGCTCCAAGTGGATTCCATTCCACGAATAAATTGGATTTTAAGATGTCGGTGCTTTTCTAGGAGTTTTAACAAAATTTCTAATTAAAAAATAAACTATTTGAACTCTTGAACTCTTGATAATCTTGATACTCATGAGTCTTCAATCTTGATATCTTGAATCTCTATATTGTACAGTCTTCATTCTTGTTACCTGCATGGTTAAATCCTACATATACATACATATCTAAACTCATACTGTTAGTATTTGTATTTTATAATCTATTATAAGGTTGTTGTCATCAAAACCATCATCTTACGGACTAACAATTTATCCTGACTTGTTTCATGGTATGTTTTACATTTATGATAGATTGTTATGAGTACCTTGTCGTAATTTCGAGGATGAAATTTCTTAAGGAGGGGAGTCCATAATGACCCCAATATTCACCAACATTATTTAGGACATTTAATTAGAAAAATTAAAAGAAATAATGAATTTGGTCAAGGGATTGAGATTTGTGTGATTATAAGGTAGCCGTGCCCAATTAACCTATAAGCCAAAGAGAATTAAAATGAAGTAAATAAGAGGAATAAGATGAGGGCAAAATAGGAATAAACTAAGTTCTTCTACCTTAAACCCTTCTTACTTTCATTCCTTATATATTTTATACATTTGCAAAAAAAAAAAAAACTAAAAACGTTCAAAAGCTTGGCTGCCCACCATTAAGGGAAAGCAAAAAAAAAAGATAAATAAGGATTCCAGTAGGAAGCTTAAGCAAATCAATCCAAGAACAAATCTCAACCCCCTTAACAACAAGCTAAGGTGAATAACAGGTTTACATCTCATTTTTTTGGGTTTCTGGTTGAGATTCGAATTTATTTTACAAGTAAATTTCCATGTTTTGATTATTTAAATGGATATATATATATATGCTTGTTGATGAATTATGTTGCTTCATATAGATTATATGATAAGCTTTGATTTGAAAAACCTATTAAATGACAACCAAATGGCTTGCGTTTTTGATATGGTCAAAATAATTATTTTAGAGATCGGTTTCAAATTTCAAAATTTTCTAAGTTTTTGTGGATTTATTATGAATTTTCTAGGAAAGAAAATGGCCAAAATTGGCTTTAAATTATTTTTGGCAAATATATGTTAGCATTGGGTCTGAAATTTAGATATGTTAGAAACAATTTAAAAGTGATTTATGGGAACTTTTAGAGAATTTTCCTATGTGTTTTACTATGGATATAAAATTATTTAAGGTGTGAGACTTAAATGTTTTATATGCTCCGAAAGGAGAAAGGTTAGTTTGTTAAATGTTTTAAATTGTTAATCACTGAATTCGACAGCACTTTTAGAAAAGATTTTTGAAAAAGAATTGGCAACCAATTATATGTTGACAAATAAGGCAAGTTAGTTGGAAAGAAATTATTATAAAAGGCTAATAATTGGTTTCGTACGAAATTACTGCTTCGCCACTTCCAGTAGCTACCTTTCGACCTTATACTTCTGATCCTGGTCAAGTTGAAACAATTGCACATGATATGGTTCTTAGTGGATTGTTGAAAGGTGGAAGTATAGTGCTGAAACGATGCTTTTGAAGGGGTAGATGCTGCTCGTATTGACTTTGAAATACTTATATTTATAAAGGATGCGTTCGAGGGTGTTATATTAGCTTTTGACTTAGTTTATATGCCAATGTTTACATAAAAAGGACTTTCGAAGGATTTCCGCTTTTTGTTTTAAATAAAGCTTTCGATAGGTTCGAAACCCATGTTGCCGCATTCAACCTTTCGAATCAACGTTATCGAAAGGGTTCTTTTGCCTTTATATTTTGAAGCCGCTTCTTCTTGCTTTCGAAATGGTTGGTTTCAAAACTATCCACTTCCTTTTACTTTAGAATAATCTTTATAAAGAAATGCTTTCACCCCAATTCTTTTAAGACCCTTTGTTCTATTAAAAGTTAAACCTAAAGGTTACGAAAGGAATAGTTTTCTATAGTTTTGAAGCTATGTTCCACAAACTTTTACTTGAACCCAATATTTTGAAAGTTATATTTTAAGTGAGAAATTTTACTGCATTCAAAAAGTATGTAATGTAGGTTTCGAAGGAGAGATCCCCAATGTTTTCGAAAGGTCTGCTTTGAGTATTTGAGTGGAAGGTTTCCAATGCTTTCGAAAGGCAAGTTTAAAGGGTTTTGGAAGAGGATGTCTGAGGTTTTAATAAAGCTTTCGCAAGAGTTGATTTCATTGATTTCGGAAGGTACTATTTAAGGCTTTAAACAAAGTTTCAAAGGTGATATCTTGGATTTAAAACCTAATATTTTCTAAGTTAAAGAAGGACTTTAACTTGTTTTGAAGGGATAAATAGCCCTATTGATTTAGGTTTTCATCAACATTTGTTTGTGTAAAACATATATCATGGCAAAGGTATTTGAGTAAAGCAAAGATTATATTTTTCTTACTTTAATATGATTTAAAACGGGTTAAATAAATTTGAAAGAATTGTTTTCAAGGGAAATTTGATGGGGTAATTAACCCTAAGTAAACGACTCAAATATTGGAATATCAGATGTGACAGACGTAGGGTCGTGCACTATACTTCAGCTAGTAGTCCTAGCTAATATAAGTTTGAAATTCCAGTATGTAGTGTTTTGTCATGAGTAAGACTAAAATGATATTACACACAGCAAGGAATTGTAATGACCCGAATTTTTGGTCATCAAATTTGAATAATTTATTTATTTAAATATTGGATTTGAATTAAATTATAATAAAATCTATGTTTCAAATTTAGACTTGATTTCTTTTATAGAATTTTTCCATAATTTTTAATTTAGAAAATAAGTAATTTTTCGTTTGACGCTTTTTGCGGAAAACGTTAGTACTTTTGGATTTCGTAGAATAAGTTAACCGGTCTATTTTATTTCCGTTTTGAAATTGCATTACGTTGTTTTGCACAGACATATTTTATATTCTATCCTTTCGGCTCGTACGTGAACGGAATATGTGTAGTGTCCTACCCAAAAAACTTTTAAAATAAGAATCTATATATCAACCAATATCTATTCACATATTTTTCCCTGCTCTTTTTGGCATTTTGGGGGCTTGTACTCAATGTTGATCTTCTCCTCGTCTTTTGCATCTGCGCTTGGTGGCTTGGCATTCAACTCTTCTACTTTTGCATTAAATTGTTGTCCTTCTTTTCTACACGCAACATTCATGTTCATTTCTTTCTCTCCTTTTCCTGTTCTTCCTCCCTATAAATATCTCCACTGCAAATGAAAATTTCCATTCTCTTCACATATACAAGCGTTTTAAAAAAAAACTTAATTAGAATACGATACATAAAAATTTGTGAGGCTCCTCTTCATTCATCATTGTTACCCTTTCATATTGTCCTGGTTTCAACTGTAGTAGTGTACGATTGCAAAACCAAATCCAACTCTTTTAGTATATTAACAAGGACTCATGAAGGATGCGCATTTGTTGACACTGTCCCTGTTATGTTGTCCATTAGTGAGTTTGCATGAGGGCTATAAAAAGCAGGGTTATAAATCCATTCATCTTCAGTATATAAAAAAAGAACGATATTCTTGGTTGATATTCCAAGCAGTTGAGAGGAACCTAGAAAATTCATTAATGCCTTGATTAAACTCCAGAATTCTAACGTGTGTATTTGTATGGATGCTTGGGCTTTCAAGTATTGCATGAAGGTGGGTTTCTGAGTCTGTGGGAAGACAGCCGGTGGTTTGTGTAAGGCATAAGGGGGGTCGAGGCGGGCGGTACTGTGCATGGGAAGTAGTTTTCATGAATGTGGCATGGGAACGTGGAGATGTTGGCAAGGAGAGAGATGCTGCATGCGGGCTTGGGCTGAACTGGAGGTGGATAATGTGGCATTAGGCGTTGATGGATAGGGAGGAGCGGGGGAGGGCCGCGTGCATAAGGCATGGTGACTAGGCAAGTTCGTTAGCTGGGCTGATTTTCGGTTTCGTTGAGCATGGGGGGGAAGGCAGTATGCGTGCACAGTTTCTTACTGTGCGTGCGTGTACGGAGAGGAGACGAGATGGAGGTGTTGGGAAGACAATTTTGAGTGTAGTGTGTGGGCTTCGAGTTGCATTGTGTGGTTTGGGCCGGGCCCACGGTCAAGAGGGGTGAGAATAAATTATTAATTTTCTTCGGTGACGGTATAACCGGTAAACTTTGAAACGCCATATCTCGTTCATAGGAAATTTGTTTGACTCGCGGATTGTTGCGTTGGATTTGTATGAACGAGTACAAAATTATAGTGTAACTTGTTAATAGCTTCGGAAGCGGATAAGATTTAGATTACGTTATTTTAAAGTAATAACGTCGTTTAAAGTTATATACCATGGCTGTTGATGTTTATTTGGCCAAATAAATTACTGTTAAGTTAAAATGGATTTAATATGGTAATTGGACATTGGTTTAGCAGAATAAAACACCGTTCCGCTAATTAAATTAATTTGGCATTTAATTAGCAGAATAAATCCCCGTTCTGCTATGTATGGATTTGGACATTTGATTTAATACTGTTAATTGATATTTCGCATTGAATATGTGATATATATATATATATATATATATATATAAATTAATGATGGTTAAGTGTTGAATTAATTTACATAGTCGTTGATTATGTGAATATCTATTGTTAACTTGAAAAGTTAAATTGAGTAATACGGTGACTTGTTAAGTATCATGGTGATCGTTAAGCCTCCTTCAAATTCAAAACTAATTATTGTTTGAAAGTTACTTTGAGAATAATTGCTTTTATTATAAGATTTAAAGGCATTTACTATATAGTAATAAGTTTTAAAAAGTAATAATTATTTATTAATAATATTTTAAAGATAATTTATAATTGTTAAAATATGATTTAAAGCTAATTATTTATGAATATGATTCTTAAAAGTTATTTCTTAACGTTATTTAAGAATGTTTAATTGCTATTTAAAAGTTATTAGTTATGGGTTTAAAATGCTTTAATTATTTATTTTAAATGATTTAACTCTACATTAAATTTTTAATTAAAGTTAATTAATTATATTGATTAAGTTATTTAATTATATTTAAATGATAATTAATTTTTATATTAATATCAGTTAAGGTTAATAAATTACCGTTCATTAACATTTTAAAGTTAACTAATTGTATCTTAATATTATTTTGAAGTTAACTTATTTATACAACAATAATATTTTAAAGTTAATTTAATATATTATCAATGAGATTTTAAGTTGTTATTTCAAATTAGAATTAAAGTAAATGGAATAGAGGGATGTTAAATAATAACTTATTATTTTAAGATTAATCTAAATGAGGTATGGTTTATCAAGAGGACTTTCTAGACTTGCAGAGTCTATTAAACAAGTTGTTAAAATATAGGAAGAGTTTTATAAATGGTTTGGATATTCATAATAAAATTATGAATGAGTTAAAGATTTGAGAAGGGGAAATTTTATAAACGAGGTTTGGGATTTATTTAGGAATGTTTTAGAAAGGGATTGGTAATTTGGGTTTCTCCGTTTAAGTGATATTAGGGTTTGACAATTTAAATATAATTTCAAAATATAAATCTTTCTAAGTTTTGGTGAATATACCTACCAAGTTTGGAAGTGAGATGGTTAAATATACTTATACTGGTGAGATATGTACATGGTTATATTTTCTAAGTGTCGAAAATAAAGTAGTTGTGAATATATTTACCCGGATGAGATAAATATATAGGAAGTGATTATCAAATATTTGAAATGTGATTTTAAATTAATGGAGAGTAATTTATAAGGCCTAGTGATTTCCATGGGAAATGTAATCTTTGTTTTGAATGGTTGTTTATTTGATAGTTAAATAACCGACTACCGAATTTGGACCAAAACGTAACTTTGGAAATATCTAGGAGAAACACGGAAATTATATGATACAGTTACCGTCAGTAGTGCTATACTGTATATATAAACTCATTTCGTTCTTCTAAGATGATGATAAGAAAATCCGTCCACTAACGGTTAAGAGGTGATCTTTGATCTTATCCTCGTTTTTTTATTTCCTTAAGAACCAGGGTTAAGTTTACACAAAATTATCGAACGTTGTTTCGAAGAGACCAAGATGAGATATGTTATCTGAAAACCACTTCGATCCAACGAATGCATTTCGAAGTGAAGACATTGTGAAGCTTATGGAATCGAAGATAGAGATGTGAAGTGCAAGGGCTAATCGCTATTAATCCTGAGGATGATTCCAAAATGGATGTTGTAGGAATAGTGCTTTCGGTTTCGTTCAGACCCAGAACGGACTTGTATGGGTGAATGCTATCAGCACATTGTCATCGAAGGGAAATGAGCATTATAATTGTGAATTTCATGAAAGGTAATCATAGCCTCAAGCCTCATCAACCGGGAATGACTAAAAATCAGGAGAGATGCAGCAAGGCTAGGTGGGTCGCAACCGTTAGGGTATGTTGTCACCCTTTTAGATACATCTACATACTTATGGATTGGTTGTGCATGAGATCGCGATAAAAATGGTTGCAAAGCAACCGAGGTGATGGTATATTCGTTACTATCCAGTAAGGGGTAAGCCGGTCTTGTGTTGGCAGTGACGGATAGGTTCAACCTCAGTACATTTTCTAGACGTGTACCGTGATAGGTGGTACCCTGGTACCTAGTCATTGTATGGAATCTTCTCTCCAATAAGCGTCGTACGGTTTTGATTGTTCCCAACAATGTTGAAATGTGAGATGCAAGCATTTTGGCTATTTTCATATTTTACTTTGACCTCTAGACGTTACTACAATATCACTGGTTTTTCTGATATAAAGGTTTTGTTATCGTAAGGTCAAAATTCGTCCATGTTTATGTGCAGCATGTCTTACGAGATACCTTTGATTTTAAAGGATTTTAAAAAGTTATAATAAATAAAATTTCTTATGATTTAAGTTCTCACGGTGGTTACACTAGACTGACCCGGACGTTGTTTTCCTATAATGGTCGGGTCAGACCGAGCATATTTCCAGGTTACTTGGATATTTGGAGCTACAAGAGACTAGTTGAAGGCCTAGATACGTATTGACGTAGATGATTATATTTCCATTGCTTACATTGTTGTATATTATTCAGCAGTTGTGAGGATAGGTTGTTGCAACTATCTGTGCTGAATAGGGTAGTATACTCTGATTGATGTCTGTATGTATATAAATTACAGTTTTTTTTGTGTAATGATTTGTTATATAATATAGATTATTCGTTCTACTATGAGATTCTATATTTCTTAGTTTCTTATCGTCTTCCTTCTTCTTCTTTCTATTAGAAATCAGGTTTCCGGCATTTGATTTCTCGGCATTTAATACAGCATACATATTAGTGTCGATTTTTTGAGGGTCGAAAAGCTTTGTTCGTTACAGGAATATAGAGAGTAAAGATAGGTTATTGGTGAGCCTGCAAAACCATTAGGATCTGTTGACCCTATGAGAAGTAAGTTAAGGACAGATCGTTCAGTAGTGTGTCTAAAAGAAGTTAGATTATTTATCATATCTGATAAGCCCGAGTTAGCTAATGGTTAGTAGTTAGCCAAACAAACTATACAGTTCGGATAGATAGTCCATTGATTACCTGATTTATATGCATATATGATATTGCTACTATTGCTTTAATCAGTTTTGATTGCAAGATTCTGATTTGCAAAAGACATGTTTTAAAAAGGGATATTAGTGAGGGAAAACCCGTTTCACTAAACAGCATGGTCTTGCTTATTATCAATAAACCAAGATGTAATATTATTATTCACATCAGACTTTATATCCAACTCAAAGTTTATGTTTTCTCCTTAAACTCTGGGATGCTCAAAATTTAATTTGAGTAGATTGAGAGTTAAGGTTTTACAGGCTTAGTATATGGACGAATAAGCTTCCGAAGACGAGCAGGAGGCAACGTTAGCTATGTAGGAGCAATTAGTTCTATTTCTACTATGATGTACTTAAGAATATCGTGTCTATTTATTGTTGTGATCATCCAAGGGGGCACTTCATATGTCGCTGTTGGCGTAAATTGCAATAATTATATTTGATCGATACCGAGCAATCGTTTGGGATTGTGTAATGGAAATGAAACATGGATTTGAAATGTAATCATAAAATTGCTTTTGGAATCTGTGGCCTTTTTTCATATTCTTCTGCTTCTGATATTATGGATACCATTGACATTATCGTATATTGTTAATACTACAAATGATTGCAGGATCTGTAGTGCTAAGCTTCGGGCCTCAAGATACGGGATGTCACATGATGGCCTCTGGATCGCACGATGTTTAGATCCATTGTACCTTGGACTATGTTTATGATAGTCTAGTTCCTGATTTATTGAGTGGCATGCATTTGAGTACCGAGAGACCGGGATGTTCAGAAATTCTTGACGGGTAATGAGGTCATACGAGTACCCTGTATATCCAAAGCACTGAGTGGGTGATTATGAGGATGGATGATGGATACTATGTTCGCTTTGATTGTTTTTACCACCTTAGGGATGTCACCTTATGTGGATATTACCGTTGCCGATATCTAGACACCCTTAGGACTTTGGTACATAGTACACCCATAATGATTATCATCATAGACTAGTGTATATCCTTCATATATGTTAACTCTCTGGATGTAGGGACATGTCAGGTATGATTTTCCATATTATTTGTCCTAGTTTATTGCCTTTATAGTATTTGAGATTTCTATCGCCCGCACCTAACTGTTGTCAGACCTGGAGTTTTATGCTTTGCTTCCTATCGCACTGGGTACTTTTAAATGAGTAGATCAGGGATATAAGGTTTGGTGAGCACATGGAGCCAGATAAGTGGTAAGCAAAAGGTTATTCTCGTATTATTATATGTACTCATTTGCTATTCTGTTGCACAGCATTATGGAGCTTGCTAGTGCCTTACTATTTAGAGACAGTTATTTATGATTTATTATCTGATGTATAACTCTATCACTTATGCTATTTGCTATATGGATCAATGTATTTTGTTGATGTGATTCATTTGGTAATTTACTATCTCGTCGGTTTATATTTGAGATGTTTTTCTATTATATCTATATGATGCATCGTGAGCTATATGACAGGTTCTTTGTTACTTATTTACTTTACAACTATTGATGATCATCCTGCATCGACCAAGCACCGTTGCAGCACACTTATACAGATATATTGGATGTCGGCAGTGTAAGGCAGTCGTCACATTGAGGCTAGTAGCGCCCATGCCTAAGGCCTTTTATATATCCAGGTCTAGTTCCTAATACTTTATTACATATCTCATCTTCTATCATTGAAGTGGATTCTTTGGATATAGAAAGCTTTTGGAGTTCCGCCGTGTTATTCCGAAAGTATAAATTTGACATGCTACAGAAAAAATTGTAATCATGTTTAAGCAGCAAGACAGCTATTGAATATAAAATATTTTAGTACATAATTTTTTCTGCTATGGGCAAGTCTATTTATTTCTTTTAGAGGTGTAGCAAAGATCCATAATTTTAAACACTTCATCTTTGAATATTGTAACATTTTGAAATATAATTAAGTGTTATAAATGTGATTTTACAACCTTATTAGAAATGGTTTAATTAATGAGAAATGATAAGAAACACGTCTGCAAAATTAGTTTACAAAAACATACACTCTAAAGAAACATTGATAATGCGACCAAAAATCAGTTTATCAATAAATAATTTTTTAATCAATATAAGTTGTTCGAACTCTTTTATACTAGGCTAATGAATATATGAACACATTAGGAACTAATTAACGTGCTTTTCTTCATATAGTAATTAAAATCTTCAAGAAGTTTGTAAGGAATAAGTGATATTTATATGTAAGGGGTAGTTTGGTCATTTACTTAGAAATGAGGTGGAAACGAGATGTGATGGAACATGCAGGGGGTGAGCCTTCCATGGAGAGCGACAACAAGGATTAAGCTACCATTATGAGCCTATATAAGAGGAAGAATACCTCTTGAAAACACTTTTAATAGTTTACAAAGTAAATCACACTCTCTTTCATGTCTTTCTCTTAATAATTTCCTAAAGCAAAATAGTCTCGAAAAAACTCTAAATCAAATCAAACTTGGGTTAGAGGCTTAGAAAACATCACAACACCTTCCAGCAACTTGGAACTTGGAGAAACAAAGAAAAACTCCCCCTACATTTGAAGAGCGTGAGAAATTTTTGGGGTAATTGGGCTTAGGGCTAGTGCAAATGCAAGGAAGAGGTGGAATGAGGTGTTAGCAAGGTTGAGGTAGACAGTGGTTGCTTAGACTTGCTTGTTTACTTGCTTAAGGGTGAGCTAACTCACCATTGAATGGAAATATATTGTGTATATGTGCTTGTGATTGTTTGTTTCTTTGTGATTGAATGGAAGTTAATATTTGTTGAATATTTATTCAATTCTTGCTTTGAAAGCAAATAACATATGTTATTCATATGTATGTACTTGAGTGGAGTTGAATAGACTTGTAGTATAGCCTTAAAATAAAGCACATAGGTCGTAGTTGAACATACGATTGACTTGGACTTCGAGTTTAAAGTGCTTTATAGCGATAGCCATTATACATGCACTTAGAAATTTCCTTGTGTTCGGCAATGAACTTTGTAGAGAGAACCTATAATGATCTGCCATTCTTACACCCAAAGACGACAATTAATACATCGTTGGTATTCATATGTCGATCATCTAAGTGTTGAGATACAAGTTGTGGGGTAAAGAAAATAAAAAAGCAAGGAAACAAACACAGATTTTTCTCACAACTATAGAGTTACATATACATCATCGTAGAATAGTACATATTGTTACTCCAAAAATATTACATCAAACTTACAACAAGTACTATTCCCAACAAGAATAGTTATATCAGCCCGCCCAAACTGCTAATACATAATGTACAAGACACAATGGAAAAATGGACAACTACTAAGTAACGATGAAAGTTCGTACTCCATACTTCTTTCTAAAATGCTCAAAAGAAACCTGACTACTTGGCTACGCATAAAAATTTGAGTACCCAAGAGTTTAAGGGAAAGAAATAAAACTCCAAGTCAGACATTGGCCTAGTGTGAGTAAAGCATAAATTTTAACTTATGAAAAAAATCTTTCAAACCAAAGGTATCTCATTAAACTATGCCGCACATAAACACGGACGGGTTTTAACCTTACAATAGCCAAAACATTTCTATATAAAATCATCTAACATTATCATAATGTCTAGGTTTAAAATAAATATGGAAAGATAACCAAAATTATTATATTAATTAAATTCCAACATAACAGGTATACAACTAAGTCTGTAAAGGCACGTAATGGAAAATGGATTCCATCAACATCAGGGCACCAGGGTACCACTTATCATAGTGCATCTCTAAATAAAATGCATAGAGAGCCACATATGGACTCCTTACCAACACAGGACCGGCTTATCCCTTACTAGATGGTACCGAATACGATCATATCTAGGTTGTGATCAATAATCATAATGGATCTAACGCATAATGTAAAGGAATGATACCAACTTTGGAAAGGGATGATTATACCCTAATAGGTGCGACCCACTTAGCCTGATGCATATTAACTCTAGACAGACGAAAATTCAGAAAATGATTTTCAGTCACATTTTATATATTTCATTGAACTCGTTATTTGTGTAATCAAATTTAAATATTATTTCAACATCATCATTATTATTTAAAAAAGTTGTATTTTGAGTTATAAAATTCATTAATTAATTATTAAAAATATATTTTAATATCTATATCTAGAGTGATTAAATTATGGGTCATTACCGATCTTTAGAGGTTTATCATCATATTTGTGATGTTTATTATGTATGCTTGCTAACATAAAAAATTTGAATGTTGAAAAGTTGAGTAACATATTGGAAAGTTACCATACTTTGACTTTTGCAAAACTGCCTCGCTTTAGCGTTTGTTTTGAACTTTAAAGGTTTAAAAATATACTTAATTAAGTATTTTATTTCATTCTTTTTACAAGTGTTTGCTAAATCTTATAAGAATATTGCAAAAGTGGTTTGAAATTTTTATGAATTTTTGAGAATTATTATAAAATTTCAAAGTAGAAGTGTTTATTTTCAATACATGGAAAACATGGTTTTTCCAAGTTTTATATATTTATAAAGTTGTTATTTTCAAATAATATTTTGGTTAAATGCTTTAAAAACTATTATACGTATTTTAAGTATATATAATTTTATAAAATGTTTTGACTATTTTATTGAAGTATAAGTATCTTATGTAACATAATATCTTTTAAATTGTTTTATTAAATATCTAGTTTTATAATAAACAGCTATACATACACACATACACAGACAAACGTGTATATATATCATTCCAAAAAAGTTTTAAAGGTATGAATAAATGATTTCAAAAGGGGTTATAGAAACTGCTTAGTGGTTATGTCTGAAAAGTAATTAACTATGTTTAACACTAAAAGTCGACAAAGTAGGCTTATCTATTTGTGAGTGTTACGATTGATATTCGAGTAGGGATAAAAGCAATAGTGCTCTAACCTACCATCTTCACTCTTGAGTGAGAAATAATTAAGTTATAAAGTTTGGAAACATGTTAATCGTGTTGATTTCTCACTCGTTTATCGACGTCATTAATGCTGAACACAAAAACTAAAGAGGTAGACTCATCTATCTATGAGAGTTAAGAATGAAGTAACTATGCATGTCTTTGATATGCGACTAGTGCTCTACTTTACCTGGCTTCACTCTTAATCGAGGGACATATAATTTGGAACGTCGAAAACGTGTTAAGTATACAAACCTTGGTTTTTATAAGCAACCATTTTTAACAACATAGTCAATTAGTCGACTGTCATACTTGACCGAATATAACTTAAGAAGTATATGGAAGCTTCACAGATTCATACCCTTTAAGAATCTCTAGTGAGAAGTATTGGTATGAAACATCTCTAGCTTTATGAACTTATATATACAAGATCCCCTAGGGAGAACTCCTCTTTAGATAGTTTTCTTACTTCTAAAAGAACCGGAATTGAGTTTACTGCTAATTCATTGAATTAGTTTTAGAAAGTCATGGATTGGTAAGTATTTTCTAACCGAATACTACTTCAAAATTAGTATACAGTCTAATTTTTTGAAGCAATCATGAAGTTGAATGTTATAGAGGTGAAATGTTTATCCTAAGGTTAAGTCCAAGGAAGATGTCAGCTTTAACATTGCAGATTTATGCTATATAGTTGAACTGTCTATCCTAAGGTTAAGTCTAAGAAAGGTGTTAGCATTAGCATTTGTTAAACCGGCTTATGCGAGAATCCATGGAGTGATTTATATTCTGTTTGAGTACTGAAGACTCGTGTAAAAGTTGTCGAATGTAACCTTGACATCGGAAGTGGCTAAAGACAGAGTAGGCTGCATGACATGGGGTGTAGCTAACCCATGATATGGTATATTAACTCCACATCTATAGCATGCTTATCGATGTTGCTAGCGGGAGTTGATGATGCATAGTTTATATGGCTCTATGATTTATGCATGGACCGGTTATGCTTACCTCATGCAATGTTTTATCTAGAGATACACGATGTTTGGAAGGTAGTTTCTGATCCATATGCATTGTAGCGACCCAACTTTCTATCACCAGAAAGACGCATCACTATTTAAGAAAGAAAGGGATAGAAGAAGAAAAGAAAGAACAACAACACATCAGAATCTCACAGCGGAACGAATGAAATATAATATATAACATATATATAGTATCATATACATCAGAGTACACAACTATACATCTCAATTTAGACAGTTATAACATTACTGTCTAGTGTACAATACAAGAACATCCATACAGAATAACATCACAGCGGAAACTCTATCTATGTATCTACACGCTGAAGCCTCCTGCTCCAAAGCTCCTCCAGAATCTCGTCAAGGATAACCTGAACCACTTGACTACTCATACATAATATGAGTACCCAAGAGTTTAATAAAACATAAAATAAACACTCGGGTCAGACAGGGGTCTGGTGTGAGTAAACGGTTTAAAATTGCTTAACTTTAGAAAATCCTTTGAAAAGAAAGGTATCACGTAAGACTTCCCACACATAAACATGGAAAAAAAATTACCTTATGCTAACAAAAACATTTGATAGGAAATCCAGTGATATTATTATAGTGTCTAGGGTTTTCAAGTAAAATACAGAAATAGCCGAAATTGTTACATTCGTTAAATTCCAGCTACTAGCCACAAAAGTGGGTAATACAAACAAAACCGTAAGATCTCATAGGAAGAATGGGTTTCCAACAATGGAAGGGCTACTGGGGTACCGCCCATCACATTACGTAGCCCAGATCACCGTACCGAAGACCACTCCCCATCCCCTGCAACACAAGGTCGGAACCATTCCTTACTGAACAGTCCCGAACAAGACAACCTCGCAGTTGGCTGCAGATCCAACTGCCCACACAGCCGAAATAAAAAGGGACATCTAGACAGGGGTAAATCTTGTCCTACTTGGGCATGACCCACTTAACCTTGCTGCACCTTCCTTGTTTTAGCCATTCCCGGTTGATGAGGCTTGAGGCTGCGATTACCTTTATAGGACACATTTATCTTAGAATGCTCATCGTCTACCAGACGATGTTCTGAAAGCATTCAATCCATACAAGTCTGTTCCGGGTTCGAACGGAACCGAAGGCACTATCTCGTTATACTCATTTTGGAATCACCCTCAGAGTTAACGACAATATCCCTTGCACTCTGAATCTTTATCTCGAAACTGAAAGTACTACCTTCGTTAAACTCATTCTGGAATCACCCTCGGAGTTATAACGATACATAGTTCTTACACTTCAAGTCTTCACTTCACTTCACTTGGGTTTACGACCTAACGTTAATTTGGATCGATGTGGTTTTCGGATATAAAACCCGATCCCAGTCTCACCGCATCCAAAGCGTCATTTTAATGTCCAAGTTGTACTTAAGGGTTTAAACGGTAGATATTCAGAATATCACTTATATAAATGGATGATTTATAACACACAGATAGATAATTCACTATTATCAAATTCATCCACATATATCACAAAGCAGCATATATATCACATTTAAATCACAACATATCATTAATGACATCCAATATCATCCAATATCATTAACTCATCCAATGATATTTATCATCCAATCGTTAATCATCCATAAACAAGGTTTGATCCAAACTTGATTAATTTAATTAATCCTTAATCCTTACTTAATCACTTGGATTATCATCAATCCAACTTACTTATTCGTTAATTAATTACAATTTAATTAATTAAACATCACTTAATTATCCACTTTAATTAATCCCCCTTGATTAATTATTACTAAATTACTTTTAAGTAATTATTCCTTAATTACAATTTTAATTAATCGTCTTGATTAATTACTTCTTAATTATACCAAGTAATTATCTCTTAATTACCCTTTTAAATTAATCATCCTTGACTAATCACTATCTAATTACCCTGATAATTATTTCTTAATTATCCTTTTAATTAATCACACCTGATTAATTACTTTTTAATTAATCACACTTGATTAATTACTTTTAATTAAACACTCTTGATTAACTAATTTTAATTAATCACACTTGATTAACTACTTTTAATTAATCACATTTGATTTATTACTTTTTTAATTACATTTGGTAATCAAAAACTAAATTATAGATTAATTATCCTTAATTATTAATTTACCATTAATTATTTGATTAATTATTACTTTCAGTAATTAATGATTACTACTTAATTAATTACTTTAACAAGTAATAAATCACATTATTAAATCTTCTTAATCCTTTCATTAAATAATTAGTCTTCAATTAATAAATAAATTTAAATCTTTAATTAATTATATTAATTAATTCTTTAATTAATAACACAAGTGATTAACCCTTAATCACTTCCGCCTAATTACTTTTATAAAGTAATTAACCTCTAATTACTTCGTTCAGTAATTACCTTACTTAATTACCTCCAGTAATTAATTACTTAATTACTTCACCAAGCAATTTAACCGAATTAAATCATAAGTGATTATCTAAATTAATCGCTAATTAATTACTTAATCCATTATTTAACTAATCATTTAATTTAATTAAATAATTCTTTAACTTACTATATTAAAAGATCCTTAATTAAGAAAATCATTATCTTAATTAATTATTAATATTAACCAATAACACTTGATTAATAATAATAATAATAATAATTGAATTATTCCAATTATCTTCATGTATTTGTTTATCTTTAATTAATCAAAATTTCTAAATTACTTAAGATAATCTTTATTTTAATTGACCTCTAAATCTTTGTCATTTAACTTTATTTAAAATAAAACACTTTAGAAATCAATTATATTTAAAACAATTTAAACATTCAACTTAAACTTTTAAATCTTTAAAACTTCCTAATGTTCTTTAACAAAATTTAATACAAGCCTTGTTATTGAAAATTTACTTATTTTATTTTTAAAAACTTTATATTTCAATATATATTTAAACTTGTTTAAAACTTAATCTTGAAATAAATTAATTTTAGAAGTGAAAACTTGTTATACATTGTTTTAAAACTTTAATTATTTACATAAATCAAATTTTCTTTGTTCAAAACCTTTTTAAACTTTTGCTATTAAATTTTAAAACTTGCACACACGAACTGCTCAGCATAAAACCGGAGTAAAACCTTATAAAACCCGCGTTTACCCCGAGTTACCCCCAACCCTACACCTTGCTTCGAGAAAAACATCAGATTACACGAAACAAACTTCGATCGTCCACCTTTCTTCCCCAAAACCCAAATCCTGATGCACGATACCGTGCACATCAACGTGCACCATCACCCTGACCAACGTCGAACTCCACTCCGGCCTCCGATATGTCGCACTCGACCACTACAACCATACGCATAAGCCAGAAAACACAATACGATCGAGCATCAAATTTTGACCTCTAAACCCATCAGCTCGAAACTACCATCACCAGAAAGTCAACCCTCCACGGCAACCCCAACATCGAGAAATCCCGCCATCATAACCGTAGCTCACTTACGACCTCCAAAACCTACGGCATCATGTGCGATCGCCTCTGGTTGCGCCTTGACGCCGCGAATCCCAATTGAACATCGACGTCAAACTCACGGTATAAACCCCAACTCGATCAATTCTGGCCAACACGATCAATAATAAAATCCCAAAGCAATTTTCTGATGAACTACAACCTCCCATCAACCATCATGCTCAACTACGACACTCAGATCGTCGTCGTTCGCCACTAATTGGTCGAAATGTCCAAAACATTCAACTCGAAAATTCTCTTCAATTACTAATCTAAAAATCATGTTTCAACCATTAAAATTCATGATTTCCTATTTGTAATTCAATTATAAATCAAAACTTAAAATTGAAATATTAAACATTTGACCAATTTAATTTTTACTGTAAATTCAAAGATTTAGAACCAATTATTCACTTTAAAAACTTGTGATTATTTTAAGATGATAGATTACTTGATTACAAACAACTTCTATTTACAAATCATGAGCCAATTCAAATTGAACATGGAGTTATTGATTTTATTATGAAAATCTAAACCTGTTCTTCACACAGAAACTATATTAACACTATACAGGCATTCAAACACATATATCCAGACATGCATCCAATTTAATTCAAGTATATCATTAACATCATGATATTCATCACATGAACAAGAAAAATCCAGGATTAAAACTGTTTTTAAAATTTCATTTACTCACCTTATAATGCAGAAAACAGAAACTGTTATTATTTCAAGGCTTTTGAAATTTCATACTGTATGTTGAATAAAATTCTACTGCTGATGATTTCCAGTTTTGCATGTTGAAATAAATCTTCCTGCAGTTGATTACTGAATTGCTTGATTGCATTTGAAGATCTTCCATAGATTTTGAATATCCAGCATATTTGAAGATTTGAATTTTCCAGATTGTCTTCTTTTTGTTTTCAGATTTTACTGTATTTTACTTCTTTTAATCTTTTGTTTTGATTTGTATTCATTTTTTTGAAAATGAAGAAAAGATTTAGCTGAAAGTTTAAAAGTACATTTCTTCTTCTTATCTTACAATTTTAAATTTTGAATTAATATATCAAGAGGATGACGTTTGTCCCCTTTCATGATTTAATTAACTTACACATGTCTCTAATATACATTAAAAAGTTTACAAGTGTTTTTAATGTTTAATTAATGTTTTACAAATGTTACTTTCTTTTCTTTTTAACAATTTATTTAAATTATGAATAAGTAATTATGTAATATACACAAGATTATAAAATGTTTTTATCTTATATAAATAAGCTTTTAGATTCTAGTAAATATACATGTGAATTCAGAGAACTTATACGTTGAATCAAATTAAATGCACCATATGATTACAAGCTTGAGAAATTTATTTTAATTTTATATATAAAATTCCTAAACCAATTTATCTTATGTTAAAATTTTAAAATGAAAGACTATTAAAAACAAATGAACCTTTAAATTTAAATCTTATTTAAAACTCAAGTTTAAAATATGTATATCTATATTAAACAAGAAATTAACTTTGCTTTTAAATTTAAATTTCAAATATCACTTTCAAAAGTATTAAGTCAAATTAAAATTTCAAATTTCAAATTATATATAATAAAGTTTGAAAACACTTAATTAAGTTCAAAACAATATTTTTTTTCCTCTAATATATTGACGCAGCGGATTAATCAAAATAAAGTTCAATCGGTGAAAGTAGTAATCGGTGGATTGATGAATACCAAAATGCCCAAATTCGTTGATCCGAAGATACCGAATTCTAGCTATCTCTAACACGTTGATCGCGCACGATACGGTGAAAGAAGATCTGGTTGCTTCTTCCGGCCTAGTAGATGCATCTTCAATTCTTCAAGCGTTGATTAAGCGCACTTGATTCCGCGAATCGGCTTCAACAATCGTTGATTCGAGCGCACTCGAATAACCGAAAGTGGAGATAGGAGATTACACTCAACTACCAATTTTATAAGAAAGCACACAGCAATCAACAAGAAATTTTATTCAAAAATCAACCTCTTTACAAATGATACCACCTGTCTATTTATAGGCTATACATCTCACATCACAAACTGTACAACACCTAGGTCGTTCACGACCCAACAAACCCGCGACCCAAAATTTACAACACAGTATTCACGGCCGACTTACCATAGGTCGTCAGCGACCTAAAATAGCCCGACCTAACTAACAAACACAACACAACACAACACACGACTTAGCAAGTATACGACTCAACTTATATGCAACATACAGCGACTCACAAAACAATTGGCGACCTAAAGTTTTCCCCGACCTAACTTAGGTTGTAGCTCAAGACTGTCTTCAATGAAATATCGGAGCGACCTATCTTAGGTCGTAACTCGGCACAATTAGTTCGTCCTTCATCACTAGGTCGTACCCGACTTAAGACAAGTCTGTTAACTCGTAAGTCACTAGATCGTATTTCATTAGGTCGGAGCTCGTTAGGTCGTATGCGACTTAACTTGGGCCGGTAACTCCTTTCTCCTGTATATTTGTTAGGTCGTAGATGACTTACTCCATTTTCTTAGGTCGTAGCCATCCTAGTACCAGTACACGACCCAACACCAATGCTTGCTTAGATCGTGTTGCCTTCCCATGTGTCTTGTTAGGTCGTTGCCGACCTTCCTTAACCCGGAAACAATCCAAGCCTTCATTCTTAGGTCGTGGACGGCTTAACTTCTCTTCCATAAGTCGTGTACAACTTATCCCTTCTTTTCTAGCTTGAGCTGCATCATCCTCCCCTGGTTGAGAAAAATTCGTCCTCGAATTTGTAAATTCTTCCACATCGGATTGCTCATCCCCATAATATGGTACAAGATGCTTAACATTGAACACGTAAGAAGTGTATACATCCTCCGGTAGCTTCAACCTATAAGCATTGTCGTTAATCCGTTTCACAACTTCCACTGGACCAATCTTTCTGGCTTTCAGTTTGTTATAAGCGCCCACTGGAAAACGATCCTTCGTTAACACAGCATACACCATATCACCTTCGTTAAATTCAACATTTCATCGCTTCAAATCTGCAGTTCGCTTATACTTCTCATTTGCTTTCACTAATCGTTCTTGAACGATCCTATGACATTCCGTCAATCCTTCAATAAAATCAACAGCCCGTTTAATCGTCCCCTTCGGTTGTGGCACTATCGTTAAGTCCAACGGTCCCCTTGGTAAATTTGAATATACAATCTGAAATGGACTGAATCCCATACTACGATTCACTGCATGATTATGAGCAAACTCTGCCTGGCATAACTTCATGTCCCAACTCTTTATATTATCCTTCACCAAACATCGTAACAAATTTCCCAACGATCTGTTAACAACTTCTGTATGTCCATCTGTTTGCGGATGATAAGCACTACTAAATTTCAGCTTTGTTCCCACCATCTTCCACAAACTTAACCAAAAATGGCTTAAAAATCTGGTATCCCTGTCCGAAACAATAGACTCTGGCAATCCATGTAAACGGTAGATTTCTTTAAAGAACAACTGAGCAACACGAACAGCATCCGCCGTCTTCTTACAAGCAATAAAATGTGACATTTTCGAAAATCTATCCACCACAACAAATATAGAATCATTTCCCTTTTGAGTTCTCGGCAAACCCAAAACGAAATCCATGCTGATATCAACCCACGGTTTAGATGGTACAGGTAACGGCATATACAATCCCGCATTTGTCGCTGTTCCCTTCGAAACCTGACATATATGACATCTCTCCACAAACTTTTCAACCTCTTTCCTCATCGATGGCCAAAAATAAGATTGAGAAATTAACTGCAAAGTACGATCTCTACCCACATGGCCTTCTTCGTGCAACTCTTTGATAATCTTCATTCTCAAACTGCTCTCAGGAATACATAACCGATTTCCTTTAAACAAGAATCCATCAACCAACATAAATTCATCAGTATCTCCATCCTTAACTTTCTCAACAAACTTTGCAAAGTAAGGATCCTCCTCAAACAATTCTGGCAATACTTCGAATCCCGTTACTTCAATCTTCAATGTTGTCAACAAATGACTTCTCCTACTCAAAGCATCAGCCACACGATTAGTCACCCCAGATTTGTGCTTAACAACAAAGGTAAATTGCTGTAAATATGCAATCCACGATGCATATCTCGCTGAAATCTTATCCTGCCCCTGTAAATGCTTCAAAGCTTCATGGTCTGTGTAAAGAACAAACTCTTTCTGAAATAGATAATGCCTCCAATGTTTAACAGCTTGCACAACAGCATAAAACTCAACATCGTAGGTACTGTATCTCATCTTTACCCCTGATAGCTTTTCACTGAAATAAGCAACTGGCTTCCCACTCTGACTCAACACTCCTCCAATCCCAACCTTTGATGCATCAGTGTGTAGCTCAAACAACAACTGAAAATCTGGTAATACAAGAATTGGTGCTGTCGTCAAAAGTTCTTTGGTTCGTTCAAAGGCAACCCCCGCTTCCTTTGACCAAGAAAACTGCTTCCCTTTCATACAATCAGTAACCGGTGCCATCACGCTACTGAAGTGAGGAATAAACCTTCGGTAGAATGATGCCAATCCATGAAAACTTCTAACTTCAGGATAGTTCTCGGCTGTGGCCAATTTCTAATAGCTTCAACTTTACTCTGGTCCACCTGGATTCCCTTCTCAGATACAACATATCCCAAAAATAATACACTTCGAGTCATGAACACACATTTCTTCGTAGCTGCATAAAATTGTTCCTCACGAAGAATAATTAACACCTTTCTCAAATGCTTTACATGCTCCTCTGTGCTCGCACTATAGATTAGAATATCATCAAAGTAAACTACAACAAACTTCCCAATGTACGGTCGGAAAATTTGATTCATCACCCTCATAAATGTACTAGGTGCATTTGATAGTCCAAACTGCATAACCAACCATTCATATAAACCTTCCCTCATCTTGAATGCGGTCTTCCATTTGTCTCCCGGTCTAATTCGAATCTGATGATAACCACTCTTCAAATCAATCTTCGAAAAGATAGTAGCCCCACTCAACTGATCTAGCAAGTCCTCCAACCTTGGCATAGGAAATCTGTAGCGAACAGTAATCTTGTTCAAAGCTCTACTATCGGTACACATTCTCCATGTTCCATCCTTCTTCGGCACCAACAATGCTGGTACTGCACAAGGACTCAAACTTTCCTGAACACGTCCCTGTTCTAACAACTCTTCCACTTGCCTTCGTAACTCCTCATGTTCCTTTGGACTCATTCGGTAATGTGGTCGATGTGGTAACACTGCTCCCGGAACAAGATCGATTTGATGCTGAATGTCCCTCAGTGGCGGTAACTCCTTGGGCAACTCCTCTGTAAATACATCTTCAAATTCTTTCAAAACTGGTTTTGCTTCTTCTGGAATTTCAACCTCTTCACTACACTCTCGCCCAATCAACAAATAGACTTCAGGCTCATCTTCAACTTCCTTTACAAACTCCTTCAAAGATAGCAAAGTTTTCAGTTCTTCGATCTCCTCTAGCTTGCTCTCCTTCTGTTGTTGCTTCTTAGGAACTAAAGTGATTTTAGTACCTTCGAACATAAAACTGTAACTATTAGCACGACCATCATGTTGTACTGCTCTATCAAACTGCCATGGTCTGCCCAACAACAGATGACACACATCCATGTCTACAACGCCACACCAAATTTCGTCTTTGTACTTCTTCCCAATAGAAAAATTCACACAAGCTCTTCGACACACCTTCACTTCACCACCCTTCCTCAACCATGCTAACTTGTACGGTTTAGGATGCTTCTTAGTTTTCAAGTTCAACTTCTTTACTGCTTCAGTAGAGATAATATTGTCACAACTTCCAGCATCAATAACGAACTTGCAAACTTTCCCTAGAATAGTGCATGTCGACTGAAAAATATTGCTTCTCAACCAACTAGAATCCTCTTCTTGCTTTGGTGTAAGACATGACCTCCTCATCATAAGATTACACCCTTTATCTCCAGACAATTCTTCTTCCTCCTCAACATAAGGTGCATTTGAACATTCTGCCTCCTCACCATCATCCTCAATCTCAGCAACCATTGCTCTCTTCTTCGGCTTCGGACATTCATTGCTTTTGTGACCCAACTCCTGACAATTATAACATTTGAAACCACTGCTAACCTTTGCCTTCTCAGCCTCCTTCACCACTGGCTTACTGACAGGTTTAGGAACATTAGAACTCCCACTAACACCCTTCGCTTGACTATTGGAATTAGTAAACACACCACCTCCACGTCTTCCCTGCTTCTCCCAAGCCAACGTTTTCTGATGTGCCTCTGCTACTGATCTAGGATCAAACATATTAACCATATCCTGGATCTGCATTCTCAATCCCCCAATGAATCTAGCAGTTAGCTGTTCTTCCGTTTCCATAATATCATTCCTGGCAATGAGTTGGTAAAATTCATCAGCATAATCACTAACAGACTTCGTCCCTTGCCTCAGATTCTGCAACCTCTGGTACATAAGTGATTGGTAGTTGTAAGGCAAAAATGTAGCTCGCATCAACTTCTTCATCTTCTCCCATGATTCAATCTTTGACTTTCCCATTCTCTCCCTTGTAAGTTTAGTTAGCTGCCACCATGCCAAAGCTCTCCCCCTCAACCTAGTAGCAACTAACTTCACCCTTCGATTCTCCGGAACCTCCTTGAAATCAAAGATTTCCTCCACATTTGACACCCAATCAAGAAATTCTTCAGCTACCATTCCACCCTTGAACTCTGGAATTTCCATCTTCATACCCGACTCCCATCGACGATCATCTTCAACATCCCGATAAGAATTTCGAACTGGGTCTCGATCTCGATAATGAATACTTGCTCTATCATCCTCTTCATTAAAATCAAATGTACGTCTATATCGATCTCGACCATTATCATCCCTTCGTTCATGCATGCTTCTTCGACTATGTCTCTCTTCATCTCTATACGCCTCATTGTCAAATTCACGTTGACTTCTTCTCTCTTCATGTCCATAGTCATGATGATCTCTTCGTGATGAAATTGATGTTTCTCTTCTATCTCTAAAAGAATGCGGTGATACCCTCCTCGCTTCCGTAACCGATGGCGAAACTCGGTTTCCTCCATGGTTCGAGTTTGGTGATCTTCTCCTTTGAGTTTGATTCAAATCATTCATCAACTTCTCTAATTTTCCAATGCCTTCATCAAATTTCTCATTAATACGTTGTTCCATAAGCTCGGCTTCTTCTCTTCTATACAACGCTTTAATATTTTGATGACGGTTAGCTCTCCTTGGTGGCATGATTCAAATCTTCGCAATCTCTTCAAAACTAGCAACACAAGTCAAACAAATCACGGCTCAATTCAACTTGGCTCAACTATCACTTGACTCGGCTCGGCAACAAGCAACGACTCAAGGATAGGTCGGTTTCAACTCAACAAAGCACGGCTTAACTGCACTAGGCTCGGCCACCTACTTCAACCCTTCAAACAATGATACCAAAACTGATGCACGGCCTATACTTAACTCAAGGTTATGCTCGGCCTTCACCCTTCACGGCTTAACTTGGCTCGGCTCAAGGTCTCTAAGCAACTTCAAATTCAAACACTTCTCCAACTCTAGATCCAAAATGAAATGGATCAAAATCTTCAAACTCGTTGCAACTTCAAGATGAACACGATGAACTTCAACTTCAAACTTCAAAAAATTGGCTCCAAGTCTCGGCTTAGCTATGATTGGCTAAGTCTAGCTCTGATACCAAAAACTGACGCAGCGGATTAATCAAAATAAACTTCAATCGGTGAAAGTAGCAATCGGTGGATTGATCAATACCAAAATGCCCAAATTCGTTGATCCGAAGATACCGAATTCTAGCTATCTCTAACACGTTGATCGCGCACGATACCGTGAAAGAAGATCTTCAATTCTTCAAGCGTTGATCAAGCGCACTTGATTCCGCGAATCGGCTTCAACAATCGTTGATTCGAGCGCACTCGAATAACCGAAAGTGGAGATAGGAGATTACACTCAACTACCAATTTTAGAAGAAAGCACACAGCAATCAACAAAAAATTTTATTCAAAAATCAACCTCTTTACAAATGATACCACTTGTCTATTTATAGGCTTACATCTCACATCACAAACTGTACAACACCTAGGTCGTTCATGACCCAACAAACCCGCGACCCAAAATTTACAACACAGTATTCACGGCCGACTTACCATAGGTCGTCAGCGACCTAAAATAGCCCGACCTAACTAACAAACACAACACAACACACGACTTAGCAAGTATACGACTCAACTTATATGCAACATACAGCGACTCACAAAACAATTGGCGACCTAAAGTTTTCCCCGACCTAACTTAGGTCGTAGCTCGAGACTGTCTTCAATGAAATATCGGAGCGACCTATCTTAGGTCGTAACTCGGCATAATTAGTTCGTCCTTCATCACTAGGTCGTACCCGACTTAAGACAAGTCTGTTAACTCGTAAGTCACTAGATCGTATTTCATTAGGTCGGAGCTCGTTAGGTCGTATGCGACTTAACTTGGGTCGGTAACTCCTTTCTCCTGTATATTTGTTAGGTCGTAGATGACTTACTCCATTTTCCTTAGGTCGTAGCCGTCCTAGTACCAGTACACGACCCAACACCAATGCTTGCTTAGATCGTGTTGCCTTCCCATGTGTCTTGTTAGGTCGTTGCCGACCTTCCTTAACCCGGAAACAATCCAAGCATTCATTCTTAGGTCGTGGACGGCTCAACTTCTCTTCCATAAGTCGTGTACAACTTAGCCCTTCTTTTCTAGCTTGAGCTGCATCATATATATACAAATATATATATTTCGAATGGAAAACATTTTTAAATCATTAGTTTTGATAATCACTATATTAATTTTTAAAATACAAATCCAAACCATAATATATATGTTCATATATATTACAATTTGAATACAAAGCTTTTATTACATCAAAGACTTCCTATATATAATATATATCAATATATATATATATATATATATATATATTATAAATAGAAAACATTTTTATTAACTTTTGAAAAATAAATCTTACTAATTTTAAATTGCTAAAGTAAATATTTCCAAATTAAAATATTATAAATTTCCAAAAGAATTAAACTTGCTAATTTTATTTTATTAAGAAAAATGTTAATACATATTATCAAATTATTATTATTAGCTTTTAAAAGAATTTTAACTTACCAATTTATAATGTAAAATGATCAAATCAAACTAATTATTAACAAAGATTATTAAATTGATATTGCTCAAAATCCCGGGTCGTCACATGCATGCAGTTTGGATTCTGCTAGATCGAAGAGATCTCCTCGGAAAATCCATATGCATATGTACCTTAGCGGTTTTGGTTGTGCCCTTAATATTGTTATGATGTGATTAATGTAAGCACCAAGGCTGTTTGATATGATTTATATTCTACATTCAAGACAATGTCTATTATATCACTATATTAACTTAATGAATGATTGGTTTCTGAGAGAACCGTTAGGTGAATCTGTATGGTCTTAACAGTTAATGTAATGACCAGCCTTTTTAGACGGTTTAAATTGACGATAAACCAAACACGACAGACTTAAACCATTCAGAAGGGCATATTGTTATGGGGTAAATAAGAAAAGAAGAGAAAGAAAGAGAACAATTGCAGAATCTCATAGCGGAATGATAAAATATAATAAACAAATAAATAGTTCATGAAGCTGTCTACAAATAAAATTGATTATATTTTTATAATATAGATCAGGTTACATACAACAAGAATAAATAATAAATAAATGCAGCGGAACAACATGATGCAGTGGAAGAAATATAATAAATAATAATAGTACAAAATCTTCGTCTTTATCATCTAGAAAGCAGTCTTCGATAAACTGAAAAGCTCATACTGACCCAAGCGAATTGAAAAGACAAAACACTCGAGTCAAAACTAAAATATCTTATGTAAATTAAATTAACGGTAAATAAATAGGAGTGTAATAGCGTTAGAGATGTTTACAGGGTTTGACATCCCTTATCCAGTGTCTAACGTGAGTGCAATAACTTAAGAGATGTTCGGGATTTCCATCTCCTAAGGATCCGTTAAACTATCTACTATGTAGTACAATATGCTATTATAATAGTGTCTACAGTCAAGTAAAGTATTAAAAAGCGTTAAGGCGTTACCTATATCTCCCTTAACACATTTTATAAGAAGTCGTAGTCTATACAGATACTGTAAACCCTGCCTGCATGTAACGTTCCATAAATTTTGATAACTAAATTAGTTAAATTTAAAGGATTTTGTAATTAAATTTAGGAAGAAATTAAAAAGTTTATAATTCATATTAAAGTAAATGTAGAAATGAAATGCAACATTTGAAATTAAAGCTAAGTATTAAAAATGAAAATGAGATTTCGATGCATTGAAGTAATGGGAATTGTTATTCTAGGCTAAGAAATTTAATATAAGAAAACAAATGGGAATATTGCATTAACTAATGCAATGATATAATTAGTGATAATTTAATGAATCAAGTATTATAGTAACCGATGAAGAAATACGTAATTAATGGAAAATTTATACAATCAATGTAGATAAGTAATTTTAATGACTATTGTAGATAATAAATGTTTCCTTAATGGTAATTAATAAGATAACGGGAGTGAGAATCGTTAATTAAAGTAACAATTGATGTAATAAAGAATGGAGCCAAGGTAAATTTATTTATTGGATTTAAAATCTAAATAAATGGGTGAAATTGATAAATTTCAATGTAGTTGAATTATAGTAGTTATTACATAATAGGTGGAAATAAATGGTTAATACAAATAAAGGTGAATGTAAATGGAATGATACGTAATAAGTGCAATTTGATAGGAATCATTGTTAGTATATTCTATGAAATAATTACGAACCAATGAATTATTAAAGTTGTGAAGGTCATAATTGATTTCATTAAATAAATTGGGAATTCAATTTCATTAAAGGTAATTAAATATCTTAATGTAAAATTTAGATAATTTTGAAATTTATATTAACTCCATTCAGAATATGATAATTGGTGTAACATTTGGCTTGAAAACATATATTATAAATTACATGTTTTATTTGTGATGGAATTAGAATTTGAAATAATTGGTAGTAAAATAAATGAATGTTACACTAAAAAGATGTTTAGGAGTTGGCAAAATTTGAGTATAGTAAAAGTAATAAAAGGTTAATTAGGTTGTAGAGTAGTAATGAACTTAATAAAAAGAATTGAATTAAACGAATCAATTGATGTATGTTTTATTTCTTTAGTATGTTGCATAAAATTTGGAAATCAAATTTGCAATTAAAGGAAATTAGGTAGTACGTTATTGGAATAAATTTAATAAATACATTAAGGAAGTGTAATATATTTCACTGTTAATTATACCCATAAAATGTCAATTTATTTAATAGCAAGATGTTAAAGCAATAAACAAATTTATTGAAATTTCAGTTTATAATTTATAACATTTAATGGGAAATCAATTACAATTAATTGACTTAATTTGTGCAGATAGGGTAGGTGTGATTTGTCATTGAAAACGGTTAATTTTATAAGATGTAATTAATGCTAGTTCTATTTATAATATGACAATTGGCTGATTTAAAGAATAGAAAGCAAGATTTATTTATTTGATTGAAGAAAATTTTCAATAATTGGATTTATTGAGAATAAAAGAATAAATGAAATTTAACAGTTAAATTTATGTTGATAGAAATTTAGATGAAATTTGGAGATAATTATATAATAAAGTATGAACCCAATGTTAGTTTCATCTTATTGTTACTAATGAACTGAATATTATAATGAAAAGTAAACTTGATAGAATTTTTGGAAATTTAATTTATAATTTTCGAATTTAATGAAATGGAGGTTAATACCGAAATGTATAAATTTGTCAACTCTAATTTGACAGCTAAATTTGGTTTAAATCATTGTAAATGATTGGAAAATTTAAAATGATAAGAATTGGTAATTATCGAATATAAATTGAAAATTTGATTAAATTGACTAAATTTTTTTATTTAATTAATATAAAAATAGCCATTTTGGCCACTGACTCGGATTTCGATTTCGACGAAACTAGTTTCATCGGATCCGTAATGGTGAATTATTACAGGATTTCAAATTTCATAGCGATCGGGCTTGTCGTTTGATCGTACGGACTTGAAACGCCCTGAAATAAACGAAATCAAAATCAATTGAAATCAATTTGAAAATATTGATTTTAGCATAACTTCTTCATATGATGGAATTTGGACGTGATACCTGTTCCATCGCGTTTAAAATATTTTTAAACATCTATTTTGATATATGGGTTGACCCAATTTCATTCCGGAGTCGAAACGGGCTTTTTGGGCCATTTGGGAGTTAGCGCGTATATCCAACCTTATTCGATCCATCCTATTTCGACTTTGCCTATAAATATCCAGTTATAAACCCTAGCAGCCTCCAATTCTCATTTCTATACGTACAATTCCTTCTGGCTAACTTCTTCCTCAATGGCTGAAAACCTAATCCCCAAATTCAATTTGCAAATCAAATCAAATCGAAAAATTGAAATTCCACAAACCCTATCATATTATATACCAAATTGAAGCTCTTGACGAGAGAAATGCAAATCTGCTGTTCATTTTTGCAATCGAATTCTGGTTTTTCTGAAATTGGCCAAATCATTCTCGGTCGTTCAATCAAGCACGATCACCCACGACCAATCATCGATTTGTTTGTACCACTGTGAAGAGGGTCCATTGCATAGTTCATCCATGGTATTCGCTTGGCTTGTCAACGGTTGGATCGCCGTATTTAATTCAATTAGGATTTTAGTGGGAGTGGCGGCTACGGGTTTGGGTGGTGGTCGATCGGCTTCAGGGTGGTCCGAGGGGGTCGGCTGGACGAGGAGATGGCGATGGTGGCCACGTCATGGTCAATGGCGGGCTGTAGGATCGTGAAAGCATGGTCAAAGGCGGTCAAAATTGGGTCAGATCGGTGTGAAACGTTTCTGTAGAGGGGAGTTGCCTGGAGCGTGCAAACACGCGTGCTGACGTGGCTATTTGTTGTGAGTGAATTATGTTCTCCTTTCTTTTGTTTTTTTAATTCAATCGCATTTATCGTCATAATTTATGTATACGATATCTGTTTTATGCGCGATTTCTTTTGTTAGGATCGTATTTAAATTCCGGACTTGATGACACTAGTTTGGATGAATTTTAAGACGGTCAAATTTTTGGGCTTAAATTGGATTTAAATCCAATTTAAATTCAAAAGGTGAGTGTTTTAATCCACTCACAACTTCTAAGATTTCTTATGTTTGTTAAATTCATTTATGATGTGATTTGAAATTTATTTATAGCTGTTTGGCATATATTTCATCATTATCTCAGTTAATTTGCATTTATTTAATTAACTTGTTATTTAATTCATTATTGCATATTAACTGCCTGTTAAATTGTTATTTATTTTATTGCATACAAACTGCCAGTTAAACAGTTACAATTTATTTTTGAATATAAGCTAATAGTTGATATCTGTTATTATCACCTGTTATATATTGATGTATTGTTGAATTCGGATGATGATTGTGATTAATGGTTGATGATTGATATTGGATGAATGGATGCTGTACTTATATTGTTATAAACTGCAAGTTAATATGCATTGTCATTTCATTCGGGATTGCAGTTTGAAATGATATATAACCGTAATTTTTTTATTTTTAAATTACGGATTGAAATGATAAATATCCGTATCACTTGACATAGGATAGAAAATTTTATACAGGCACCGCGGTATATATATATATATATATATATATATATATATATATATATATATAATTATTTTTTGAAATGATTTTTCTATGGTTTTGGAAAGAATATGGTATAATGAATATTGATTTTTGATATTTTTAAATATTATTTTTATATATATAGTTAAACGCTTGAATTTAAGCTATGTATAAGTTTGGTTTAAAGAATAAAAGAAGTTTAAAAATAAAAGTTAAATTTTATTTAGATATAATACGGTTAAGTATTTATGATGGAGTTTATAATGTCTTAAATAAAATAAATGTTGGAAGATAAATATGAATCCGCTTTGAATTAAGGCATTTAAGAATTATCCTCGAATAAAATTTATTTGAAATATAAATTATTTTGGCTTTTCAGAAAGTATGATCTTTATAACTTGATTTTTGGTTTAGAGGACTTAAATGAATATCAAGTCGATTTAAATGAATATTATCTAGTTAATTTAATTGAGAGAATATCCTGTTATATGAAGTTTAAAGGTTTTACTTAAATGATATTTGATTTATTAAGTAAACATTTCAAATCTAAATAATAGTAATTGAATTTGATATATATGAAATTTTCAAAGAATAAGTTTTGAAATGGTGGAATAATTTAAGCTTTGAAATATATGGAAATTGAAATGGTTTACTTGGGAATTTAAACCTACATTTGGAATTTAATTGTGAAATTTAAAAAGCTATTTTGTTATGCAAAGCGGTTTAATACTTAAACCATTTAAGTATTAGAAATTTTGTTTCAAAGCTATGGGGTTTAAGATATATATATTTGAAATTATTATGATTTTGGGAAAAGGGATATTTATAAATAAAAATGATATCATTTGATTTGGGGTTTAAATTATATATGATATCGTATTTATATGGTTTTGAAAGGGATATTATATTCTGTTTTTAAAGTATAAATTATTTTGAAATAACCGCGGTGTTATAATAACGATTTGTTGTTGAAGAGACCGGGATCGGAAGTTGTCATACTCTCTGCCAACTCTGAAAACCACTTTAACAACCGTGTACGCGGTGGAGATTCCTGAATGAAGTAGGATGGTGGCTGTGTTTCCTTTGAGGTAAACACGTGGACCCAACTCCCGTGAGTTGGCATAAGGTGGCTAAAACAGGAGCAATTCTCAGGCCAATTGAGGTAGCACCTTTGATCGGACACATCCCTTCGATTTTATACTTGACTTTTGGATTGATTTGGTGGCCACTTTTGATTTTCATTTTAGGGGTATGGCTCGAGGTGGGCGATAGCTGGGGCTACGCGTTACTACCAGCCTGGATGCGTAATTGGTATATCTACCTGGCATTCCCTAGTTGTGCCGTGTCACCTACCCTAGCGCGCCTTATACGATTTTGGTTTTGTACCATACCTATGGAGTGCCCTCTGACGACGCCCAGTACGGGGGAGATTATGGTACTGTATAGACTATGGGAATATATAAATGTGTTTAGGTGGAAAACGTAAAGCCTTAACGCTATTTCAAAGTAAGTTTATTTTACAATTAGGCACTATTATAATAGCGAAATATACTACATAGTAAATAGTTTAACGGATCCTCAAGAGATGTAAATCCCAAGCATATTTTAAGTTACTACACTTATATTTGTTTCTGTTGATTTAACTTACATAAGATCTTTTAGTTCTGACTCGAGTGTTTTGTCTTTTCAATTCGCTCGGGTCAGTCCGAGCGTTTCAGGATTTGAAGATTTTATTCTGGAGGACGAAGACGAAGATTTGTAGTACTATTATCTACTATATTATTCCACTACACTATTGTATTCCGCTGCATTATTGATATTCTATGGTATGTATAACTCTGATATATATCGTTAGTATAATTAAATATTTTGAAAACAGCTTCATGAACTGTATACTTGATTACTATATTTTATCCTTCCGCTGTGAAATTCTGTTTGTTTTATTTCTTTCTTGTTTTTCTTATTTACCCTATAACAATCTTCCCTTCCGTATGGTTTGAATTGGCACGTGTGTCGATTTAAAGCGTGCGAAAAGGCGGAACGTTATATCTAGTATCAGAGCTTTGGTTTAGCGACAAACCTTAGCTTTGTGGGGTCTGACTCTTTACTAATAGGGTAGTAATACCTTATGGAAGTCGCTGAGTGTATATATGAGAGAGCGTATTTGTTAGTGTTATAAAAAGGTTTTAATATTGTGTTAATTTGTTCCGTTTTGTATTTATAAATTCTGGTTGGTGCATGGGACGCTATGACATCAACATGGATTTCTAAACACTTACTAGAATAGACCGATATAATATTTGTTTTTGAATATAGGTGAATGAAATAATTTTGCCTATTATATTTTCTATATATAAAATAAATTTTATAAATGATATATATTTGGTTGCAAAATATTGGTTGTTAGATAACGAAATTTTGAATAATAGTTGAAATGAGATTTAGAATAAAATAAATAAATTTGGAAATTTTAGAACTTAAAGTTCCGGGGTTTTGAAATTCCTTTTGAATGATTTTTGAATATAATAATAATTTTATTAGAAGTATTTTCTGATATAAATATTTCAATGTAATTTGAAAGAATTGTTTTAAAGAAATTCTGGAAGGAAATAAGCTGTACTCCCCTATTTGTCGTTGGAAAATAATTTCGATGATGAGTGCACGCATCATCCACATTCATTTTCGAGTTTCGAAGTGGGAACGCCACTGTAGTAGTTTACTACAGATTTGTTTTGATAAGCCAAAAATAAATTTTTAAATTTTTTTAATTATATAAATTATAAGTATATATTTATCTATTATTTTAAATTGATTTGAAATTAGCCCGGTATTTAAATTCTTAAGTTCCCATTAATTAATAGTTTCAGTTATTGCAGTGAATTTAAACGTAAGTAATTAATAATTGAAACATCTAAAGGAAATAAGAGATTTGATGCTAATTTTAAATAAAAAGAAATTAAAGGATAGGTTATAAATGAAATAACAAGAAGGTTGAAATTGTAACCGATTAATAATTGGAGCCTTTAATTAAAATAAGTAAGTTGATGATAGGTTACGAATTAAAATAAAGGTAATTTGAAACTGTAACCTATGAAACAAAGAAAAATATTGTTGAACATTTAGTTAATTAAAAGAAATAGAAATAAACTTAGGTAACTTTCTATTACATCCTTAAAGGGATATATATAACTTACGAAAAGATATAAAAGTTGAAATGTTAATAAGAAGATGTAATAGATATTATACAAGTAAGAAATTTGAGGAAATGAAAGTAATCAATGAAATGCTTTTATAAATAAGGATTTAAAGTTATAATTATTATATACTTAAGTTATGACTGAAAGGCCACTAATTAAATATAATAGAAAGGTTATAAAGAAATGATAATAAACTTAAGTAAATGTCGAAGTTATTTATTTAGAAAATAAGCAGTAAATAAATGAATTAATATGCAAAGAAATCGAATTAAAAATGAAAATTTGCAAGAAATAATGTAAAATTAAAAGATAAATCAATATATGGATTAAAAGGAAATCAAACAACAATAGTATGAAATGAAATTATAATAAGTAAATCTGATTTGTTGTTGAAATTGTTGTTGTTTTGGTTTATGGTGGTTTGAGCAAGGATATTTTAAATCTGTTTGGAAGGTATGAATAATCTATTTAGTGTCACCTAAGACTGTTGAGTGAAGGGTATGCTTAGTAGTTTATTTCCTTTCCGTACAATTTAAAGTTTCAAAACCCAAACAACTATTTGTTTGTCTGATATAAATGAATGTTTGATTTGTGTTGATTTTTGTGATGGTTGTATGCCTTGTCGCAAGGGATTGCTGATTGTATTGAATTGTTTGTTTGTAGTTGAACAACCTTAAATATTTCATTCTATATAATTGCTAACTCTTATCAGATTATATAAGTGAAATACAGGTTATGAAACCAATTGCTACTGCTTTTGGTTTCATAATATAAGCGTAACTGCCCAATAAATAGGTACGCTTTCGGATTACGGTATAGCGCTATTATATTGTTTTTCCTGGATTGAGATATATATTATTTTGGAAAATATTTGTTGTATATTGTTATATTTATATTATATTTTTCCCCGAGCCTCCCCGTACAAAGGAGACTCTGCCAAAACTTTCCGTAAAATTTTGGACGTAAAAAATATTTTGAAATGTTTTCCAAACTTTATTAATTTGAGTATAAAAGAGTTAATGGTTAGGAATTGGTATATTGTATATAAAATAATTAATTTTGTAAGTTGTTCGTATAAAGTTAATATTTTTGAATAAGATATATTATTTCCTTATTCTTTCCTTTTCTCTTCTTTTTCCTTTTCGGGGACGAAAAGTTTTGAGTGGGGGAGAGTGTAACGACCCGTAAATTTTGATAACTAAATTAGTTAAATTTAAAGGATTTTGTGATTAAATTTAGGAAGAAATTAAAAAGTTTATAATTCATATTAAAGTAAATGTAGAAATGAAATGCAACATTTGAAATTAAAGCTAAGTATTAAAAATGAAAATGAGATTTCAATGCATTGAAGTAATGGGAATTGTTATTCTAGGCTAAGAAATTTAATATAAGAAAACAAATGGGAATATTGTATTAACTAATGCAATGATATAATTAGTGATAATTTAATGAATCCAGTATTATAGTAACCGATGAAGAAATACGCAATTAATGGAAAATTTATACAATTAATGTAGATAAGTAATTTTAATGACTGTTGTAGATAATAAACGTTACCTTAATGGTAATTAATAAAATAACGGGAGTGTGAATCGTAAATTAAAGTAACGATTGATGTAATGAAGAATGGAGCCAAGGTAAATTTATTTATTGGATTTAAAATCTAAATAAATGGGTGAAATTAATAAATTTCAATGTAATTGAATTATAGTAGTTATTACATAATAGGTGGAAATAAATGGTTAATACAAATAAAGGTGAATGTAAATGGAATGATACGTAATAAGTGCAATTTGATAGGAATCAATGTTAGTATAATCTATGAAATAACTTCGAACCAATGAATTATTAAAGTTGTGAAGGTCATAATTGATTTCATTAAATAAATTAGGAATTCAATTTCATTAAAGGTAATTAAATATTATCTTAATGTAAAATTTAGATAATTTTGAAATTTATATTAACTCCATTCAGAATATGACAATCGGTGTAACATTTGGCTTGAAAACATATATTATAAATTACCTGTTTTATTTGTGATGGAATTAGAATTTGAAATAATTGGTAGTAAAATAAATGAATGTTACATTAATAAGATGTTTAGGAGTTGGCAAAATTTGAGTATAGTAAAAGTAATAAAAGGTTAATTAGGTTGTAGAGTAGTAATGAACTTAGTAAAAAGATTTGAATTAAACGAATCAATTGATGTATGTTTTATTTCTTTAGTATGTTGCATAAAATTTGGAAATCAGATTTGCAATTAAAGGAAATTAGGTAGTGCGTTATTGGAATAAATTTAATAAATACATTAAGGAAGTGTAATATATTTCACTGTTAATTATACCCATAAAATGTCAATTTGTTTAATAGAAAGATGTTAAAGAAATAAACAAATTTATTGAAATTTCAATTTATAATTTATAACATTTAATTGGAAATCAATTACAATTAATTGACTTAATTTGTGCAGATAGGGTAGGTGTGATTTGCCATTGAAAACGGTTAATTTTATAAGATGTAATTAATGCTAATTCAATTTATAATATGACAACTGGCTGATTTAAAGAATAGAAAGCAAGATTTATTTATTTGATTGAAGAAAATTTCAATAATTGAATTTATTGAGAATAAAAAAATAAATGAATTTAACAGTTAAATTTTACGTTGATAGAAATTTAGATGAAATTTGGAGATAATTATATAATAAAGTATGAACCCAATGTTAGTTTCATCTAATTATTACTAATGAACTGAATATTATAATGAAAAGTAAATTTGATTGAATTTTTTGAAATTTAATTTATAATTTTCGAATTTAATGAAATGGAGGTTAATATCGAAATGTATAAATTTATCAACTCTAATTTGACAGTGAAATTTGGTTTAAATCATAGTAAATGATTGGGAAATTTAAAATGATAAGAATTGGTAATTATCGAATTTAAATTGTAAATTTGATTAAATTGACTATATTTTTTTATTTAATTAATATAAAAATAGCCATTTTGACCACTGACTCGATGAAACCAGTTTCATCGGATCCGTAATGGTGAATTATTGCAAGATTTCAAGTTTCGTAGCGACCGGGCTTGTCGTTTGATCATACGGACTTGAAACGCCCTGAAATAAACGAAATTGAAATCAATTGAAATCAATTTGAAAATATTGATTTTAGCATAACTTCTTCATACGATGGAATTTGGACGTGAAACCTGTTCCATCGCGTTTAAAATATTTTAAAACAACTATTTTGATATATGGGTTGGCCCAATTTCATTCCGGAGTCGAAACGGGCTTTTTGGGCCATTTTGGAGTTAGCGCGTATATCCAACTTTATCCGATCCATCCAATTTCAACTTTGCCTATAAATATCCAGTTATAAACCCTAGCAGCCTCCAATTCTCATTTCTATACGTACAATTCCTTCTGGCTAACTTTTTCCTCATTGGCTGAAAACCTAATCCCCAAATTCAATTTGCAAATCAAATCAAATCGAAAAATTAAAATTCCTCAAACCCTATCATATTATATACCAAATTGAATCCCTTGACGAGAGCAATGCAAATCTGTTGTTCATTTTTGCAATCGAATTCTGGTTTGTCTAAAATTGGCCAAGCCATTCTCGGTCGTTCAATCAAGCACGATCACCCATGACCAATCATCGATTTGGTTGCACCACTGTTAAGAGGGTCCATTGCGCAGTTCATCAATGGTATTCGCTTGGCTTGTCAACGGTTGGATCGCCGTATTTAATTCAATTAGGGTTTTAGTGGGAGCGGTGGCTACGGCTTTGAGGGGAGGTCGATCGGCTTCAGGGTGGTCCAGGGGGGTCGGCTGGACGAGGAGATGGCGATGGTGGCCACGTCATGGTCAATGGCGGGTGTAGGGTCGTGGAAGCGTGGTCAAAGGCGGTCAAAATTAGGTCAGATGAGTGTGAAATGTTTCTGTAGAGGGGAGTTGCCTGGAGCGTGCAAACGCACGTGCTGACGTGGCTATTTGTTGTGAGTGAATTATGTTCTCTTTTCTTTTGTTTTTTTTATTCAGTCTCATTTATCATCATAATTTGTGTATACGATATCCGTTTTACACGCGGTTTCTTTTGTTAGGATCGTATTGAAATTCCGGACTTGATGATGCAGGTTTGGACGAATTCTAAGATGGTCAAATTTTTGGGTTTAAATTGGATTTAAATCCAATTTAAATTCAAAATGTGAGTGTTTTAACCCACTCACAACTTCTAAGATTTCTTATGTTTGTTAAATTCATTTATGATGTGATTTGAAATTTATTTATAGCTGTTTGGCATATATTTCATCATTATCTCAGTTAGTTTGCATTTATTTAATTAACTTGTTATTTAATTCATTATTGCATATTAACTGCCAGTTAAATTGTTATTTATTTTATTGCATACAAACTGCCAGTTAAACAGTTACAATTTATTTTTGAATATAAGCTAATAGTTGATATCTGTTATTATCACCTGTTATATATTGATGTATTGTTGAATTTGGATGATGATTGTGATAAATGGTTGATGGTTGATATTGGATGAATGGATGCTGTACTTATATTGTTATAAACTGCAAGTTAATATGCATTGTCATTTCATTCGGGATTGCAGTTTGAAATGATATATAACCATAATTTTTTTTATTTTTAAATTACGGATTGAAATGATAAATATCCGTTTCACTTGACCATAGAATAGAAAATTTTATACAGGCACCGCGGTATATATATAAAATTATTTTTTGAAATGATTTTTCTGTGGTTTTGGAAAGAATATGGTTTAATGAATATGGATTTTTGATATTTTTAAATATTATTTTTATATATAGTTAAACGCTTGAATTTAAGCTATGTATAAATTGGGTTTAAAGAATAAAAGAAGTTTAAAAATAAAAGTTAAATTTTATATAGATATAATACGGTTAAGTATTTATTTAAATTTATTGATGGAGTTTATAATGTCTTAAATAAAATAAATGTTGGAAGATAAATATGAATCTGCTTTGAATTAAGGTATTTAAGAATCATCCGTGAATAAAATTTATTTGAAATATAAATTAGTTTGGGTTTTTAAAAAAGTATGATCTTTATAACTTGATTTTTGGTTTAGAGGACTTAAATGAATATCAAGTCGATTTAAATGAATATTATCTCGTTAATTTAATTAAGAGAATATCCTGTTATATGAAGTTTAAAGGTTTTACTTAAACGATATTTGATTTATTAAGTAAGCATTTCAAATCTAAATAATAGTAATTGAATTTGATATATATATGAAATTTTCAAAGAATAAGTTTTGAAATGGTGGAATAATTTAAGCTTTGAAATATATGGAAATTGAAATGGTTTACTTGGGAATTCAAACCTACATTTGGAAAAAGCTATTTTGGTATGCAAAGCGGTTTAATACTTAAACCATTTAAGTATTAGAAATTTTGTTTCAAAGCTATGGGGTTTAAGATATATATATTTGTAATTATTATGATGTTGGGAAAAAGGATATTTATAAATAAAAATGATATCATATTGATTTGGGGTTTAAAATATATATGATATCGTATTTATATGGTTTTGAAAGGGATATTATATTCTGTTTTTAAAGTATAAATTATTTTGAAATAACTGCGGTGTTATAATAACGATTGATTGTTAAAGAGACCGGGATCGGAAGTTGTCATACTCTCTGCCAACTCCGAAAACTACTTTAACAACCGTGTACGCGGTGGAGATTCCTGAATGAAGTAGGATGGTGGCGGCGTTTCCTTTGAGGTAAATACGTGGACCCAACTCCCGTGAGTTGGCATTAAGTGGCTAAAACAGGAGCGATTCTCGGGCCAATTGAGGTAGCACCTTTGATCGGACGCATCCCTTCGATTTTATACTTTGACTTTTGGATTGATTCGGTGGCCACTTTTGATTTTCTTTTTGGGGGTGTGGCTCGAGGTGGGCGGTAGCTACGGCTACGCGTTACCACCAGCCCGTATGCGTAATTAGTATATCTACTCTGGCATTGCCTAATTGTGCCGTGTCACCTACCCTAGCGCGCCTTATACGATTTTTTTTTTGTACCATACCTATGGAGTGCCCTCTAACGACTCCCAGTACGAGGGGATTACGGTACTGCATAGACTATGGGAATATATAAATGTGTTAAGGTGGAAAATGTAAAGCCTTAACGCTATTTCAAAGTAAGTTTATTTTACAATTAGACACTATTATAATAGGGAAATATACTACATAGTAAATAGTTTAACGGATCCTCAAGAGATGTAAATCCCGAGCATCTTTTGAGTTACTACACTCATATTTTTTCTGTTGATTTAACTTACAAAAGTTCTTTTAGTTCTGACTTGAGTGTTTTGTCTTTTCAATTCGCTCGGGTCAGTCCGAGCATTTCAGGATTTGAAGATTTTATTCTGGAGGAGGAAGACGGAGATTTGTAGTACTATTATCTACTACATTATTCCACTACACTATTGTATTCCGCTGCATTATTGATATTCTATGGTATGTATAACTCTGACATATATTGTTAGTATAATTAAATATTTTGAAAACAGCTTCATGAACTGTATACTTGATTATTATACTTTATCCTTCCGCTGTGAGATTCTGTTTGTTTTATTTCTTTCTTGTTTTTCTTATTTACCCCATAACAATCCGCCCTTCCGTATGGTTTGAATTGGCACGTGTGTCGATTTAAAGCGTGCGAAAAGGTGGGACGTTACACCGCATGTGGGCTATCAGGGAGCACTCCATAAGTACGACACAAAACAAACTCGTAAAAGGCGCGATAGGGCATGTGAACAAAACACTTGAGATAATGCCAGGGTAGATATGCCAATTGCGGATCCGGACTGGTGGTAACGCATAGCAGCTACTACCGCCCACCTAGGAACACACTCACAAATCAAAATCAAGGGTTGCAACCAAAAACTTATAAAGTCGTACTATGGTATCGAAGCAATGTGTCCGATCGGAGGTACGACCTACTTGGCCCGGCGTGGCTCTTGTTTTAGTCATATCTAAGCTGACTCACGAGAGTCAGGGTCACGTAAATACCTCACATAGAATCGTACACCAAACCATCCTACTTCATTTCTAGAATCTCCACCACGTACATAGTTGTTAAAGTGGTTCTCGGTATTGGTAGAGAGTATGACAATATCTGATCCTGGTCTCAACAACCAAACGCTTATTACACAACAGATGGTTCTTTTACATTTCAAAAAGTCAATTCATAATTGATATCAAAATATCATATTCTCAAACCATATCACTTTCGAATCATATTCACTTTCAAAATCACATTCACTTTGGAATTTACGATAATATAGATTAATAAAATCCTCGTTCCAAAACAGTGATGTTTATTCAAATATGTCATTTCACAAAAAGATGTCAATTCCAAATTCCAACTTAGGTTGTATCATCATCAAGGATTTAAATATAAATACTTAAACTTTACACAGTCTGAAATTTTAGAAAGTAATTTAGATAGTCACAAATAATTTTAAAGGTTTTAAAAATAGTTTAAAATAGATTAAAATAGTTTAAATAATAAATAGTTTAAATAGATTTAAATCTGATTTAATTTTTGAAATGATTTAAATAGATTAAATAGATTAAATAAATTTAAATTATATTAAATAGATTTAAGATAGATTAGATAAATTTAATTATTTTAAAATAGGTAAAATAGATTAAATTGGATTAAGGTTATAATAGATTAGTTAAAGTAGTTTTAAATTGACTAAAATAGTTAATTTAATAAAAAGAATTTAAGTTTTAAAAAATAGATTTCAGAGTTATATCCAAACATTTCAATGACTCAATTCCGATAAATTCATTTATATTTGACACTTCAACTTTGAAATTCCAATTTAAATCCTTTGAACAATTCATTTCAGCATTAATGCTTGGATTATTAAAAATAATTCGGTTTATATAAATAAATTTCTATTTAAAAATTTCCAGTTAACTAAATTCAAAATTTAAAGAGTTAAAAATCATTTAGTTTAACCAATCCGGTGTCCGTATATAATTTTCTATCCTATGGTCAAGTGATACGGATATTTATCATTTCAATCCGCAATTTAAAATTTTACGGTTATATATCATTTCAAACTGCAATCCCGAAGTAAAAAAATCCATAAAATCGCTCGAGTCTATCATTTCAACCCATAACGATTTTTTCCTAATCTATAGATCGTTCAGGTATGCATCATTTCAACCTATAAGGAACTTGCAGTGTTATAATAGTATAAAAATACAACATCCGGTCATCCAATATCAACAATCAAACATTCATCACAATCATCATCCAGATCAACCAATAAACATCAATAGATAGATGATTTTCATTAACAGGTATTAAATTAACAATTAAATTCAATATTAAATTAAACGATGATTAAATGCAATAAAAGTCAAATTTAACTAGAATGAAAATTTAAACCTACCAAACATTAATCAATAAATCTCGAATCATATCATAAATTTAATTTAACTAACATAAGATAATCTAGTAGTTGTGAGTGTTCAAAACACTTACCTTTGATTTCAAATCGATTTGAAATCCAAAATAAGACCCAAAATTTGAATTGTATCAAAATTCATCCAAACTAGTACTGAAATGTCCGGAACTTCGATACAATCGCAATGTAACAAATCGCGTGTGAATCCGACCTCATATGCAAAAGTTATGCAAATTATAAGTTAAACAATTTACAAATTAAAACAAATAATTTAATAAATCAAAAGACACGTCGTTATCACGTTACCATTCTCTCACAAAACCCTACTGCCTTCGTTCGAACACATGTCGCCACCTATACCGTCGTTGACCACGCAAAACAATCACCCCATGTCGTTGTTTGATCCTGGAACGACCCCCGTAGGAACGCCGGACTACGGCGCCTCCAACGGCCAAAGTGCGATCACCTAGAACCACCGGCTGTTGCTCGAGATTCTAACCCTAATCCAATTATCAAGCTTGATCCAGCCATCGACTTGCGAAGCAACCCATATGGATGAACTCCCCTCGACGATCTCCACAAACCCGTACCATTCAATCGACGATTGGTCGAAGTTGATCAACGCACGATGAACAACCGAGAATTATTTGGCCAATACCGAAAAAACTAGAATCCGATAGCAAAAATGAACTACATATTGGAGTTGCGCTCGTCGAAAGCTTCGAATCGATATATAATATGATAGGGTTCCGAGGAATTTGATTTTGAAGTTGAATTTTGAATTGAAATGGGGAAATTAGGGTTTTCAGCCATTGAGAAAGAGGAATAGACATATGGAGTTGTACTTACTCTAATGAGAAGTAGAAAGAATGCTAGGGTTAGAATAATCTATTTATATAGACAAGGCCCGATAAGAAAGAATGAACACATATCGAAGTGGCTCGAACGTAACAACCCGAAAAACCCGTTCTGCTTCCGAAACAAAAATGGATCATCCCACATATCAAAATAGACGTTTTCGATATTTTTAAACTCAATGGAATAGGTTTCAAGTCCTAATTCCATCGTACGAAGAAGTTAGCTTAAAATCAGCTTATTTCAAATTGATTTCAATTGAATTTAATTAAATTGATTTCTACGCGTTTCGAGCCCATACGATCAAATGACAAGTCTGACCGCTATAAAACTTGAAATCTTACAATAATTCACCGTTATAGATCCGATGAAACTGGTTCCGTCGAAATCCGAGACAGTGGCCACAATGGCTATTTTCACGTCAATTAAATAAATTAATATTAAATTAATTAAATATTTCAAATTTAATAACTAACCATTTTCATCATTTTTTATTACTTGGACATTTACAATAATTTATAACAAATTTTCATATCAATTCAATGTCAATTATTTTATTAATTACAGTGTTAAATTTCAATTGAAATAAATACAATAATTATTACCTTAAATTCCAATAAATCTGTAACGACCCAGAATTTTTAATAATTAAAATTTGGATATTTAATTAATTTTAAAATATTTATAAGTGAATTTATAAGTCAAATAAATTTTTATTTGAATTATTGGATTTAATTGAATAATTAAATCGATAATTTAATACGTTAAATTATGGAAATAATTGAAAATTGGGTTAAATATGATTGTAAATGATTTGTAAAATTTTATTATATCATATGGGAGTTAGAACAATATTTTAGAACTTTTAAAATCGAATTAAAAGTTAATTTGTGAAAATTGAATATTTTAATATTTAAATCGACTAGTGAAAATAGTCAATTTTTGAACAGTCTCAGAATTGAACGAAACCAGTTCCATTGGATCCGTAATAGTTAGTTATTACCGGATTTCAAATTTCGTGTCAATCGGAGCTATCATTTGATCGTGGCAGCTCGAAACGCATCGATTTATTTTTAATTTAAATTTGGCGAGTGAAAATAGCCATTTTTCAAAAAGTCTCGGATTTCGACGAAACCAGTTTCATCGGATCCGTAATGTGATATTATTTTAAGGTTTCAAATTTCAAGTCAATTGGATTTACGGTTTGTCCGGTACGAATTAAAACGCCTAGAAATCGACTTAAATCGGTTTAATTCAAATTGAGCGTTTATAGCCATAACTCGCACATACTTCCGAATTAGCTTCCGAAACCTGTTCCATTGTGTCCGGAACGCGGGGTAAACCCTAGAAACGCTGGTTACGGCGCCTAAATCGGAGTTCGGAATTTCCGGGATGAATAGTGTTTCGTCGGTTCCTTATAAATAGCCCACCATCTCAAAAATTAATAAAAAAAATATACAAAACCCTAAGCAAGAAACTGCAGCCGGCCCTAACCAATGTATGGCCAGAATTTTCTCAACTTCATCCCTCGATTCCTCCAAATCCATCAAGAATTAGCAAGAATGTTCAACTACAAAGTGGTAGAGCACGACGAGAGCTTGGAGATCAACGGTGGAGATCGTGTTTGGTGTCGTGTGGAGTGAGCTACAGGGGGCCGTTCCCTACAGTTCACGCATGCCTTTCGAGGTGCTAGACAAGGCCGAGTTCACCCTTGCTCAGGCCGAACTTAGAGCATGTGATGGCCTTTGATTTGGCACGTCTTGATCGAGTTATTGTTGAGTGTGGTGGTAGTATTATTTAACCCTAATCGAGTAGCTTTGGGTTTGTGTGCGTGTTTAGTTGCCTGGAGATGTTGTGAATGTGAGGAGGAAGAAGCAAAAAAGCACGGCCAGGATTTGATGAAGTGGGATCCTATGGCACTAAATGGATGGAGGTTAAAAATAGTTAAAGTATGTTGAAATTGTGTATATAAATCGTGTACGATCTTTAAATATTCATAACTTTTTCATACGAGGTCGAAAACGCGCGAAACTAGTTGCGTTGGAATCGTATGGACGAGCACTACGCGATGGAGTTGGTTTGGAGTCGTTTGGAGTTAGTGAGAATTTTGGGTAAAATTAAACGTCCGTTTAATTTTATTCGAAATAAAAGCTGAAACGGAAATTAAAATCAAGGTGAGAACTTCTCACTCAATCGAATCAATTTCGATTTTATTTTAAATAGTTAGATTTAAAATATTTGAATGCATGTTTGAATGTTGATTGATATCTATTGATTGTTAAAATAGACATTATACGCCGTTAGTAAGCGGATGTTATTTATTAAAAACGTATACCGCGAATATTTCATAAACACTGAAATTGGTATTATATATAATATCAATATATATATATTGGCATATGTATATATTGGAGTTGATTGATTTCCCGTATTTTTTAGCGGATGAGACCCTATTACGCCGTTATTAAGCGGATAATATTTAATAAGAACATATACCGCGATAATTTCGTACTGGAGCGAAATTGGTATTGTGCTAATGTTTTTGGATGCAGGAAAACAGGTTGGAGGGATCCAACTGGATTCCTCAACAGTATTTATTTGATTTCAGATATTTTGATATTTGATTGATTGTCATATCGATATATGATATCGTTGTAGTCGTGATTGACTATTTGGTATGTAGCATCATTGGACCAAGTTTGGAACTTTAAAATGATTTTTTTTAAAGTGATTTTTGAAAATATACTGTATGTTTGGAAATTGATTTATTTTAAATGAATAAACGTTATAATTTTTAAAGTTATAAAAAATTATGATTTTTGAGAAATATAGTTAAAAACTGATTTTTGAGAATATGATGCTATTGAGTTATAAAATAGTTTAATCGAGATATTTTTGGATTTATTGTGAAAAGTTTAAATATAGGATCTATGAAATTTAATTATTTTATAAATCAATAGAATGGTGAAATTATAAAGGAATTTAAAGACGTTTTAAAAGAATAATATAAATTGATTTATATTAAGAGATTTATAAATGGATATTTATAAATTGAGATATGGACATTATAAAACGAGTTTTTATAAGTGTTTGAATGAAGTGAAAATGAATTTCATTAAAGAATGAAATTTATAGAATTATAAACGGTGAAGTTATAAATGAAATTTATAAATAGTAAGAATTATAAATTTGTGAAGTTATAATTGAAGAATAGATTTGGTTAAATAAATGAATCTTATAAGTTATAAGATTTATGGTTTGGAAAGTCTTTAGAGGAACGATTTTTGTAAAATAATCGTTTTATAAGCATTTAATTTATAATATGAACCTTTAGTTTATAATTAAGTTATAAATCAAATAGGCTAATAAAAGAATTTATAAAAAGGAAGTTTTTATAAATAAATAGAAATGGAATTTATAAACGTTGTTTTATAAATTCGCAAACAACTTATTTTGATAAGTTAATTTTTGAAACCTATTAATGGAGTTATATTCACATTTTTGACTGTGAATAATCCTTTGAAATAAAATGAATAAAAGGATGAAATTGTTAATGAAGTATATTCACGTTTTTGAATAGTGAATAAGATGTTAAATAAATTGTTTTGAATGTGATATTGAAATTGAATTAAAACGATCTAACGATGTTTTAAAATGTGTTGAGATTCGAAACCATAGATTTCAACATTGATTGTTGAAATAGACGTTTTCGAGAAATAGAAGGAAATAGTGGACTATAACACTGTTGTTATAGTAAATGATTTCCGAAAGGAAATGTTTTGTATAGTATTGGGATTTATATATCTATTTTAATTTCGAATCCCTATACTAGTGATTTTGGGTTGTCGTAACGATGTTTTACGCAACATTCGTTTTGGCCCAAATAAATATGTTGAAGAGAATGATTTCCTTAATAGAATGAAATATATACTAAATTTCGATTTAGGTATATTGAATATTTTCTAAGTGTTGAAAATAAATAAAATTTGTGAATTACTTATGAATAAATAAGTATTGAAATGTTTTCCAATATAAAGTGAATATCTTAAGAATTTATCTTTTTGAAGATAAATTGAAATGAATGATCGAAATCGAATATTCATTGATATTTTGGAATTATAAATTCACTAAGGAATTTATAAAGGAAGTGGAATTTGTTTAAAAAAAATAAATATTGATTTATTTTTGAAGTGTGAAATTTTATATCTTGTAAAGATATTTTGGAAAATAAATAATTTGGAAAATTATTTGGAAACTGGTGATGTGTGCATATCCATTGATAGTTCAATAACCGACTATCAATATTTCCCTTTGAATGGGCAATTGATGTGATTTGTTTGAATGTGAATGCTACACTTATTTTTGAATAAGCGCTCACTATTCGGGTTAACCGGGAAAGGACCATGGGGTCGTATAACCCATTCCGAATATGTGATACGTCGTTGTGAATAGCATTGAAGATCGGTGTTGAAGACCCGGTATTTGCGAGAGCGATAGGATGACCTGTCGATTTACTCTGCACCGAGTAGCTACGGTATAGAGTTCTCCATATGTGATGGTGAATCCGATCAGGATTGTGAATATCCGGATTGCAAGGACTTCTTTGTAAGTGCCTTCGGTTTTGTTCGATCCCGGAACAGACTTGTATGGATTGTATGTCTGACATTACAAGTTGAGATATAAAGCCGATTTCTTTCAAAGATATTTCTGTTGGTGGCGAAGAATTTATTCTTTTAGCTTAACACCCTTCTCTGAGACGTACGAGCTCAGAGGTTATATAGTTGAAGTTATCAGCGATATATTCCCAATTTGGTAATGTGACATGCTGAGTGTTGCTGAAATGATCATTGTGTTGATTATTGTGATAGGATCGTTTATTTGATCGTCTATCTTGGTGATCATTGTGTTGATCATTTGTTGACCCAAAGCATGGCTTTTGTATAAAGTATGTTTTTGTGGACGTGACTTCGTCGAACCTCACACCCCGGAAATGGTCAAAACAGGAAAGATGCAGCAAGGTTATGAGGGGTAGCACCCTTTAGGGTATGTACATTTCCTTCTGGATAGAGGTGGTATCATGGTATGGAGCCCAGATATTTAACCTATGTGGTTACTACGAATTTATTACTTTATGGTTGTTGGTTTTCGGGATCCCGTGAGAAAGGTCGTTTACGATCGGGGAATGGCGTGCTTGTGTCAGTAGTTACCCAGTTAGGGGTAACCCGGCCTTGTGTTGGCAGAGTTCCGGTTTGTTTCTCGGGGATGTCTTTCCAGAGGCATTCTCATGTGGCAATGGGAAGTTCCTTGGCCTGACCATTCGTTGGAAATCCAAAGAAACAATACGAAACTTGTACGGTTTTAGTTGTAGAACCTGCCATCTAATATGGTAGCTATTAGTAGGCATAATATAATAGTACCTATGCTAGCTAAGATTTATATTCTACTTTCGAAATGAATTTTCTACACTATGCACTAATAATAATATCAAAATTGATTTGATTTTAATACGTATCAAGCATCTTTGACTATCATAAGGAGAAATCTTCTCCAAGTCTGCGTTTGCATTGTGTGTGTGGCAGGAGGTCTTATGGTAGTCTCATTTTTAAAAGCATTGCGAATTGAATTTAAAAATATTCCTCTATTTTGATTTTAAAGATAAATAAACTGTTTTGAGTTCTCACACCAGTCACATGACTGACTTGGAGTTTATTGTTTTCCTTCCTAAACTCTGGGTGCCCACCAATTTCCACACGGGCAGTCAAGAGTTAAGGTTTATCAGGATATTCTGGATATTCAGGAGTTGCTGGAGGCAAGCTGGATGGCATGGCGTATTACTTATATAGTATTTCTTTTCCGCTGCACTATTTGTTGTATGTTGTTGTACACTCTGATGATATGATGTAATGTAATGTGATGTAATGTAATAACTGATATAGTTCTTTGTTTAAAGATTATTCATTTATTATTATATGTTGTTCCGCTGCGAATTGTGAGATTCTGATGTTGTTCTGTTGTTTTCTGTTCCGTCCTATTTTAAAATTCCATTCTATTTTCTCTATTTTCTTTCTGTTCTCTATTTTCTCTTTTCCTCTATTTTAAATTGTTCTATCTTATTTTCTGTTTTCTTCTCCCTCCATCTTCTACCTTATCTATTATCTTCTTTCCTCTTTTTTCTTTTTCTCTCTTTTCTTTTCTTAAATTTTTCTTAAAAACCCTCAGTGTTCGGTTTTCCGTCGTTCGATTTCTCGGCAGTCGATAAAGTGAGTGTCGATGTCGAATTTTCGAAAGACGAAGAATCGTGTCCTGACAATGTGGTATCAAAGCTTATGGTTAAGCGACAACCATGGTTCTGTTGGGTATGATTCATTAGAGATAGAGTCAGTAGTACTCTAGATTGAGTTTGAGTGTAATAATAGCTATGAGAGCGTATTTGTTAGTGAATATAAAATTAGTTTATATTGTGATGATTGGTTTATTGAGTGGCATATGAACTTTCGTCAGTGTGGTCCGCAAGACTATGCCGAAGGGGTTTCTAAACACTTGAATAAAACAATTCGACATAATATTGTTTTAAAATTGGGTAAATGAAATAATTTTACCTTGAGTATATTTTATATATAAAGGAATAATTTTTCAGAATTATAAAAGTATATAAGTTGATTGTTTAGTTGTTTGAATAATCTAAATTAAAGAATAATTGTATAAGCAAAAGAATTATAAGAATTGAATTATAATTAAAGTGATTTACAATTGTGAAATAAACTTATATATATAAGAAGTGAAACTATATGAATATATTTATGAATGTGAATTGTAAATAAAAAAGTGAATTTAAAGTTAAATGGAAATATAACTTAAGTGATATGGAATGAAGTTGATATTAGTATCAAAGTAAATTAATAAAATTAAGTGATAGATATGAACTTAAGTTATGTAAATGAAATTCAACTTTAGTAAATTGAATTGAATTAATGGATTGAATGTAAATCAATTAAATGTGAATAGTTGATATGGAATAATGAATATAAGTGTTAATTCATTAAAATCTAATGTTATTTGAAAGTTGAATAATTGAATGAAAATCAATTTAATTAAACCAATTGATAAGCAAAGGAATTTGGTTGTAATTATATATACATTGATTGTTATATGGTTGTTAGTTGATTGTATATAATTCATTAACTGTTAATGAAATTGATTTAATAAAATTGGAAGCTAAAGTAATTGAAATTCAATTTGAAGTAAATAAATTTGAATAGAATTGGATTTGAATTGGAAGTGAACCAACTTGAATATGAATTAGTGAATATAAACTAATTGAATTGAAAATGGATGATAATTGGTTGATGTTTGAATATGTTGCATTTGCTATGTTAACATATATAGTTGTTATGGAGATATATGTTGTATATTGAGATTATTTTCATATATGCATGTTCTCATGTTGTTTGTTGAGTAATTAGTAGGTGCGGATCGCGTTTGCTTCGCATTTGGAGCTCGCTTTTGCGCTATATTAGCCATATATGCTTGCTAATAAAATATAAGGTACATATCTCGGATTAAATACAGTACTTTTACACTTTTTTCCCTTCGGGATGCCTCATTACTTGATGAGATGTATATTTGTGATATATATACTGTCATTTTTTTTCGGATCGAGCCGCGCTAAGGAGACTATGGCGAATTTTTCCGAAAATTTAAGGCGTTAGAAAAAATTTGAGAAAATTGAAATTTTTTTGAAAACTTTAACTTTGATTTTGAATTGAAAGTTAAACAATAGTAATTGTTTTTGAAAAGATAACTAAGTATGATTTGAAAACTTAGTAAAGTATTGTAAGAAGTTTAACTATGGATTTTGGAAAATTAATAGATTCTATAACTTTTCTTACTTGTAATTTCGAGGACGAAATTCTTTTAAGTGGGGAAGATTGTAACGACCCAGAATTTTTAATAATTAAAATTTGGATATTTAATTAATTTTAAAATATTTATAAGTGAATTTATAAGTCAAATAAATTTTTATTTAAATTATTGGATTTAATTGAATAATTAAATCGATAATTTAATACGTTAAATTATGGAAATAATTGAAAATTGGGTTAAATATGATTGTAAATGATTTGTAAAATTTTATTATATCATATGGGAGTTAGAACAATATTTTAGAACTTTTAAAATCGAATTAAAAGTTAATTTGTGAAAATTGAATATTTTAATATTTAAATCGACTAGTGAAAATAGTCAATTTTTGAACAGTCTCAGAATTAAACGAAACCAGTTCCATTGGATCCGTAATAGTTAGTTATTATCGGATTTCAAATTTCGTGTCAATCGGAGCTATCGTTTGATCGTGGCAGCTCGAAACGCATCGATTTATTTTTAATTTAAATTTGGCGAGTGAAAATAGCCATTTTTCAAAAAGTCTCGGATTTCGACGAAACTAGTTTCATCGGATCCGTAATGTGATATTATTTTAAGGTTTCAAATTTCAAATCAATTGGATTTACGGTTTGTCCGGTACGAATTAAAACGCCTAGAAATCGACTTAAATCGGTTTAATTCAAATTGAGCGTTTATAGCCATAACTCGCACATACTTCCGAATTAGCTTCCGAAACCTGTTCCATTGTGTCCGGAACGCGGGGTAAACCCTAGAAACGCTGGTTACGGCGCCTAAATCGGAGTTCGGAATTTCCGAGATGAATAGTGTTTCGTCGGTTCCTTATAAATAGCCCACCATCTCAAAAATTAATAAAAAAAATATACAAAACCCTAAGCAAGAAACTGCAGCCGGCCCTAACCAATGTATGGCCAGAATTTTCTCAACTTCATCCCTCGATTCCTCCAAATCCATCAAGAATTAGCAAGAATGTTCAACTACAAAGTGGTAGAGCACGACGAGAGCTTGGAGATCAACGGTGGAGATCGTGTTTGGTGTCGTGTGGAGTGAGCTACAGGGGGCCGTTCCCTACAGTTCACGCACGCCTTTCGAGGTGCTAGACAAGGCCGAGTTCAACCTTGCTCAGGCCGAACTTAGAGCATGTGATGGCCTTTGATTTGGCACGTCTTGATCGAGTTATTGTTGAGTGTGGTGGTAGTATTATTTAACCCTAATCGAGTAGCTTTGGGTTTGTGTGCGTGTTTAGTTGCCTGGAGATGTTGTGAACGTGAGGAGGAAGAAGCAAAAAAGCACGACCAGGATTTGATGAAGTGGGATCCTATGGCACTAAATGGATGGAGGTTAAAAATAGTTAAAGTATGTTGAAATTGTGTATATAAATCGTGTACGATCTTTAAATATTCATAACTTTTTCATACGAGGTCGAAAACGCGCGAAACCAGTTGCGTTGGAATCGTATGGACGAGCACTACGCGATGGAGTTGGTTTGGAGTCGTTTGGAGTTAGTGAGAATTTTGGGTAAAATTAAACGTCCGTTTAATTTTATTCGAAATAAAAGCTGAAACGGAAATTAAAATCAAGGTGAGAACTTCTCACTCAATCGAATCAATTTCGATTTTATTTTAAATAGTTAGATTTAAAATATTTGAATGCATGTTTGAATGTTGATTGATAACTATTGATTGTTAAAATAGACATTATACGCCGTTAGTAAGCGGATGTTATTTATTAAAAACATATACCGCGAATATTTCATAAACACTGAAATTGGTATTATATATAATATCAATATATATATATATTGGCATATGTATATATTGGAGTTGATTGATTTCCCGTATTTTTTAGCGGATGAGACCCTATTACGCCGTTATTAAGCGGATAATATTTAATAAGAACATATACCGCGATAATTTCGTACTGGAGCGAAATTGGTATTGTGCTAATGTTTTTGGATGCAGGAAAACAGATTGGAGGGATCCAACTGGATTCCTCAACAGTATTTATTTGATTTCAGATATTTTGATATTTGATTGATTGCCATATCGATATATGATATCGTTGTAGTCGTGATTGACTATTTGGTATGTAGCATCATTGGACCAAGTTTGGAACTTTAAAATGATTTTTTTTAAAGTGATTTTTGAAAATATACTGTATGTTTGGAAATTGATTTATTTTAAATGAATAAACGTTATAATTTTTAAAGTTATAAAAAATTATGATTTTTGAGAAATATAGTTAAAAACTGATTTTTGAGAATATGATGCTATTGAGTTATAAAACAGTTTAACCGAGATATTTTTGGATTTATTGTGAAAAGTTTAAATATAGGATCTATGAAATTTAATTATTTTATAAATCAATAGAATGGTGAAATTATAAAGGAATTTAAAGACGTTTTAAAAGAATAATATAAATTGATTTATATTAAGAGATTTATAAATGGATATTTATAAATTGAGATATGGACATTATAAAACGAGTTTTTATAAGTGTTTGAATGAAGTGAAAATGAATTTCATTAAAGAATGAAATTTATAGAATTATAAACGGTGAAGTTATAAATGAAATTTATAAATAGTAAGAATTATAAATTTGTGAAGTTATAATTGAAGAATAGATTTGGTTAAATAAATGAATCTTATAAGTTATAAGATTTATGGTTTGGAAAGTCTTTAGAGGAACGATTTTTGTAAAATAATCGTTTTATAAGCATTTAATTTATAATATGAACCTTTAGTTTATAATTAAGTTATAAATCAAATAGGCTAATAAAAGAATTTATAAAAAGGAAGTTTTTATAAATAAATAGAAATGGAATTTATAAACGTTGTTTTATAAATTCGCAAACAACTTATTTTGATAAGTTAATTTTTGAAACCTATTAATGGAGTTATATTCACATTTTTGACTGTGAATAATCCTTTGAAATAAAATGAATAAAAGGATGAAATTGTTAATGAAGTATATTCACGTTTTTGAATAGTGAATAAGATGTTAAAGAAATTGTTTTGAATGTGATATTGAAATTGAATTAAAACGATCTAACGATGTTTTAAAATGTGTTGAGATTCGAAACCATAGATTTCAACATTGATTGTTGAAATAGACGTTTTCGAGAAATAGAAGGAAATAGTGGACTATAACACTGTTGTTATAGTAAATGATTTCCGAAAGGAAATTTTTTGTATAGTATTGGGATTTATATATCTATTTTAATTTCGAATCCCTATACTAGTGATTTTGGGTTGTCGTAATGATGTTTTACGCAACATTCGTTTTGGCCCAAATAAATATGTTGAAGAGAATGATTTCCTTAATAGAATGAAATATATACTAAATTTCGATTTAGGTATATTGAATATTTTCTAAGTGTTGAAAATAAATAAAATTTGTGAATTACTTATGAATAAATAAGTATTGAAATGTTTTCCAATATAAAGTGAATATCTTAAGAATTTATCTTTTTGAAGATAAATTGAAATGAATGATCGAAATCGAATATTCATTGATATTTTGGAATTATAAATTCACTAAGGAATTTATAAAGGAAGTGGAATTTTTAAAAAAAAAATAAATATTGATTTATTTTTGAAGTGTGAAATTTTATATCTTGTAAAGATATTTTGGAAAATAAATAATTTGGAAAATTATTTGGAAACTGGTGATGTGTGCATATCCATTGATAGTTCAATAACCGACTATCAATATTTCCCTTTGAATGGGTAATTGATGTGATTTGTTTGAATGTGAATGCTACACTTATTTTTGAATAAGCGCTCACTATTCGGGTTAACCGGGAAAGGACCATGGGGTCGTATAACCCATTCTGAATATGTGATACGTCGTTGTGAATAGCATTGAAGATCGGTGTTGAAGACCCGGTATTTGCGAGAGCGATAGGATGACCTGTCGATTTACTCTGCACCGAGTAGCTACGGTATAGAGTTCTCCATATGTGATGGTGAATTCGATCAGGATTGTGAATATCCGGATTGCAAGGACTTCTTTGTAAGTGCCTTCGGTTTTGTTCGATCCCGGAACAGACTTGTATGGATTGTATGTCTGACATTACAAGTTGAGATATAAAGCCGATTTCTTTCAAAGATATTTCTGTTGGTGGCGAAGAATTTATTCTTTTAGCTTAACACCCTTCTCTGAGATGTACGAGCTCAGAGGTTATATAGTTGAAGTTATCAGCGATATATTCCCAATTTGGTAATGTGACATGCTGAGTGTTGCTGAAATGATCATTGTGTTGATTATTGTGATAGGATCGTTTATTTGATCGTCTATCTTGGTGATCATTGTGTTGATCATTTGTTGACCCAAAGCATGGCTTTTGTATAAAGTATGTTTTTGTGGACGTGACTTCGTCGAACCTCACACCCCGGAAATGGTCAAAACAGGAAAGATGCAGCAAGGTTATGAGGGGTAGCACCCTTTAGGGTATGTACATTTCCTTCTGGATAGAGGTGGTATCATGGTATGGAGCCCAGATATTTAACCTATGTGGTTACTACGAATTTATTACTTTGTGGTTGTTGGTTTTCGGGATCCCGTGAGAAAGGTCGTTTACGATCGGGGAATGGCGTGCTTGTGTCAGTAGTTACCCAGTTAGGGGTAACCCGGCCTTGTGTTGGCAGAGTTCCGGTTTGGTTCTCGGGGATGTCTTTCCAGAGGCATTCTCATGTGGCAATGGGAAGTTCCTTGGCCTGACCATTCGTTGGAAATCCAAAGAAACAATACGAAACTTGTACGGTTTTAGTTGTAGAACCTGCCATCTAATATGGTAGCTATTAGTAGGCATAATATAATGGTACCTATGCTGGCTAAGATTTATATTCTACTTTCGAAATGAATTTTCTACACTATGCACTAATAATAATATCAAAATTGATTTGATTTTAATACGTATCAAGCATCTTTGACTATCATAAGGAGAAATCTTCTCCAAGTCTGCGTTTGCATTGTGTGTGTGGCAGGAGGTCTTATGGTAGTCTCATTTTTAAAAGCATTGCGAATTGAATTTAAAAATATTCCTCTATTTTGATTTTAAAGATAAATAAACTGTTTTGAGTTCTCACACCAGTCACATGACTGACTTGGAGTTTATTGTTTTCCTTCCTAAACTCTGGGTGCCCACCAATTTCCACACGGGCAGTCAAGAGTTAAGGTTTATCAGGATATTCTGGATATTCAGGAGTTGCTGGAGGCAAGCTGGATGGCATGGCGTATTACTTATATAGTATTTCTTTTCCGCTGCACTATTTGTTGTATGTTGTTGTACACTCTGATGATATGATGTAATGTAATGTGATGTAATGTAATAACTGATATAGTTCTTTGTTTAAAGATTATTCATTTATTATTATATGTTGTTCCGCTGCGAATTGTGAGATTCTGATGTTGTTCTGTTGTTTTCTGTTCCGTCCTATTTTAAAATTCCGTTCTATTTTCTCTATTTTCTTTCTGTTCTCTATTTTCTCTTTTCCTCTATTTTAAATTGTTCTATCTTATTTTCTGTTTTCTTCTCCCTCCATCTTCTACCTTATCTATTATCTTCTTTCCTCTCTTTTCTTTTTCTCTCTTTTCTTTTCTTAAATTTTTCTTAAAAACCCTCAGTGTTCGGTTTTCCATCGTTCGATTTCTCGGCAGTCGATAAAGTGAGTGTCGATGTCGAATTTTCGAAAGACGAAGAATCGTGTCCTGACAAAATCCATTTATTTGCCCTTTCATCTTGTTATTCAGTCAATTGTCATCTCATGGCTATAATTAACATTTTTCTATATCTTATTACACTAATAATCTACGGTTATCATCTTAATTTTCATTAACATAATATTTAATCACATTTAATTGCGATAAATCCAACTATTATAATTTAAATTCCAATAATTTTGATCAAACTTGATTTCAATCTCAATCATTCATTATTCTATGTATACATTTAACATTGTTTTCTATCTTATTACATTAATATTCTACAGTCATTATCCTAATTAATTTTAATGACCAAATTAACTTCATTTATTGCAATTATTTCTAATTTGATTTCAACAAGTTAAACAAATAGGTAACAAATAACAGCTGTCACCTTTTCTTAATTTAATAACATTTGAAAGTTTTGCTATCTACACACAAATGTCATAACTACTACCATAACACTACCTTTATCAATTACAATTAGTTACATACTATTTCATTAATAATACAACCTTTAAATTATCAATTACTCCTTTAATCCAATTATCAATTTATACGTGTTACTACAATTAATTTACAATCTATAACCAATTATAACTTTTTAATCATTTCAATTAGTTGAAATTGCATTTAAAGCAATTATCAGTTACCTTAAACTAATTCTATTACATTTCACTTCAGTTATATTCTTACTGTTAAATCAAAAAAATTTATTTCTTCCAATAATAAATCACAAAACTTTGTTGAATTAACTATTTTTAGTTATCGAAAATTACAGGTTGTTACACTTTCCCCCACTCAAAACTTTTCGTCATCGAAAAGGGAAAGTAAGGAAAAGAGGGAATTTTATAAAATCAATATATCTTATTCAAAATATTAAATTTTTAAACAATTAATTTACATAATTAAATAATTTAAATAAAATATATCAATTTATAAACAATTAAATCCTTTATATTCAAATAAATGGAAGTTTGGAAAACATTTCACAAAAATTTTCTAAGTCCAAAATTTATGGAAAATTTCGGTAGAGTCTCCTTTGGACGGAGAGGTCTGGGAGAAATAGTAATATCAGTAATAACAATATATATTACATAAATTTCAAAATAATATTTCCTAAAATATGGGAAACAATATAATATCGCTAGAAAACCGTATTCCAAGAACATACCTATTTGTTGGGCAGACAACGCTTAATTTATGAAACCAAAAGCTGTAGATATTGCTTCCATAACCTGTATTTCCTTTACATAATCCAAAGAGGTTAATAATTGTATAAAAGAGAAATATTTAAGTTGTTTCAATAAATAACAAACAAAACATCACAACATAACAATTATCATTTGCAACCAAACAGTACTGACATCATTTCAACCAAGAAATCAATCATCCATCCATGGCAACCCAAAATAAATGATTTTTTCTGGTTCAGAATTTCTAATCATATAAAATGATAAATAAATTACTAAGTATACCATACACTCAACAGTCTTAGATAAAACTCAATAGGCCATTTATAAATCCTTACACAATAGAAGTATCCTTTCCCAACCAATCCCTAAGGCACATAAACAATAATTTCAAATAATATTTAATTTTTATTCTTATTACTCTCTTTTCCTTCACATTATTTACTGTTCACTTTTATTTGTTCATACAATGCTTGTTTAATTTCTTTACATTTATCACTTACAAAAATTATTTTCCATTCATTTATACAATATCATTTTTCTTTTCATTGCTTTACATTCATTGCTTAATTAAGTTATTTCTGTTTCAATTATTGGATTATCCATTATTAGGTAAGTTTCTTTACAATTTAATTCACCATTAATGGATTATTTCTTTTTCACATTCATTCTTCCATATATAGTATTATAAATTATTAAATCCATTTCTAACTCATTTCAATGCTTTTTGAAGTTATAACCATTCAATTAACGTAATACTCATTTTAATTATAAATGACTTCAAATTTAAATTAAGTTTATAATTATCTACTTACAATGTTCCCTCTTTCAATTACTTTAATTAGTTGCATTCAAATTATTTACTTAGGTTTGCAATAAGCTTATACATCTTAATTCTCCATTTAAAACATAATTACATAGAACATTTTCATTATTTAAGTTTTACTTGATAATATTCTATTACATATTTTTATTAACATTTCAACTTTTAATGTTTTGGTAAGTTTTTTTTGTGTGTGTGTGTGTTTTTAGAATGCAATTGAATATTACCCAAAGTTTCTCTTATACATTTAGTTAACAAAATGTTCAATAGTTACCATTCTTATTTTCATTTTCTTTTTATTTACGGTTTACAAATTTTCAGTTTCTTATCTATTTCATTGATCATTTTTGACATCAAATTCCTTGTTTTCATTTTAGAAGTTCACAATTATTAATATAGTCAAGATTCCATTCATTACAATTATTTCAATTTCTAATCTGGAACTTAAGAACTAAACAACCGGGTTCCCTTTCAATCCATTTAAATATATATATATATATATATATATATATATATATATATATATATATATATAGACACACACACACACACATACATACTCATAACTTATATATATATATATATATCAAATCAAACTTTAGAAATTAAAATCAAGTTTCGTTTATCATAGCGGATGTGCAGTAAAACTACTACAGCGGTCTCCTCAATTTGAAACTTGAAAATGAACGTCGATGGTGCGTACACTCATCACCAAAATTATTTTCCAACGACAGAGAGGAGAGTACAGAGCTTATTTCCTAAAAAAATTCCTTAAAACATTTCTTTCAAATTATCTTGAAATATTTAGAAAATACTTCTAAATAATATTATTGTTATATTCCAAAATCTTTCAAAAGAAATTTTCAAAAATCCTGGAACTTCAGTTCTAAACTTTCAATTTATATTTGTTTTATTTGTAAATCCTATTTTTCAATCAATATTTATAAAATTTCTCTACCTAACAAACAACATATTAGATCCAACTATATCATTTCTAAAGTCTATTATTTTATATAAAAAATACATAACAGACAAAATCATTTCATTTACTTATATTTCAAAAAAAATATTGTGTCGGTTTGCCCTATTAAGTGTTTAGAAATCCCTATCGATGTCATAGCGTCATATGTACCAACCAAAATTTATAGATACAAAACTGAACAAATTAACACAATACAAAACTCTTTTATAATACTAACAAATACGCTCTCTCATATATATATACACACTAAGCGACTCATTCTTGGGTATTGCTACCCTATTTCTAGAGAGTCATACCCCACAAAGCTAAGGTTATCATTAAACCAAAGCTTTGATACCAACTATAATGACCTACCTTTTTGGACGGTTTAAATCGACGATAAACCACACACGTCAGACTCAAACCATTCAGAAGGACAGATTGTTATGGTATAAATAAGAAAAGAAGAGAAAGAAAGAGAACAAATGCAGAATATCGCAGCGGAATGATTAAATATAATAATCAAATAAACAGTTCATGAAGCTGTCTATAAATAACATTGATTATATTTTTATAATACAGATCAAAGTTACATACAACAAGAATAAATAATAATTAAATGCAGCGGAACAACATGATGCAGTGGAACAAATATAATAAAAAATAATAGTACAAAATTTTCGTCTTCATACTCCAGAAAGCAGTCTTCGATAAACTGAAAAGCTCAGACTGATTCGAGTGAATTGAAAAGAGAAAACACTCGAGTCGGAATTAAATGATCTTATATAAGTTAAATCAACGGTAAAAAATACGAGTGTAATGGCGTCAGAGATGTATACGAGATTTGGCATCTCCTATCTAGTGTCTAACGTGAGTGCAATACTTAAGAGATGTTTGGGATTTCCATCTCCTAGGATCCGTTAAACTATCTACTACGTAGTACAATACGCTATTATAATAGTGTCTCTAGCAAAGTAAAGTATTAAAAAGCGTTAAGGCATTACCCATGTCCCCCTTAACACGTATTATATAATGTCGTAGTCAATACAAATATTGCAAACTCCACCCGCATGTAGGCTATCGGGGAGCACTCCATAGGTACGACACAAAACAAACTCGTAAAGGCGCGATAGGGCATGTAAACATGACACTCGAGGCAATGCTAGGGTAGATAAACCAATTGCGGATCTGGATGGTGGTAATGCATAGCAGCTACTACTGCCTACCTAGGAACACACTCCTAAATCAAAATCAACAGTGTCCACCAAATCATCACAAAGTCATAATATAGTATCGAAGAAATGTGTCCAATTGGAGGTGCGACCTCACTTGGCCTGGCATGGCTCTTGTTTTAGTCACATCAAAGCTGACACACGGGAGTCAGGTTGACGTAAATACCTCATACAGAATCGTACACCAAACCATCCTACTTCATTTCTGGAATCTCCACCATGTACACAGTTGTTAAAGTGGTTCTCAGTATTGGCAGAGAGTATGACAATATCTGATCTCAGTTTCTTTAACAACCAAATGCTTATTTCACACCTGATGGTTCTTCTACATTTCAAAAAGTCAACACATAATTGATATCAAAACATCATATTCTCAAACCATATCACATTCGAATCATATTCACTTTCAAAATCACATTCAATTTTGAATTTATCAATAAGATAGGTTAATTAAATCCTCGTTCCAAAATCATCATGTTTACTCAAATATGTCATTTCACAAAAAGGTATCAATTTCAAATTCCAACTTAGGTTGTATCATCATCAAGGGTTTAAATATAAATACTTAAACTTTACACAGTCTACAGTCTGAAATTTTAGAAAGTAGTTTAGATAGTCATAAATAATTTTAATAGTATTAAAAATAGTTTAAAATAGATTAAAATATATAGTTTAAATGATAAATAGTTTAAATAGATTTAAATTTGATTTAATTAGATTTAAAATGATTTAAATAGATTTAAAATATATTAAATATATTTGAGATAGATTAAATTAATTTAATTAGTTTAAAATAGGTAAAATAGATTAAATTGTATTAAATAGGTTATAATAGATTATAATAAATTAAAATAGTTTTAAATTGACTAAGATAGTTAATTTAATTAAAATAGTTTAAGTTAGTAAAATAGATTTTAGTGTTATATCCAAACATTTCAATGACTCAATTCCGATAAATTCATTTATATTTGACACTTCAAATTTGAAATTCCAATTTAAATCCTTTGAACAATTCATTTCAGCATTAACGTTTGATTATCAAAAATAATCTAGTTTATATAAATAAATTTCTATTTCAAAATGCCTTTTAACTGAATTCAAAATTTAAAGAATTAAAAATCATTTAACTTAACCAATCCGGTGTCCGTATATAATTTTCTACCCTATGGTCAAGTGATACGGAAATTTATTATTACAATCCGCAATTTAAAAAATTTCGGTTATATATCATTTCAAACCGCAGTCCCGAAATAAATAAAAATCCATAAAATAGCTTGAGTCTATCATTTCAACCCATAACGATTTTTCCCTAATCTATAGATCATTCGGGTAGGTATCATTTCAACCCATAGGGAACTTGCAGTGTTATAACAGTGTAAAAATACAACATCCAGTCATCCAATATCAACAATCAAACATCCATCACAATCACCATCCAGATCAACCAATAAACATCAATCGATAGCTAATATTCATTAACAGATATTAAATCAACAGTTAAATTCAATATTATATTAAACAATGATTAAATGCAATAAAAGTCAAATTTAACTAGAATGATAATTTAAACCTACCAAACATCAATCAATAAATCTATAATCACATCATAAATTTAATTAACAAACATAAGATAACCTAGTAGTTGTGAGTGGGTCAAAACACTCACCTTTGATTCGATTCGAAAATCCAAAATAAGACCCAAAATTTGAACATTCTTAGAATTCATTCAAACTGGTTCCAAAATGTCCGGAATTTCGATACAATCGCACCGGAACCAACCGCGCGTGATTCCGACCTCGTATGCAAAAGTTATGCAAATTAGTATTTGAACGATTTACAAATTAAAACAAATAATTTAAAAAATCAAAAGACATGCCATCATCACGTTACCATTCTCTCACGAAACCCTACCACCTTCGTTCGAACACATGCCGCCGCCTATACCACCGTTAACCATGCAAAACAATCACCCTACATCGCCGTTTGATCCTGGAACGACCCCCGCAGGCACGCCAGACTACGGCGCCTCCAACGGCTAAAGTGCGATCACCCAGAACCACCGACCACCGCTCGATATTCTAACCCTAATACAATTATTAAGCTTGATCCAGCCGTCAACTCGCCAATCAACCCACACGGATGAACTCCCCTCGATCTCCATAAACTTGTACCATTCAATCGACGATCGGTCGAAATTGATCAATACACGATGAATAGCCGAGAATGATTTGGCCAATACCGACAAACCAGAATTCGATAGCAAAAACGAACCATAGATTTGAGTTGTGCTCATCGAGAGCTTTGTATCGATATATAATATGATAGGGTTTCAAGGAATTTGATTTTGAAGTCGAATTTTGAATTGAAATCGAAATGGAGAATTTAGGGTTTTCGGCCATTGAGAAAGAGGAACAGACATATGGAGTTGTACACACTGTAATGAGAAGTAGAAAGACTGCTAGGGTTTAGAAGAATCTATTTATATAGACAAGACCTGATAAGAAAGAATGAACACATATCAAAGTGGCTCGAACAATAATAACAACACGAACAACTCGTTCTGCTTCCGGAGCAAAAATGGATCATCCCATATGTCAAAATAGATGTTTTCAATATTTTTAAACTCAATGGAATAGGTTTCAAGTCCTAATTCCATCATATGAAGAAGTTAGCAGCTTATTTCAAATTGATTTCAATTGAATTTAATTAAATTGATTTCTACGCGTTGCGAGCCCGTACGATCAAATGACAACTCAGATCGCTATAAAACTTAAAATCTTACAATAATTCACCTTTACGGATCAGACGAAACTAATTTCATCGAAATCCGAGAAAGTGGCCAAATGGCTATCTTCACGTTAATTAAATAAATTAATATTAAATTAATTAAATCATTTTTTAATTTCAAATTTAATAACTAACAATTTTCGTCATTTTTGATTACTTGGACATTTACAATAATTTAAAATAAATTTTTATATCAATTCAATGTCAATTATTTTACTATTTACAGTGTTAAATTTCAATTGAAATAAATACAATAATTATTACTTTAAATTCCAATAAATCCATTTATTTGCCTTTTCCTCTTATTATTCAATCAATTGTCATCTCATGGCTATAATTAACATTTTTCTATATCTTATTACACTAATAATCTACAGTTGTCATCTTAATTTTCATTAACGTAATATTTAATTACATTTAATTACAATAAATCCAATTATTATAATTTAAATTCCAATAATTTTGATCAAACTTGATTTCAATATCAATCATTCATTATTCCATGTATACATTTAACATCGGTTTCTATCTTATTACATTAATATTCTACAATCATTATCTTACTTCATTTTAACGCTCAATTTAACTTCATTTATTGCAATTTGTTTCTAACTTGACTTCAACAAGTTAAACAAATAGGTAACAAATAACAACTGCCATCTTCTCTTAATTTAATAACATTTGTAAGTGTATTATCTACACACAAATGTCATAACTACTACCACAACACTGCCTTCATCAATTACAATTAGTTACATATTATTTCATTAATAATACATCCTTTAGATTATCAATTACTCCTTTAATCCAATTATCAATTAATACATGTTATTACAATTAATTTACGATCTATAACCAATTATAACTTTTAAATCATTTCAATTAATTGGAATTGCATCTAAAGCAGTTATCAATTACCTTAAATTAATATTATTACATTTCATTCTAGTTATATTCTTATTGTTAAATCACAAATTTTTATTTCTTCCAACATTAAATAGCAAAACTTTGTCGAATTGACTATTTTTAATTATCGAAAATTACGGGTCATTGCAGCTATTATTAAATCTTGCATGTATCTTGAGCTCTCTCATGCCAAACTCATATCTGATAGGTGTTTTTGTTCTTCCTAAATTTCTCTTGTACTCTTTTGGGTAAGTTGAATAAAGTAGATTTTACTTTGGATGCTTTAAAGTTCAGGAACGAGCTGGAGACTTCCGTTATTTATCAATTTCTATTTCTATTGCACTGTATTATGTATGTATATCTTAACATTATGAGGAAAGATAGTTATAATATTCAGGATAATGACAGTACTCGGGTTTTGTAACTCTGAAATTTATGTATTCGAAGCAACCCTTTGTACTATTCTTTTGATATTATATATTATCCTTCTGTTGCGTGATTTTGATGTTTTAGTCTTTCTTTCTTATTCTATTCCTTTTCTTTTATTTTACCCTACCTATTTGTCTTTTCGGTACTTGGGTGCTCGGCACACAAATACTAAAGATGTATTTAGTGTCGACATTCGACGGTCGAAAAATCAGGTCGTTACATGTGGCATCAAAGTCCAATTTGAGCGAACACCTTGGCTTTGGTTGTTTATGAGTCATTAGAGATAAGGTAAGTGACACCGTATGACCTGCCTTTTCGACCATCGAAGGTCGACATCGAGTACATCCATGGTTTCCAAATGTCGAACATCCAATCACCAGAAAAGCAGATTGTTAGGGTAAAATAAAAAGAAAAGGACCGTGAATAGGGCAATCATAATCTCATAGCAGAATCGGCAATATATATAATAACAAAGACAGTAAAAATTATCACTTCAAAACACAAAGTACATCAGAGTTAAAAATAAACCAATAAACCTTATCAACTGGACAGTTATAAAATCCCGACCTTACAATTACAGATGGGTATACATAATACAACAGAAAGTAAAATACTACGACAGGTGAAAATCCTGCTCTACTCTATAAGCTTCATGTCCCCCCAACAACAACCAGGAAAAAATACTTTGTTTGACCTAGGCATTATAATAGAATAACATCTAGATTAGTCTGAAAAACCAGCGTGAGAAATCTCAAGTAATAAGGCTAACATTTAATAATTCTGCGAGACCACGCCGCTAAACATGGAACTAGTTTTTACCTTACAAGATCAACATCTATATATTAAGAAATGAGAAACAACCAAAACACCAATCAAAACAAGAAAGGATGTACATAGATAACAATAAAATCCAAACTTATAGAATAGAGAAATATAATTAGACATCAAAAAGAGCTTCAGACACTTCTCGATGAAATTACCAAACACAATTCAAATTATTTGAATTAAATAAGGAAAGGGAACTTTTTCAAAAAATGATTAAGAGGGTGCTCTCCCCTTACGAAAGTATACCCCTAGAAATATACTTGGGATGTGACGACCCAGAATTTTGGACAATTGAAATCGAAATATTTAATTTATTTTAAATAATTGGAAGTTAGTTTAACTTGAATTTCAAAAATTAATATGAATTTGGCAATTAAAATATTGCATTTAATTTATTTAACTTGGGTAGAATATTGAATCTTGATTTTTAAGATGGTTAAAAATATTTTTCAAGGCTTAGAAAAATTTATATTGATGACACTGAAGATAATGGAAGCTTCAGAATTAAATTTGGGAATGATTTGTTCAGTTTTGAGATAATATCGTTTAAATCAATATATAAAAATAGCTTTCCAAGGCACAGTCTCGGAGTTCGGCGAAACCAGTTCCATTGGATCCGTAATATTGTATTATTATTGGATTCCAATTTTCATAGCAATCAGAGTTGTCGTTTAACCCTAGCAGCTTAAAACGCATAGAAACTATTTTAATCGATTTAATTTAAAATTAATCGTTTACTTCAGTAACTTGCGTATTTAATCGAATTAGCCTCCGAAACACGTTCTATTGTGTTCGGAATGTGGATAAAACTTTATAAACGCCTGACGGCATACCTCGATAGGGATTTGGGATTTTATGTTGCCATATACGAGATATTTTTATATAATATATATTCAAAGTCAAACGTCATTATCTCCTAGTCAGCCTATCTTCCTCTCGAAGGCTCAACTCTTCAGTTTTATAACGATAGGGCTTATCTTCTTCCAGATAACTGGAAAAAAATCATTCAAGTGATAATGGCCGAACATTTCAATAATCTCGTTCTCCTCAAATCAATTTTATTATTGATATAATTCATTACCTTCCTCCGAAAATTTAAATCAAACGTTATTTCGTTTTGAAATGCCGAGCCTCCCAGTTTGAAATGGAAAAACCCCAAACGTCTACCGATGCCCTAATTTAAAATTTGAAATCAACGAAAGAAAGGGGGGCACTCGAGCTCGAAGCGATATGTGATAGGTGAGGCTCGAAGGCGAGGCACTAAACCGCGATCGAGCAGGGGTAAGCTCGAGCACATGGCTTCCAGGTGCGACTGCTTGATTTTGTGAGGGGCGATTTGGTGGTTCGCGCGATTGAATTCGCAGCTAGGCTTGGAGGAGGGGAAGGGTTCTGTCGTCAGTTTCGGTGGCTCGAGGACTTGGGCATCGCGATGGGTCAACGGCGCCGGTGTCGCGAGGAGGGCGGCGGTGTCGATTAGGGGTAGCTCGCGATCAGCGTAAATAGCAAGGCGTCGAGGTAGGGGTATGGGGCTGCGCTCGATTGGGGTATGACTTTTTTTTTCAATTTAATATATTTACAGTAGGTAAATTTGATTTTGGGAGATGAAAAATAAATAAACCTATACATATTTTTGTATCTACTTGGTTAATTTTAAAATTAAATATATCTTGGAGGCAGATTTATTTAATAAACTTAATTATTATTATTTCTGTCACTAAAGGGTTTTTCAAAGGGAAATTTTGGTTCATATTAAATTATTAGTTAATTAATAGAAATTGGATTGTTCGATTGATTTAAATATTTATTAAATCATACAATTTATGTATAAGGTTTAAAACCGTGAAGAAATCGAGTTAAGATAGAAAATGGATTGCCTGCATAAGAAAGGTGAGATCTTCTCTCTCAAGTTCAAATTGAAATTTCCAGTTTGATTTTAAATAGTTAAATTTAATTTGATTGACTGTGTGTTGGGTGATTGAATTATAATAATTATTCATTGGATAATATTATATATATAGTAGTATATAATATATATATTGGAGTTGTTGATTTCCCGCATTATATAGCGGATGAGACCCTATTGCGCTGCATAATAGCGGATGATATTTTTATAAATCCCATATACAGTGATATTCCACCTCGAAGTGGAATTGGTATTTAATTGTTGTGCTAACGTCTGTGTATGCAGGGAAATAGGTTGGAGGATTCAACTGGATTGCTCAAATAATAGAATTTATTTCAATATTGGGTGTTGACTATTTATAATCTGTGTGTGACTATTTGTGATTGAAACTGTGAAGGCTATAATTTAGCCAAATATATTTTTGGTGTCGTAGGATACCAGAAATAAATAAAATTGGATTTTTGAAATTTACTAGAAAATTTATAGTAATTTGATTTTAGAAAATTAAATAAATTCAAAGAAGAAATTTGTTTCAAAAGATAACAAATTAATGTTGAAATAAATTTAGAAATCAATTTTTGGAAATTGATTTGGTATTTGAAAATAAATTTGAAAATCAATCTAGAATTTAATTTAGTGTTGAAAATGAATATTTAGAAATTGATTTGAAAAAAATTGTATATCAATGAATGTTTAGAAGTTTAAATTCACAATGGGAATTTATAAAGGAAAGGGAAATTCTTTATAAAAATAAATATTGTTTTATTTTTAAAAGGGTGTGAAAAGAAATTCACAGAATTGGAGTGTAAATTAAAATAAATCGAGAAGATTTATTAATTGATATAAATAAAAAGTGAATTCTTCCCTGAAAAGCCGAATATATTTTCAAAGTAACTTTTAAAGTATAAATTAAAAGTTTTAGAAATTGTTCTGAAAAATATTGTTAGAAGAATTATTTGGAAAATGGTTAAATCTTGAAAGTACAAGATTTATTTAGTTGATTATAGAAATGATTATTTAAAGTTAATAAAAATTTGATTTAGGAATTGGATATTTAAATAGTTATATCCTATCTACTAATTTCATTTTAAAATTAGTTTGGACTTGAATTTTATATGACATTTTAATATAACATCTTCACAGCTAGTATTTAGATAAAGCGTTTTAAAATAGTTTTTATTCTGAATATTGCAAGTATATAAGTTTGGATAAGTAATTTAAAGTATTTTAAAAGATTTGAACTCGGCAGACTTTCAATGGAAATAAATAATATCGGGAATCTTATTCCGCGAGTGAAAAGTGAATTTGAAATTTGTTTTCAATTAGATGAAGTGTCAAAAATATATATCTTACGAAGATATTTTGAAATGAATAATTGGGAAAACTATTTAAATCTTGGTGTTTGTTGTGAATATTTATTGATAGTTAGATAACCGACTATCAATATTTGCCTTTAAATGGCATTTGAATTTCGATGCGACCAGGGGTCGGATTCCAAGTGGATATCCGAAAACCACGTCGAACCTTTGTAACAACCCGCATATTTATCGATTTTATATTTAAATATTTTATCATTCGTCGGATTTTAGTCCGAAAACCTACTTTTTGCATGCGGTCGAATTAGGACTCGAGACCACCTCCATTGAGTTCAAAATGCCGTTTGCGACCTTTTTGAGTATAAGCTTCGATATGTTTGGAGAAAGTTGATTTTTGCCACTTTTTACTTAGGGCTTTGGTTTGGGCTGAGCCCATTAACCCCACTTAACTCAGTTCCAACCCTCTCCTCTTCATTCACTTCTCTTCTATTTTCCTAATACTCAAGCTTTTATGTTAATGGAGGGTGGAAGAGGAAATTAAAACTCCAAGCCCTAGCTTTCTTTGCAAATCCATGTTCTTGCTCCAAAGTTCAAGAGAACCCATTGGTAAGTTCTCTCTTCTTCTTCTCCAACTCATTCTCTCTTTGAATTTCAGAAAATTCCTAAACCTAATTGGGAAATATTTCTCTTTTAAGCTTAGATTCAAGCTTCTAGAGTTGGATTTGAAGAGTGGTTGATTCCCCTTTGCTTTCAAGCTTCATCTTCGTAAATTTAGTTCACAGGTGAGATTTTTAATCTCACATCTATGTCTATATCTATCTTTGTTGTTAGGTATGAATCCCTAACATTTATTCATGTGCAATTGCTTTTGATTTGGATTGGTTTTGTGAATATTTCTTTTTTTTTTTGGTGTTTGAAGCCAATTCTCTAAAAATCATAACTTTGATGTTTGATCATGCTTTAAGAGGTGTTTCGGAGAGCTTTTAAGGCCGGGTTGCCGCTAGGCATAAATCCTTAGTCGTCGTTGCTCGTCCGATCGCTCCCGATACGTTTTGGCCACTTTGGCCTAGGCAAATTGTTGCCTAGACCAGGTGACCAGACGTCTGGTGACCAAGTCCAGACGTCTGGTTTGGACCTGGAAAGTAAATATGTATGCACGCATATTATAAAAAAAGCCAGAGACTATTTTCAGACGTCTGAACCATCAAACCAGACGTCTGGATAGGTCTCAGACGTCTGACTTGAGGTTTCAGACGTCTGAGTGTTCTCTGGGTTATTTCCAGAGAACAAATCCAGACGTCTGGATTCCAAATCAGACGTCTGGAGATGTTTATTTTTGCCTATTCAGGCTGTTTTGTGTGAATTTCCATTGTTTATCGATTTTAGCGATCCTATTAATCGTTATCACTTATTGTCGACTTTGATGACTTCTTTTTATGGATCTTTTTGGAAATATCCATTTCTATGGATTTGGTATCGATTTCTTTGGATTTTATTCACGTCTTCGAATGTGAATTTAGTAATTGGTTGTTCTTACAATCTTCTTTGTGATTTTTCACTTTAAAAATATAAAGGTTTTCTATACTAGTAGTAAATATCAAAACTCTTTCTTCAAATGATTTCAACTCTACTTTAATACCAAATTCGTTTATAAAACAGTTTTCCAATCTATTAGTATATACAAGCCTTTACCTCACTCGTATGAAAAATCTAATTAAACGACTTAGTAAAACGAGTGGTATGAAACGCTTGCGTTTACTTCGTCGGATAATTCTTGGACTTGTTCGATTGAATCTCTTGTGACAATTTTCTAGTGGAGATTTACAGTTTGTTCGTAAATGTTTAAGTTAAGTAAGTGGTTATGGGACATGAAGCTAAACTTTTATATTTACTAGCTTATTGTAATTGACACTTCTCGTTGATCATGACGATCACCTTTGTGGTTTAGACTAGCAATGTGCGATGTCTCTTTGTTTATGTAGAGGACTGTTCCTCATTTTATTGAGCTTCGTCTCATTTTACACGTGGGTCGTACCTTTCTAGGTGCGTCAACGTTTTATTATGCATGGGGTGTATCTTTCTAGGTGCATCGATGTTTATTTGTGCATGGGGCGTATCTTTCTAGGTGCGTCGATGCTAGAGCATGGGGTGTATCTTTCTAAGTGCATCGATGTTTATTTGTGCATGGGGCGTATCTTTCTAGGTGCGTCGATGCTAGAGCATGGGGTGTATCTTTCTAGGTGCATTGATGTTTATTTGTGCATGGGGCGTATCTTTATAGGTGCGTCGATGCTAGAGCATGGGGTGTATCTTTCTAGGTGCATCGATGTTTATTTGTGCATGGGGTGTATCTTTCTAGGTGCATCGATGTTTATTTGTGCATGGGGCATATCTTTCTAGGTGCTTCGATGTTAGAGCATGGGGTGTATCTTTCTAGGTGCATCGATGTTTATTTGTGCATGGGGCGTATCTTTCTTGGTGCGTCGATGCTAGAGCATGGGGTGTATCTTTCTTGGTGCATCGATGTTTATTTGTGCATGGGGCGTATCTTTCTAGGTGCGTCGATGCTAGAGCATGGGGTGTATCTTTCTAGGTGCATCGATGTTTATTTGTGCATGGGGCGTATCTTTCTAGGTGCGTCGATGCTAGAGCATAGGGTGTATCTTTCTAGGTGCATCGATGTTTATTTGTGCATGGGGCGTATCTTTCTAGGTGCGTCGATGTTCGACTGTTCATAGGGCATGTCTTTTTTGGTGTGTCGGTGTCCAGTTTATGGGATTGGCCATCCTTTTTATTGTGATTTCTGGATTTCGTGTGTTGATTTCTGGAATTTGTGTTTCACCAACTTTTACGATTGGCATGGATATATATGTCATTTATTGTGGCTTGGTGAATGAAATCAGGAGTATGACATTCCTTTTTATCTTGAGTAGATTATTTTGATATTGATTAATCTCTTGTTGATTTTCAATTACTTATTTATCACAGCTTGGCATTGTGATTATTATATGTTTATGTCATATCTCCTATTCTATATCATTTCTTCTGATATTTATAGCTAGACTGATCCGTTTATTATTTTCTTCTTAAATAATACTCGGGTCAGACCGAGATGTTACAGGTGCTTCTGCTTGACTTCTCATCCAGGATCATTACTCTGACTTTTGGCAAACTACTTAGATTAGTAGTTTATTTTGTTGTATACACTTGAGATATAGACTCATAGTTGTATTCCTTTCTATAGCACGTGTTGCTATTCTTTTGTATTATCGTGGATCTTTTGACCACTACTCTGATATACACTTTTGTGTGTAATATTCATATTGATTTCCGCCTTTGTGATATGAATTGTCCGTGACTGATTTATGTTATGTTTATTTCTATATTTGTTTCCGAATATATTATAGCCACTGTGTAGTAGTTTTGAGTTTGTGTCGGCATGTCGGATTTCCACTTGAAAAGAATTGCATGTTATACTATCTGACATATCGATGCTCGCACAAAGCAATTACATGGATGGTCGCTCCTCAACGGCCTTATTCTCCGTGCTAATTGACAGCATTCACAGTGGTGTTCTTGGCTAGCGTGGGTATAGAGGTGGGGCGCCACAACCTTTGTGATTGTGATGGACCTTTTATTTAAATGATCACAGTGAAAATCGTTGTGATTTGTTAGAATCTGAATGTAACATTTATTTTTTAAAATAAGCACTCGTTATTCGGATTAGCCGGGAGAGGACCTTGTGTCATAAAACCCATTTCGAATAACGATACGAAGAAATGGGATTATATTTGAAGAAGGTGTTGAGGACCAGGTATTTTCGAAAGTGAAAGGATTACCTATCGAATGTCTCTGCACCGGGTTGCTCCGGTATAGAGATTTTATCATCCTTTGTGATGGGGATTCCGGACATGATTTGTGAATATCCGGATTTGCAAGGGCTTCTTTAGAAGTGCCTTCGGTTCCGTTCGATCCCGGAACGGACTTGTATGGATGTGTGTCTGACATTATACTTTGAGATGTAAAGATGGTTTCTATCGAATACATTTCTGTTGGTAGTGGAGAATTTATTCTCTTAGCTTAACACCCTTTTCTGAGACGTACGAGCTCAGAGGTTATGTAGTTGATGGTTACTAGTGATACATTCCCAATTTGGTAATGTGGCACGTGAAGTGCTGCTAATCATTTGTTGATCAAAGCATGACTTTGTAAAAGTGTAGCTTTGTGGACGAGACTTCATCGGACCTCACACCTCGGAAATGGTCAAAACAGGAAAGATGCAGCAAGGTTATGAGGGTCGTGCCCTTTAGGGTATGTCATTTCCTTCTGGAAAAGGGTGGTGTCAGGTATGGAGCCCTGATGTTTAACCTTTGTGGTTACTGCAAATACTTTTCTTTGTGGTTGTTGGTGTAGAGGATCCTCGGATAAAGGTCCCAAAGGACCGGGGGATGACATACTCGAGTAGTAGTTACCTAGTTACAGAGGTAACCCGGCCTTGTGTTGGCAGAGATCCTGGTAGGTTCTCGGGACGTCCCGCCAGAGGCGTACCCATATGGCAGTAGGAAGTTCCTTAGCCTGACCATTTGTTGGAAATCCAAAGAAATAATACGCGCCTTGTACGGTTTTAGTTGTAGAACCTGCCATTTAAAATGGTAGCTATAGCAAGCATAATATAATGATACCTATGCTGGCTAAGATCAATATTATACTTTCGAAATGTTTTCTGCACCATGCACTAATAATAATATCAAAAAGAATTTTGCGTATTAAGCATGTTTGACTATCATAAGGAGAAATCTCCTCCAATTCTGCATTTGCATTTTGTGTGTGGCGGGAGGCCTTATGGTAGTTTCATTTTCCAAAAGCATAGCGGATTTCTCTTTATTTTCTTTGTGAAAATAACTGTTTTTAAGATCTCACACCAGTCCCACGACTGACCTGGAGTTTATTGTTCCCTTTCTAAACTCTGGGTGCCTATAATTTTCCACACGGGCTGCCTAGAGTCAGGTTAGCAGTGATTCGGGAGAAAATTCAAGAAGTTGCTGTGGGAATCAGGAGTTGAAGCTAGATGGCGAGGCGTACCACTCATATATGTAATATTTCTTTCCGTTGTTTGTTTTTGTGCACTCTGATAATGTAATGTGATGTAATGTAGTAACTGATATAGTGATTCTGTTTAAAGATATTTATTTATCTATTATATTTGTTCCGCTGCGAATTGTGAGATTCTGTTATTGGTTTTGTTTATTCTTTCTTCTTCTTTAAACCCCTAAAGATTCGTAAGTTTGTTCCTCTTTGGCTAAATGGTTGTGGGATTTCGCCAGCTTAAAAGGGGTACAGATTTGCAGACCTTTACATGTGGTATCAGAGCATTTGGTGAAGTGATAACCTTGGCTCTGTTGGGTGTTACTTATTAGAGATATAGTCAGTAGTACTCTAGAAAGAGTCTGAGTGTAATAATAATAGATATGAGCTCGTATTTGTTAGTGAATATAAAATTGTTTTATATTGTGTTGACTTATCGGTTGATTGTTTATAGATTCTGGTCGGTGCAGTTTGGCCAACTGTATCGATAGGGGTTTCTAAACTCTTAAACAAGAAAACCGACATAGTATTGTTTTAAAATAGGGTAAATGAAATAATTTTACCCAAAACTATTTTTGTATATAAAAGAAATGATTTTTCTGTAAATTTTTATGGTATATGGTTGCTTGGTTGTTAGGAAGTGATAATATTATACTATCATCATTGATTATTGAATAAGAACTGAAATCATAACAAAGAGTTAAGAAAATAAAATCCATATACAAATGAGAATTGTAAATTGTAAATGTAATTTATAATTTGAAATAGAACTCCAGAGAAATATTTGGAAATGTTCTTGAAAATATTTGAAATTTGGGAAGTTTGGAAATTAAATTCCTTTTGGAATTGAAAATAGTTTTCAAGGGCGTGGAACAATGTTTTTGGAGGGATAAAAGCTCTAAAATCTTTTCGGACACTGGAAAATAATTTCGGTGATGATCGCGACTTCATCAGTGTTCATTTTCGAGTTCTAGGAGAGGAATTTCTGCCCAATGATTTTAAATTGAAAATTGTTTGCCAAAGTTGGGTTTGTTTTGGAAATACAAAGGGTTTTGGATATAAAATTACTTCAAAATGATTTAAGAAATTGTTTAAAACTCTGGATCCTATTTAAAATAGTTTTGGAATAATAAGTTTGATAACTCATAAAAATATTTGAAATTTGATTGGAATAAGATTCAAATTGAAAAGGGATAAATAAAAGTAAGTGTGGAATAAGTTTGTGAATGAACAAATGAGTTAACATTTGAAAGTAAATGAATTGGATTGGAAAAAAAATGGAATGAGATTTGACTTGGATCAGTTGAATAAAAATCCAAACTTTGGAAAAATAAAAATAAAATGGATTGAATCCAAGTAAACTAATATGATAACTAATTAATTCATGAAATAGGAAAGATGAATTAGTTAAATTAAAACTTGAAATGTGAGTTAAATTTGCAGATAAATTTAGGTAAGTAGAAATAAATTGAAAATTTCCTTGCTATTGATAAAATAAATTCAAGATGAATTGAGAATGGAAATTTAAAATTTAAAAATGGATAAGTGAATAAAACTAATTTAATTAAATTAGTAGATGGAATGGATTTGATAAATGAAAAATCAAATCAAGGATTTAAAATTGGAGTTATTAATAGGGAAAATGAACTTGAGTTTTGAATATAAATAACTTAAGTAAATGTTGGTTAAAAAGCTCGACTTAAGTAAAAATGTGAAACGGTTGTTGTCAAATTGTATGGAATGCAAAATGAATTGAACAAAATCAATTGGAAATGAAACAGGAAATAGAGTAAATTGATTTGGTATCAATTTAAATTAGTTATAAGCTAGATTGGATATTCTATTAAGTGAATATCGCCGAATTTGCATAGAAATGGTTGTCGTTTGATGCAAACGAGATTGCATAAAATTCTATGAGTTAATGAAATGCAATAAAATTGATTTTTGAATCAATTGAAATGGATATGAGTTCATTTCATTTAAAAATGAATTGAATGAAAGAAAGTGTGTTGTAAACCATTGAAATTGAATGGAAATGATGTTAGGTTTAGTCATAAGCAATTAAATTTGTATGGAAACCTTATAAATTGCTTATGGGAATTATTTTGAGTGCATTGCTTATGAAAACTATGTGTTCACTATTGAAAAATAAGTGAAATGTAAATGAATTTCCTATATATGTCACTTACGTGTTTAAATTGAGTAAGTACAGGTACAGGTAGGCCGTTTGGCTGGATTTGATTAAGCATAATGCTAATTAAATAAGCCGCTTGCTTAAAAGTGCTAAACAAGGTACACCTACGCAATAAAAATAGAAAATATGAACTGTTTTTGTTTTTTTTCCGACCGGGTGGGTCGATGTATATATATTTATATCTTTTGTCAAATTGCAAAAGCTCCTCCGTACAAAGGGGACTCTGCCAAAAAATTTCGAAAATTTTGGGAGATAGAAAATTTTTGAAAAAAAAATCTTTTGTTAGCAACAAACGATTTCAAATTGAAAATTGAAGTAAATTTGTGAATGAAACTAATTTAAAATAATAATAATATGAATTGGTTATAATTGAAAGATAAAATTCAATATTCAAAGTTGAAGATAAATTGAAACCAAATAGAATTAAAAGTGTAAATTGAATTCAAATGAAATTGAAAATGCAAAATTGAATAAAAATGGATATATAACTTCAATAGTAAGGTAAAAATGGTATAAGAAGTATGTATTGAAATTCCGTAAAGGAATGTGAAAAATGATATTTGAATGTTGTAATTGGACATTATGGATATCAGAATATACAGAAGTGTATGGGGAAATGGAATTGGGATTTTAATTTCAGAAGATAATCTGAATTGCTCGACAAAAAGGTATGTATTTCAATTTCAAGAGTGAAATTTGGTGATTTTATTGTCCAGCCACTTGGCTTTTTGTTTTCTTTTGGAATTTGAGGGCCTGTGGTGCCATTTTGTAGTTGTACCGAGCTAGCTGCGCAAAGGCGACGCTGGCAAAAAATTTCGAAAATTTCGTGAGTTAGAAAAATTTTGAGGAAATTTTGGAAGTTTTAAATTTAAATTTAAATTTGAGTTGGGAAGTAAACAATATTGTTTGAAAACTATGGAAGATTTTGGAAAGTTAGTTGAAATGAATCTTTAATAAAAACATTTGGGTTGATAAATTGATAAAATTGTTTGGGTTGGAAAATATTAAACGGGTTAAGGATCGTTCTTCTTAACTAGTAATTTCGAGACGAAATTCTTTTAAGGGGGGAAGGATGTGACGACCTAGAATTTTGGACATTTGAAATCGAAATATTTAATTGATTTTAAATATTTGAAAGTTAATTTAACTTGAATTTCAAAATTTAATATGAATTTGGCAATCAAAATATTGAATTTAATTTATTTAAGTTGGGTAGAATATTGAATCTTGATTTTTAAGCTGGTTAAAAATATTTTTCAATGCTTAGAAAAATTTATATTGATGACACTGAAGATAATGTAAGCTTCAGATTGAATTTGGGAATGATTTGTTCAGTTTTGAGATAATATCGTTTAAATCAATATTTAAAAATAGCTTCCCAAGGCACGCCTCGGAATTCGGCGAAACCAGTTCCATTGGATCCGTAATATTGTATTGTTATCGGATTCCAATTTTCATAGCAATCGGAATTGTCATTTAACCCTAGCAGCTTAAAACGCATAGAAACTATTTTAATCGATTTAATTTAAAATTGATCGTTTACTTCCGTAACTTGCGTATATGATCGAATTAGCCTCCGAAACACGTTCCATTGTGTTTGGAATGCAGATAAAACTTTATAAACGCCTAGCGGCATACCTCGATAGGGATTTGGGATTTTATGTTGCCATATACGAGATATTTTTAATATTATAATATATATTCAAAGCAAACGTCATTATCTCCTAGTCAGTCTAACTTCCTCTCGAAGGCTCAACACTTCAATTTTATAACGATAGGGCTTATCGTCTTTCCAGATAACTGGAAAAAAATCGTTCAAGTGAATAGCCGAACATTTCAATAATCTCGTTCTCCTCAAATCAATTTCATTATTGATATAATTCATTACCTCCCTCCGAAAATTTAAATCAAACTTTATTTCGTTTTGAAATGCCGAGCCTCCCAGTTCGAAATGGAAAAACCCCAAACGTCTACTGATGCCCTAATTTAAAATTTGAAATCAACGAAAGAAAGGGGGGCACTCGAGCTCGAAGCGATATGTGATAGGTGAGGCTCGAAGGCGAGACACCGAACCGCGATCGAGTAGGGGCGAGCTCGAGCACGTGGCTTCCAAGCGCGACTGCTTGATTTTGTGAGGGGCAATTTGGTGGTTCGCGCGATTGAATTCGCAGCTAGGTTTGGAGGAGGGAAAGGGCTCTGTCGCGAGTTTCGGTGGCTCGAGGTCTTGGGCATCACGATGGGTCAACGGCGCCGGTGTCGCGAGGAGGGTGGCGGTGTCGATTTGGGGTAGCTCGCGACCAGCGTAAATGGCAAGGCATCGAAGTGGGGGTATGGGGCTGCGCTCGATTGGGGTATGACTTTTTTTTCGATTTCATATATTTACAGTAGGTAAATTTCACTATGCTGTTTAAAATATATATATATATATATGTATGTACTCAGAAGTTATATATATATATATGCAAGTAGGAAACAGTAAAACAGTTTGTTTAATTTAATAAATATGATTTTGGGAAATGAAAAATACATAAACCTGTACACATTTTTGTATCTACATGGTTAATTTTAAAATTAAATATATCTTGGAGGCAGATTTATTTAATAAACTTAATTAATTTTTTTTGTCACTAAAGGATTTTTCAAAGGGAAATTTTTATTTCAAATTAATTTATTAGTTAATTAATAGAAATTGGATTGTTTGATTGATTCAAATATTTATTAAATCACATAATTTATGTACAAGGTTTAATACCGTGAAGAAATCGAGTCAAGACAGAAAATGGATTGCCTGCATAATAAAGGTGAGATCTTCTCACTCAAGTTCAAATTGAAATTTCCAGTTTGATTTTAAATAGTTAAATTTAATTTGATTGACTGTGTGCTTGGGTGATTGAATTATAATAATTATTCATTGCATAATATTATATATATAGTAGTATATAATATATATTGGAGTTGTTGATTTCCCGCATTATATAGCGGATGAGACCCTATTGCGCCGCATAATAGCGGATGATATTTTTATAAATCCCATATACCATGAAATTCCAACTCGAAGTGGAATTGGTATTTAATTGTTGTGCTAACGTCTGTGTATGCAGGGAAACAGGTTGGAGGGATCCAACTGGATTCCTCAAATAATCGAATTTATTTCAACATTGGGTGTTGACTATTTATAATCTATGTGTGACTATTTGTGATTGAAACTGTGAAGGCTATAATTTAGCCAAATATATTTTTGGTATCGTAGGATACCAGAAATAAATAAAATTGGATTTTTGAAATTTAGTAGAAAATTTATAGTAATTTGATTTTAGAAAATTAAATAAATTCAAAAGAAGAAATTTGTTTCAAAAGATAACAAATTTATGTTGAAATAAATTTAGAAATCAATTTTTGGAAATTGATTTGGTATTTGAAAATAAATTTGAAAATCAATCTAGAATTTAATTCAGTGCTGAAAATGAATATTTAGAAATCGATTTGAAAAAAATCATATATCAGTGGATGTTTAGAAGTTTAAATTCACAACGGGAATTTACAAAGGAAAGGGAAATTCGTTTTAAAAATAAATATTGTTTTATTTTTAAAAGGGTGTGAAAAGAAATTCATGGAATTGGAGTGTAAATTAAAACAAATCGAGAAGATTTATTAATTGATATAAATAAAAAGAGAATTCTTCCCTGAAAAGCCGAATATATTTTCGAAGTAACTTTTAAAGTATAAATTAAAAGTTTTAGAAATTGTTTTGAAAAATATTGTTAGAAGAATTATTTGGGAAATGGTTTAATCTTGAAAGTATAAGATTTATTTAGTTGATTATAGAAATGATTATTTAAAGTTAATAAAAATTTGATTTAGAAATTGGATATTTAAATAGTTATATCTATCTACTAATTTCATTTTAAAATTAGTTTGGACATGAATTTTGTATGAGATTTTAATATAACATCTTCAGAACTAGTGTTTAGATAAAGTGTTTTAAAATAGTTTTTATTCTGAATATTCCAAGTATATAAGTTTGGATAAGTAATTTAAAATATTTTAAAATATTTGAACTCGGAAGACTTTCAGTGGAAATAAATAATATCGGGAACCTTAATCCGCGAGTGAAAAGTGAATTTGAAATTTGTTTTCAATTAGATGAAGTGTCAAAAATATATATCTTATGAAGATATTTTGAAATAAATAATTGGGAAAATTATTTAAATCTTGGTGTTTGTTGTGAATATTTATTGATAGTTAAATAACCGACTATCAATATTTGCCTTTAAATGGCATTTGAATTTTGATGCGACCGGGGGTCGGATTCCAAGTGGATATCTGAAAACCACATCGAATCTTTTTTATTGTGATGGATCTTTTATTTAAATGATCATAATGAAAATCGTTGTGATTTGTTGGAATCTGAATGTAACACTTATTTTCAAAAATAAGCGCTCGTTATTCGGATTAGCCGGGAGAGCACCTTGTGTCATAAAACCCATTCCGAATAACGATACGACGAAATGGGATTATTTGAAGACGGTGTTGACGACCGGGTATTTTCGAAAGCGAAAGGATTACCTATCGAATGTCTCTGCACTGGGTTGCTCCGGTATAGAGATTTTATCACCCTTTGTGATGGGGATTCCGGACGTGATTTGTGAATATCCGGATTCACAAGGGCTTCTTTGGAAGTGCCTTCGGTTCCATTCGATCCCAGCACGGACTTGTATGGTTGTGTGTCTGACATTACACTTTGAGATGTAAAGCTGGTTTCTATCGAATACATTTCTGTTGGTGGTGGAGAATTTATTCTCTTAGCTTAACACCCTTCTCTAAGACGTACAAGCTCAGAGGTTATGTAGTTGATGGTTACTAGTGATACATTCCCAATTTGGTAATGTGGCACGCGAAGTGCTGCTGATCATTTGTTGATCAAAGCATGACTTTGTGAAAAGTGTAGCTTTGTGGACGAGACCTCATCGGACCTTACACCCCGGAAATGGTCAAAACAGGAAAGATGCGGCAAGGTTATGAGGGTCGCGCCCTTTAGGGTATGTCATTTCCTTCTGGAAAAGGGTGGTGTCAAGTATGGAGCCCTGATGTTTAACCTTTATGGTTACTGCAAATACTTTTCTTTGTGGTTGTTGGTGTAGAGGATCCTCGGATAGGGGTCCCAAAGGACCGAGGGATGACATACTCGAGTAGTAGTTACCTAGTTACAGAGGTAACCCGGCCTTGTGTTGGCAGAGATCCGGGTGGATTCTCGGGATGTCCCGCCAGAGGCGTACCCTGTGGTAGTAAGAAATTTCTTAGGCTGACCATTTTTCGAAAATCCAAAGAAACAATACGCGCCTTGTATGGTTTTAGTTGTAGAACCTGCCATTTAAAATTGTAGCTATAGTAGGCATAATATAATGGTACCTATGCTGGCTAAGATTAATATTATACTTTCGAAATGTTTTCTGCACTATGCACTAATAATAATATTAAAAAGAATTTTACTATTAAGCATGTTTGACTATCATAAGGATAAATCTCCTCCAATTCTGCGTTTGCATTGTGTGTGTGGCGGGAGGCCTTATGGTAGTTTCATTTTCCAAAAGCATGGCGGGTTTCTCTTTATTTTCTTTGTGAAAATAACTGTTTTTAAGATCTCGCACCAGTACCACGACTGACCTGGAGCTTATTGTTCCCTTTCTAAACTCTAGGTACCCATAATTTTCCACACGGGCAGCCTAGAGTCAGGTTAGCATTGATTTGGGAGAAAATTCAAGAAGTTGTTGTGGGAATCACGAGTTGGAGCTAGATGGCGAGGCGTATCACTCATATATGTAATATTTCTTTCCGCTCTTTGTTGTTATGCACTCTAATAATGTAATGTGATGTAATGTAATAACTGATATAGTGATTCTGTTTAAAGATATTTATTTATCTATTATATTTGTTCCGCTGCGAATTGTGAGATTCTGTTATTGTTTCTGTTTCTTCTTTCTTCTTCTTCTACCTCTTCTTCTTTAAACCCCTAAAGATTCGTAAGTTTTTCCTCTTTGGCTGAATGGTTGTGGGATTTCGCCATCTTAAAAGGGGTACGGATTTGCGGACCTTTACGTGGGAACTACATGGGCTCTTGGGAACTCTAAGCTAGACCCAGCAAATGGTTATCAAGTATCCAAGTGTTTCACATCTTCGAAGCACACAACCGAATTTAATCTAGAGTAGATGTAAAGATACCCGAATGAGAATATGTTGATACGCTATATTTTGATCAATGAAAATGTGCTTCAACAAAAAGGAAGAGATATGTGTGAAGCTAAAGAAAGTACTATGAAGACCAAGGATATCATGAGTACTTATTATATATAGGTCTTAGTCATAGTTTTATTGTTAAAATCTATCCTCAAGAAACTTGCCTAAACACAAAAACACATAACACAACTTCATATTTTTAGTTAAGTGTTCATTGTGCACAATCTACCAGTTCAGTCGACTGAACAGGATATTTCAGTCGACTGAACCTGTTACACAAATACAACATGCACAGTTTCAGTCGACTGAAATTCTCTGCTCAGTCGATTAAATTTGAACCTGCGAATTTTTAATGAAGAGACACCTTCTTCTTCCCAAGAGTTGCAACCATTCTCCCATGGTAATGGATGCATCTCTTGCCTGAATCTTTTGCAAATAGATACACCACTTCTGCACCTATAAAAACATGTTTCTATCATTTGCAAATCAAAAATTCTAATTGCTTTAATCTCTCTATTATCTTGATCATATTTTTTAGATTATTCAAGTTTTCAAAAGGCATTCACAATCCACTTCAATTGCTTGAATCTCTGATTTATCTTAAATAATTTTTGATTCATAGCAATTTATATTTCCTAAATCTTCATAAACACATTTCATATCCTTGAGGATGAGATTACAAGAAATATGTACTCTATTAGACTCATTAGTGTTATCGAGAACACAACAAGTCAGAAATACTCTTTGTACCTAGTTGAAGTCCTCTTCGGTAGTTGAGGCAAGAAATCCCGTTTGTTCGGGTAAGTTGTAAACCTATTCCTCTGGGTTAAGTGTGGGTTGTTAGTTAGAATTCCTAAGAGGAGCTTAGGGACTGGACATAGGACAAGAGGTCTGAACCAGTATAAAGTCTTTGTGTCTACTTTACTTATTGCTTATTGTTATTTACCTATACCATTCCACTATTCCATATTATACGATCCTATCTCATAGCTTCTTTCAATTGGTATCAGAGCAAGGCTGTCCTATAACCATAACACTGTTATCTGACACATTGATAATATGGAAAATAACACAAGCATAAGCACAAGCACAACAACTGCCTATAGCTCTACATTTGCAGAAGGACAATCTACCCAATGACCTCCTCTATTCAATGGACTAAACTATAACTATTGGGCTACAAGGATGAGGATTTATATGCAAGCAACAAGTTTTGAAGCCTGGAATGCAACTCAAGCAGAGTTCATTGTACCCGCAACTGATTACCCTACATGGACATAAACTCAGAAGAATGAAGCTAGTGCAAATGCCAAAGCTATGAATATGCTATTTTCTCTTTGGATAGAAATGAGTTCAATCGTGTTAGCATTTGTACTACTGCACATCAGATATGGGATACACTTAGAACCATACACGAAGGCACAAACAAGGTCAAACAAATAAAGATTTCCATGCTAAAGAACCAGTTCCAAAACTTTAGAATGCGACAGAATGAATCTATCAATGACATGTACTCGAGATTTCAAGACATTCATCATGCCTTAATAGGATTAGGAGTAAAGTTTACGGATTTTGATATTGTATCTAAAGTCCTAAATTCACTCACTAATGGATGGAAAAGAAAAGTATTAGCAATCAAGGAAGCAAATGATCTGTCTACAATGAAACCAGAAGAATTAATTGGAAACCTTATGTCTTATGAAGTTAACATGCAAGCTAAGAAAGACCAAGCATAGGAAAGAAAAAATGTGGCTTTTCACGCAGAAAAGGAAGAATCGGAGTCTGAAGATGAGGATCTAGCATTTATTGCTAAAAAATTTCAAGAAATTCTTAAAATATAGAAAAGGAAATAAAAACGGTTTCAAAAAGAATTTCTTAAACAAACCTTCATCCTCAAATATAGAATGCTTCAATTGTCACAAGAAAGGACACATGCACAAGGATTGTGCAGAACAAAAGAAGGAAAATCAGAAAAGCTTCAACAACGAAAACAAGAAGGATAAATTCAAAAAGAAGGCGTTTTCTGTAACATGGGACAATTCAGATTCATCTTCATTCGAAAATGATAGTGATAGCGACAATGAACAAGCAAATGTGTGCTTCATGTCTCAAGAATCTGAGGTCCCACTCAAGAAAAGAAAATGGATTTTGGATAGTGGTTGCTCAAAACACATGACTGGAGACAAATAAATGCTTACAAATATTTCATACTTTGATGGTGGCTCTGTTACCTTTGGAGATAACTCAAAAGGTTTCATCATTGGAAAAGGAGATGTTTGCAACTACGGAAAGATAGCGCATATGTTCATGGGGAGGAAAGATAATTACATCTCTACAAACATAGGTATTGTCATCAATCAAAAAGGGGGAGAATGTTGATACGCTATATTTTGATCAATGACAATGTGCTTCAACAAAAAGGAAGAGATATGTGCAAAGCGAAAGGAAGTACTATGAAGACCAAGGATATCATGAGTACTTATTATATATCGGTCTTAGTCATAGTTTTATTGTTAAAATCTATCCTTAAGAAACTTGCACAAACACAAAAAAAACATAACACAACTTCATATTTTTAGTTAAGTGTTTATTATGCACAATCTACCAATTCAGTCGACTGAACAGGATATTTCAGTTGGTTGAACCTGTTACACAAATACAACATGTACAGTTTCATTCGACTGAAATTCTCTGCTCAGTCGACTGAATTTGAACCTGCGAATTTTTAATAAAGAGACACCTTCTTCTTCCCAAGAGTTGCAACCATTCTCCAATGGTAATGATGCATCTCTTGCCTGAATCTTTTGCAAATAGATACACCTCTTCTACACCTATAAAAACATGTTTCTATCATTTGCATATCAAAAATTCTAAGTTCTTTAATCTCTCTATTATCTTGATCATATTTATCAGATTATTCAAGTTTTCAAAAGGCATTCACAATCCACTTCAATTGCTTGAATCTCTAATTTATCTTAAATGCTTTTTGATTCATAGCAATTTATATTTCCTAAATCTTCATAAACACATTTCATATTCTTGAGGATAAGATTATAGGAAATTTGTACTCTATTAGACTCGTTAGTGTTATCGAGAACAAAACAAGTCAGAAATACTCTTTGTACCTAGTTGAAGTCCTCTTTGGTAGTTGAGGCAAGAAATCCCGTTTGATTGTTTGGGTAAGTTGTAAACCTATTCCTCCAGGTTAAGTGAGGGTTGTTAATTAGAATTCCTAAGAGGAGCTTAGGGACTGGACGTAGGACAAGAGGTCCGAACCAGTATAAAGTCTTGGTGTCTACTTTACTTATTGCTTATTGTTATTTACCTATACCATTCCACTATTCCATATTATACGATCCTACCGCATAGCTTCTTTCAGAATAATCCCACATAACTTGGCCCCACCCATGCTTTGGTTTTAGTTATTTCCAAAAAAAGGATAGCAACACTTAAATGAGCAACAAATTGTCTTGGATTGATGAAACACACAGAAGAAAAGATTAATTCCAAGGTTCGAGATAGGAAGAAGGAAAAAGAATTTATCCAACATAACTAGGAGGGTGATCACCCTTCAACAAAAGTATACCTCGAGATAAAATATACTTGAGAGTACATGTGTCACTCTTGGTAATTTTCAAGCCAGGCCCCATGAAATCCACATGCAACCGAATATACTCGTATCAATGTATGCATGCTATCGAGTTCTTTAGCTGAATGTGAATATATACTAGTGGGTCCGACCCACATGGCTTGGCTTTCACTCGCGCCTTAGTTTTAGTTTTTCCGGTATTGGATACCAATGCTCAAAATGAGCGACAAATCGTCTTAGAATGACGAAGCACAACAATGACTAGGAGGTGCACCCTCCTTTACACGCACTTCAGTTTTAGTCATTTTCGCTAAAGGATATCAAAATTCAAAAATGAGCAATACATCATCCAAGAATGAAGAAATACAAAGAAGACAGCAGAATCAAAATCGAGAGCTGATAAATCAACTATCGAGAATAAAAAAGTGATTTGTGTATGGGAGTTTAATAGCATACGCTTACCACTAATAAATGAATCAAACTTTTAAAACATTTGATCTACACTTGAGCTTGATTTTCACATTTCAAATATTATAAAACATTTTTAAAATACTCTTTGACATATTCTTTTAAGAGGGTAAAATATAATACTAAGTGTATTAAAACAGGGTCAAAATCAAATGTCATTAAAACATTGTTTACTATAAACCCAAAATAATTTACACTCAGCTGTTTTCAAACAATTTATATTAAAAGATTTTCTAATTTATAATCTGGAATTTATATATTTAAAATGGCACTTATTACCCCCAAAGGATAATTAACAATTAAATACCTTTATAAATTTAAAACAATGTTAATTCATCCTAAAGGATAATTTATATATAACCTTAAAATATTTTTATTAAATCAATTAAGTAACTTTAAAACGCTTATATTAAATCCGTCAATTTACTTAAACTCTTTTATTAAATTGGTTAATTAACTCTTAAAAACACCACTAGTTAAAATCATGAATTAAATCCAAAAATCATTAACTAAATGAATTAATTACACTCAAACATTATTAATTAAAATTAATAATTAAATCCAAATATCATTAATTAAAAACGATTACTTAGATTCGATTATCATTAATTAAAATGATTAAATAAGTTTAAAACACAATAATTAAAATTATTAATTAAATTCAAATCCCATTAATTATAATGATTAATTAATTTCAAATATCACTAATTAAAATGATTTACTAAATTCGAACGGCATAAATTAAAAAGATTGTTTAGATTCAAATATCATTCATTAAAATGATTAATGAATTTTAAACCTCTATTTTGTGAAAATACAAGCTTAAGTTCAGCAATCAAATGTTTAGGGAGATGATATTCAATAAGTGATAATATAGCGAAAAATCATTAACAATATTTAAACAATTCAAATAGACGGTCTCAAATTATTTTAACTAAACATAAATATAAGAAATAAAAGAACATAAATGAGATGCAGATAACAGTAAATAAATAATGGCAAGCAACCCTTTTGGGTCTCTCTACAAATGTACCCTATAAATCATACATATGTATGTGTATTTTTTGGAGTGTTCCACGGTGACTTGTTTGCTACGATAACACTCCAACTTCTTCTATTTGTCCCCTACAACAAAATGGTTATTTATGCCATCCACTAGTGGGGGAGCAAATAGTAATATACATAGTTGTATGAATTCCAAAATGGGAATCCATTCCAAACAATTAATCAAACTACAATACAAACTAACAACCAAGTAGGCAATAAATAATTTTTATCTAATACATAATATACTGATTAACTAAAAAGGTGAGTTTAACTTACCGAAATTTCAGTTATCGCTTTCGCATTTTGATTACGTCTAGAATCGAACAACGTTCGAATTTAGCTTGAAATTTTACAAACTCCAATTTCCACAAATCCAGTTCCAAATTAAAGAAGACCTCCCTACGAGTTCAACGCGACTAACTACATCCGGATCTGACCTTATATGAAATAGTTATGGGTTTAATAAAATTTTGAGTTAAATAATATAATTAATCCTTAATTACAACATTATTTACCGTCTCAAAAATCTAATCTCCTTAACCCTAATCCAGCCACTGACTTATCCATCCCACGCCACCGCCGTAGGCGCCTACCACACCACTGTGTCACCTCTGTTGACTTCCTATCCTACTATGACCCCAACGCCACCTACGATGCCACATGACATGGCTCCACGATTGAGTTCGAGCTCAACAAAACACCTCCGTTCGTCTCCTCCACGGCGCCACCATAGGTCGCCATTCGCCGCCACACTACCTCCAAACAAAAGCCCTCCACCTCCTCTACAACAATGCTTCAAGGCCTATTACCCAAAGATGAATGTCCATGCCGAAAATCTCAAGTCTAACCGCCACCTTCCATCTCAGATCTATGTCGCCTTATAACGATCTATGGCGATCCAACCGGTCAAAACACTCACACAAACATTTTCATGTTGGGACCTAAGCCTACTTCGGCCTCTAGAGGCATTGATTATGTATAGCCGTTGGTTGAAGCTAATTTAGGGTTTAGGGTTCTAAAATTAGAGAACTGAAAGGGATAAATGTCCTTATATACGGTTTTCTCAAACACTATACCCCTCAAAATTACGGACTCCAATTGAGGTGTGCTCTCTGGTGTTCCTAACCAAATATCCATATTCCAAACTCAATAGAACTATTTTCGAGACCTAACTCCAAAGTATACAAAAGTTAGCTTTTTAGTACAAGCTATATTATTTTACTTCCTTAAAATTAATCGTTATGCATTTCGATCTCGCACCATAAAACAATATGTCCAATCGTCATGAAACTCATCGGCATACGACAATTTATTATTCCGGATCCAATGGCACTAGTTTCGTTGAAAACCAAGACAATACCTTAGAATGCTAATTTACATATTTAAATATCATTTTATATTTTTTAATCACATTATCGATATTTATCTTATCTATTTATTATTACTAATAAATGTACAAATTGAATTCATCAATATTGTTTATCAATTAAAAGGCATTAAATAAGATTATTAAATCCATTTAATTAACATTTAAACGATCACCATCTTGGTATTCAAGTTATTCGATTCCCAAATCTAATTATTTAATTATTTAAAATAAACTAAACATTTAAAATTCAATGAACAAAATTTTGGGTTGTTATATTTTCCCTCCTTAAAAGAATTTCGTCCCAGAAATTCTCATGAAAGAAAATGTCTCCATACCCTTAGGTTTAAAACTATTTATTAATTAAAATGAGTTAACTTATTACTTAATTAATTCTCAAATACCACTGAAAATTTTGATTGTTTTTCCTTTGCGCGGCTCGATCAGAACAACTACAAATTGCTTCTATGGACCCTAAACTGACCAAAGAAAACAGTAGCTAAGCGGCCATCCATATCTGGGACATAAAATCATCAAAAAATTCCAATTTCTAAATATACTATGTATCATTTTGCATTAAATTTTTAAATTTTTGCAAGCAACATATTCCTTGATGCTAATGTAGCTACAAAAGAATCAAATAACACTCTCTTGCTGATCTGTACTTACACAATCCAAAAAAAAGTCAAGCTGACAAAAGAGCAATATAATGCAACTAAAAATAATGAGGTAACTCTATATGCAAAAACTGACATGATATAAAGCTACGTGCAACTCTAATGAATAAAGCCACATGCAAACAAAAGCAACATATCAACCATATGCAACAAAACATAGAGGATATCCTGTAATTAAATAACATACATCCAATTATTTCAAAAGATAAATTTAAAACTTATTGCCCAAAATTTTATATTCAAAATATATTTTCAAATTTATCTAAAGAGAAATAAATCAAAATCAAAATTAATTATGACAAGGACCCCAACCAAAGCACAGTATAACTCTAGAATAAAAGAACATGGAGCATCTAATGGTATTCTAGTTCCTCCTAAACAACAATTAGAGGAAACAGATACACCTGGAGAGTTCCAAATCGAAAAATTCCTTTTTTTCTCAACTTTAGCCATAATAAAAAATATTTGAAAAACCAGTTCCAAATAATATTTTTAAACAATTGAACATTAATCCCTCATCAATATTTTTCAAAACAATATTTTTATTATTTCTTTCCACAAATTCGTTTGAAATCACTTTTTCAAAAGCACCGGGATTTATGTCCTAATAAACAACAATCTAAAAACCTTTATTTAAAAACTCAAACTTTATAAATGATGGTATACAAATATCACACAACCAATCAAATCAAATCAAATTCTGTTTAGGAATAAACTAACAGTTAACACCTTAAAATGTTAAGTGACATATCAAACAAGATTTAGGATTTTGCTTAAGTTCAAAAAAATTTCTTAACTCGTATACTAAGTATACAATTATACATAGGCTCATATGATATACATAAATCGTCCATAAGCTATATTTGATCTGTTCACATGCCCGGATATATGGACTTCTACTTCCAAACTAGTATTGTTCACTCGACCTTCCTTAGAGTGGACTCCGATCAGGTTTCTTGATTAGAAACTTCCATTCTTCTTGCGTAGCCGTATACTACGATAGAAAACTTCAATATCATATCGAGAATCTGAACCTAGTGTTTGCTAACAAGAATCAAATGCGAAACTCTTTACGAACTGGTGGGGATCACCGCGAAGCTATGTATTTAAATCCTAGTTCAAAAAAGTTGTGCGAATAAAATGATCTACGCATAATTTACATACCTAATTTTGTTGTTTTCTTAATTATACAAATCCTTTTTGTTCTCATTAATAGTATTTCATCTATGCTAACATTATTCAAAAATCATTTCATAGATTTTCACTTAAGTTTATTACCATTTTATAAAGTCACATCTTTATGAAACATTAGATTAGAAACTTATTCCACTCTTACCTACTTGTATAATACACCTATACATCTTAAAAGTATATACAAAATATTAATTTTATTCATCTATTTGTTCTTTACCTTTTACTTTTTATTTTTCGCAAAATTTAGATTCGGAGACCCAATAGCACCAAACGATTTCCACAAATTATGATTAATAAAAACTACGGTTTTAATAAAATAAATTACCAAAACCTTTCTATCTAATTTAACCCACTCAAAACTAGAGAAAAAAATTCCTTTTTCTATCCAAATGTTTAGAATTTTCATTTATCAAATACCGTAGCTACTCATCACTTAGGAAATCTCTATACCGTAGCTACTCAGTGCAGAGACAATCGATAGGTCATCCTATCATTCTCGCAAATACCCGGTCTTCACCACCGGTCTTCAAATGCTATCTATAACGATGTATCATTATTCGAAATGGGTTATATGACACAAAGTCCTCTCCCGGCTAAATCGAATAATGAGCGCAATATTTAAAAACATATGGATATAGGATTTTAATTAAGTCATAACTTAATGATTCCAAACTTTCTTTCAAATGGTTTAACCAATTACCATTTAAAATCTTTTTAACAAAAAGATTAATTTCACAAAGTTCACCCAGTTTCACAAAGATCTACTCATGGATTTCAAAACAATTTCCGTTTCAATTGGATTAATCCATTTAAATCTTTAAATCAAGATTTAACTTATAGCTTTCAAAACTCGTTGCTACGGATTCATCCATAATTTGGAAAACTATTTTAATTCAAACTTGGAATTCCTTTAATATAAAATGGAAATTCATTTCTCATATGAAAGCTTTAATTGGAAAACAATTGTTTTCATTTTGGAAAATCCGATTTCATTTATACAAGTTAAACACTTTGGGTTAATTCAAATTCCCACAACAATACTTTAAAAAGGGTTTAAAACCCATATAAACTTGTATAATCCTTTTTAAATCATAAATACCAAATATAAAATTCAATTTCAAATATTGAATTCCAATTTGAATCAAATTATTCAGATTTCAAATCTTTATTAAGTTATTGAGAATAACTTCTATTTATGGAATTCCTTTTCAAAAGCTTTTTATATTTAATTTAATTTCATTTCCAAAACTATTTGAATTTAAAATTCAAATTCAAAATTATTTTAAGAATTCAAATATCTGTGACTTAACCGATTTCCACGTGCAATCCATATTTGTGTGTGTATAAGTGTAGTCCAGGGGGTTTTACACAACAGTGCACAGCATCAATCATCACAGATATATCAATATCGATAAGCGTTATGAACTATAACGCTTATCTTTATTCATATATTCATAGATAAAATAAATTTATCAATCACAAAGATTCATCATTATGATTCGATGTGGGTTTCGGATAACTAACCGGAATCCGACTTCCTATCGCATCGAAATTTAAATGCCTATTACGGGCAAATTGTCTAATTAATTTAAATATTTTAATTCAACACTTTGAATCCAAATAACATTTACCATAGATAAATCATACACTATCATCATATATATATCAAGATCAATATCATAGAAACATCACAGAATATCACCAAGTAATTATCACAATTTAGAGATTCTATATACACCATTATCCATAAGTAATCATCTTAAATTCTTATTGTAATTAATTCAAATATAATCAATTACTTGAGAATTAATTACTTAGCCCTATTTAATTAATCATTAGTTATCAATTAATTACTTATTCCATTTCAAATTATTTAATTAATAAATCATTTCTTTATTATTATTCATGTCTTAATTACTTAATTATTTTATTCACACTATTTAATTAATTACTTCTTAAATCAAGTTATTTAGCTTTAATTAACCATTCTTTAATTATTAATTAATAACCTTAATTATTAATTAATAAAACTTAATTATCCATTTATTAACAGTTAATAACTTAATTAATCATTTATGAATTCTTGATTAAATTCCTCAATTAACTAACTATTAATCATTCATTAATTAACTTAAGTAGTTAATTACAAATTTATCAATCACTTAAACATTCATTAATCTCTAATTACAATTATACTTTAATTATTCTTAATTACTTCCTAAGATAATTAATTAATTGCTATTCAATTTATTTAACATGTTTAAGCTCTTCTTTAAACTTTGAAAATCAAATGATCATTTACTACAAACTTTACTGTTAATTAAATTTTTGTACTTAAATTAATTTCTAAATTCAAAGCAATCATTAAATGTTTAAAACGTTGTTAAAGTATTAACTAAAATAATTAAAAACTAATATTTAAGCTTCAACTTACATTTGTTAAACCTTATTAAGTTTTACAGTGCTAAACTGTTGAAAGTGATCTACTTAACATTATTAAAATAATGCAACACAGCAGATTGACAAAACCCGAGGCTCCCCTTGATAAATCTCGAGCGCTACTTCGAGTACTTCATGCAATTTCCCCGAGTCACCCTGTACATCTTCTTCTTCCCTTCTTTTTTCTCATTTCTATAGGAAGTCAATTTTTAAAACTTAAGTAAGATAAACTAGCATCAGGTTCGCTCACGTATCTCGACCAAAACCCCGAAGCAACCATCCAATTATCTCGAGAACGACTCGTGACTGTTCTCCCCTCAAAATCACTGATACACCACCGCTGCCGTACAAGTGTACGGCGGCGCGGCGCATCTCTGGCGAACCCCAATGTCGCAAGCAAGTCCCAAATCACGCGTAGACATGAAAATCAAACTCGAATCACCTCAAGAAAATTCAAATCGAAAAATAACCCTTTTTCTTGAAAAACTGTAACTCGACCATCAACTAAAAACGTCAAGCGACCGTCGCATAAGCCACCGGAGGTGCTCGATCTTCGTCCACCTAACGGCTCACGCTCCTCTTCCATCACCGAAAATCTCGTGACACTCGATCGCGTGATGAAGATGAACACGACACAGTACAGACATGGACAAAAACTGGAACTCAAACCCTAAATTGATCTCGTATCCTAATCCCATGCAATAGAAAAATTATTTTACATTTTTCTCAAGATTATGGGTGGTTATACTTGCTTCAATTTAAGTTTCAACAATTTAAATTGATTCAATTATCTTAAATTTGTGAAAATGAAGTTTTTCTTCTACTGTAAACTGCTCTTAAGATACTCATCTAAAAATCTAAATTTTTATTTTAAAAATCATAAGTTTCAATAAGAATTCAAGATACAAACTTGAATTAGCTTTTTGTAGCAATCGAATTTACCAATTTATTTCTTGATTTCCTATAATCAAGGGTTCCAGAAGTATATTTTACCGATATGTTTTAAGAACAGATTTAAAGATTCTTATTGAAGTTCAAGTATCTAATTTTATTGGAAAAATTAAATCTTTACCATGATCAAATGAAAACAATTCAAGATTTAATTGTTTCCAATCATGTAGCATACAGCAGAGAAACAACTTAATCAGTATTTAAAGAAGAGGTTGTATGTGAACATAGATTCATATCCAAATAAAGCACATACAACACCACATACTCATTTAATTAAACTTAATCTTGCAAATTTAATGTTTACTCACAGGCATTAACACAAAAAGAAATTTCTGGGTAGAAATATTTGCTCGCCTGAAACTTTTATGAATAGAGAGCACTGTTGTTTGAAACTGCAGTTTTTCTATGAGTTCCCTGCAAATCTGTTCTGCCTTTTAAACTTGCTTTGTCTTTTTTTTCCCTTTTTTTTATAAACTGAAATGAAATCTTATTTCGGCTGAGAATATTATTTGGTGTGCTGAGATGATATTAAGAAGTACATATGTTTCTCATTTTTTGTACGACAAATCTATTTGCTTTTGTATCCACAGTTTTTTCCTTATTTTTGTTTACAAGCTTATGCTAATTTGTTATTATGTGTGTAAGTTTGTATTGTAGGCATCTTTTGTTTATTTTAAAATTATCTTCCTTTGCAAGCTTTATTACATAGATATTCATTTGTATGCAGATGTTTTTTCTTGTTCTTTTGTTAAATTAATTTTTTTTCTATTTGCTTTATTTATTTCTTGCTTGCCTTTGCTATATGTATTTCATATGTTAACTTAAGTATCAATATTTTATTTTTATAAAAATAATCTTGAATTTTATTTCTATTTAAAGTCTATCTTTCAAGTGTTTAATTTATATCCTCATATTTGTATACTTATATTTATATTGATAAGATAAATTTTCTTTTATTTTAAACATTTTATAACCCTTTAAAAAAATGAATTAAAACACATTTTATACATTTGATAATTAATTATACATATTATTCTTTCCAAAGTACAATTTTCAAATCCAATTCATTTTGAATTTATTTTGAATTTCCAAATCAAAATTTCATTTTGAGTTTCAAATCCAAATTCAAAAATAAATAAGTATTTATATTATTTATCTCTTATTAATTTGAAAAGTTCAAATAAATCTATAATTTAACCTAAAAATTTAATTTAATTACAAATTCAAACTCGTCTTTAAACTGGGATCATTACAGATTTCCCCCCTTAAGAAATTTCATCCCCGAAATTTGCCAAGGAGATAATAAAGATAGATGAAAGATAGAGAAATATCTTTCCAATTCAAACCGGATATCAATTCTGCATTTGGCTTACCAAATCAGAATATCAACAATAAATGTGAGAACAAACTCAATCAACTATGAAACAATTGGGTTATCTAATCTACGTAGTATACAGGGGTATTGGTTAGTTCGAAGAAATAACTAACCATTTGTAGATTATATCGAAACCCAATGAAACAGACAGAAATTGATTCGATTACGATCTCAAATTCAAGATTTAACACATTTACGATTTACGGAGAAACAAACTAAGGGTAGTTCTTATGTCGAATAAAATTCGAACAATTTAATCGTAAACGAGATAGTTACCTTATAAAATTTTCATTTCCTTAACTAACTTTTAAGGTTGAAAAATCACCTTTGATTTCACAGGCCCTCGCTGCTTGAACTTGCTTCAGTGCTGAGCAATTCATGGTCCTATGTCCCGGCTTGTGGCAGTAACAACATTCCCTGCATTCCTGTTCTGGCTTCATAAATGGCTCTCTCAGTCCTTGTTTCCTGGGATTCTTACAATTATTCAAATAATGGCCTTTCTCTATGCAGTTGAAACAAGTAACATCTTTCACCGTTTTCTTCCGTACATTCTTCTTTCCTTTATCTTTCCTCAATTTCTTTCCACCAAATTTTTTTTCTCCAATTCAGATTAGTTGTATTTCCATTCTCCTCCGGATCTTCTTGCTTATCCAGAGTATCGTATCTATAACCCATATTAGTTAATTCATAAAGCGATTCCTTAACGTGAGTAGTCATCCTTTCATGAAACTCCTGGTTCATTCCCCGAATAAACTTTTCATTCTTCTTTAACGGTGTATTCACCAGTTCTAGACCAAATCGAGACAATACATTGAATTTGTTTAAGTATTCCTCAAATGATAAGTTTCCTTGCTTCAAATCTACAAACTCCTGGTACATTCTAGAGATACCAGTAGACGGCATATATCGTTGCTCGAACACTTCTTTGAAACGATTCCAAGTAAATTCATCCGCCGGCTCATCCAATGTAACTGTTTCCCACCAAACTAAAGCCACTTCCCGGAGCTGCCAAGAAGCTATCAATCACATCTGATCGTCTTCTAATTTTAGTCCTTTGAAAATCTTTTCACACGATCGAATCCAGGCTTGTGCTTCAATAACGGATTCTTTGCCTGTGAATGGTTTTCTACCAAGTCTAGAAAAGCTTCGATGTAAATTAGCTAGATTTGGTTGAGATCGAATGAGAATATCTGTCGTTGCAGGGTTTTGACCAGCTATAGTGGTACTTCCATGTCTCCTATCTCGTCCTCTTCTTCCACTCATTCTTACTATCTGTAATTAGTAAGAAGACCGATTTAGGCATTCGGACGAAATATCTTAGAGAATAACAACAGATAAAGAGAATGGATTAAGAAATTTCGATTTTGGTTCCACTGGTTGTACTCATTCTAGGGTATACTTCACCCTATCTCTAGTGAGCCATCTAATGTGTTACACTCCGTAGCTAAAGTCCTTACTCAACCTTTAGCTCTGATACCAAATTGTCACGACCCGAACTCGATGTCCGACAAATAACATCAAATCCGTATCGCGGGAGCTTGCAACACCCATTAGATGATAAATAACACATCGGAAATAAAAGATGATATCACTGATACAACATGAATACAATAATCCGATACATCAATTTGATACAATGATAACCATCAACATCAGAGAATATACAATACAGAATACAGCGGAACACGATACAATCTGAGATAGGTCTTTACAGAATCCAATACTGCAACTCTGATCCAAAAGCTCCAAAACTCCTAACTCGACCCACCATCAAGGTTGCACCAAGATAAGCAAGCAAGATCAGTCGTCCAAGGACTGAACTAGCACCAGATAAACTACTAGACCTGACTATCTGAAAAACCAAACTCTAGACTGCCATGTGGAAAATTATGGGCACCCAGAGTTTAGGAAAGGAACAATAAACTCCGAGTCAGTCATGGGACTGGTGTGAGCAAACGAAAACGGTTTGTCTTTAAAAATATTTAAAAATTTAAAAATTTAAAAATCCGTAATGCTTTATGAAAATGAAACTACCATAAGGCCTCCCGCCACACACACCATGCAAACGCAGAATTGGAGGATATTTCTCTTTATGATAGTCAAACATGCTTGATACGCGAAAACCATTTTGATATTATTATTATTAGTGCATAGTGGAAAACAATTCGAAAGTATAATATTAATCTTAGCCAGCATAGACATTTCGAACTATGCATACTATAGCTACCATCCAAACAGTGGGGTGCCACCATAAGTAGATGGCAGGTAATACAACTAAAACCGTACAAAGCTCATATTGGGTGAATGGATTTCCAACAAATGGTCAAGCTAAGGAACTTCCTACTGCCACATGGGAACGCCTCTAGCGGGACGCCCCGAGAACCTATCCGGCTCTCTGCCAACACAAGGCCGGGTTCCTCCCTGCCTGGGAGTAATACCTACAGATATGTCACCCCCAGTCCTTTGAGACCTTTATCCGAGAGCTCTCAACACCAACAACATCACACGGTAATAAATATACTACAGTGCCCACATGAGTAAGTATCTGGGCTCCATACCATGATACTACCATGTTCCAGAAGGAATGGTCACACCCTAGGGGAGCTACCCCTGAAACCTTGCCGCATCATTCCTGTTTCGACCATTACCAGTTTGTGAGGCTCGACGAGGTTTCATCCACAAAGCTATGCTTTACACGAAAGCCATGCTTTGATCATAAATGATCAACCAATGATCATCAACACACAGCAGCACTTAGCATGCCACACTACCGAATTGGGAGTATATCGCCGATAACCTTCAACTACTTGACCTCTAAGCTCCTACGTCTCAGAGAATGGTGTTAAGCTAAGAGAATAAATTATCTACCACCAAAAGATATGTATTTGAAAGAAATCTGCTTTATATCTTAAAGCGTAGTGTTAGACATACAAGCATACAAGTCTGTCCCGGGTTCGAACAGAACCGAAGACACTTCCGAAGAAGCCCTTGCAATTTGGGTATTCACAATCCCGATCGGACTTCCCATCACTTAGGAAATCTCTATACCGTAGCTACTCGGTGTAGAGACAATCGATAGGTCATCCTATCATTCTCGCAAATACCCGGTCTTCACCACCGGTCTTTAAATGCTTTCCATAACGACGTATCATTATTCGGAATGGGTTCTATGACACAAAGTCCTCTCCCGGCTAAACCGAATAATGAGCGCAATATTTAAAAACATATGGATATGGGATTTTAATTAAGTCATAACTTAATGATTCCAGACTTTCTTTCAAATGGTTTAACCAATCACCATTTCAAATATTTTTAACAAAAAGATTAATTTCACAAAGTTCACCCAGTTTCACAAAGATTCATTCACGGATTTCAAAACAATTTCCGTTTCAATTGGATTAATCCATTTAAATCTTTAAATCAAGATTTAACTTATAGCTTTCTTGTTTCCACAGATTCATCCATAAGTTGGAAAACTATTTTAATTCAAACTTGGAATTTCTTTAATATAAATTGGAAATTCATTTCTCATGTGAAAGCTTTAATTTGAAAACAACTGTTTTCATTTTGGAAAATCTGATTTCATTTATACAAGTTAAACACTTTGGGTTAATTCAAATTCCCACAACAATACTTTAAAATGGTTTAAAACCCATATAAAATTGTATAATCCTTTCTAAATCATAAATACCAAATATAAAATTCAATTTCAAATATTGAATTCCAATTTGAATCAAATTATTCAAATTTCAAAACTTTATTAAGTTATTGAGAATAACTTCTATTTATGGAATTCCTTTTCAAAAGCTTTTTATATTTAATTCAATTTCATTTCCAAAACTATTTGAATTTAAAATTCAAATTCAAAACTATTTTAAAAATTCAAATATCTGTGACTTAACCGATTTCCACGTGCAATCCATATTTGTGTGTGTATAAGTGTAGTCCAGGGTGTTTTACACAACAGTGCACATCATCAATCATCACAGATATATCAATATCGATAAGCGATATGAATTATAACGCTTATCTTTATTCACAGATTCATAGATAAAATAAATTTGTCAATCACAAAGATTCATCCTTACAGTTCGATGTGGGTTTCTGATAACTAACCGGAATCCAACTCCCTGTCGCATCGAAATTTAAATGCCGTATTACGGGAAAATTGTCTAATTAATTTAAATAGTTTAATTCAACACTTTGAATCCAAATAACATTTATCATAGATAAATCATACACTATCATCATATATATATATCAAGAGAAATATCATAGAAACATCATAGAATATCACCAAGTAATTATCACAATTTAGAGATTCTGTATACACCATTATCCATAAGCAATCATCTTAAATTCTTATTGTAATTAATTCAAATTTAATCAATTACTTGAGAATTAATTACTTAACCCTGTTTAATTAATCATTAGTTATCAATTAATTACTTATTCCATTTCAAATTATTTAATTAATAAATCATTTCTTAATTATTATTTATGTCTTAATTACTTAATTACTTTATTCACACTATTTAATTAATTACTTCTTAAATCAAGTTATTTAGCTTTAATTAACCATTCTTTAATTATTAATTAATAACCTTAATTATTAATTAATAAAACTTAATTATCCATTTATTAACTGTTAATTACTTAATTAATCATTTATTAATTTTTGATTAAATTCCTCAATTAATTACCTATTAATCATTCATTAATTAACTTAAGTGGTTAATTACAAATTTATCAATCACTTAAACATTCATTAATCTCTAATTACAATTATACTTTAATTATTCTTAATTACTTCCTAAGATAACTAATTAATTACTATTCAATTTAATTAACATTTTTAAGCTCTTCTTTAAACTTTGAAAATCAAATGATCATTTACTACAAACTTTACTGTTAATTAAATTTTTATACTTAAATTAATTTCTAAATTCAAAATAATCATTAAATGTTTAAAACGTTGTTAAAGTATTAACTAAAATAATTAAAAACTAGTATTTAAGCTTCAACTTACATTTGTTAAACCTTATTAAGTTTTACAGTGCTAAACTATTGAAAGTGACCTAATTAACATTATTAAAATAATACAGCAGATTGACAAAACCCGAGGCTCCCCTTGATAAATCTCAAGCGCTACTTCGAGTACTTCACGCAATTTCCCTTAGTCACCCTATACATCTTCTTCTTCTTCCCTTCTTTTTTTTTCATTTCTACGTTAATTTTTAAAACTTAAGTTAAGATAAACTAGCATCAGGTTCGCTCACGTATCTCGACCAAAACCCCGAAGTAACCATCTAATTATCTCGAGAACGACTCGCGACCATGCTCCCCTCAAAATCGCTGATACACCACTGCTGCCGTACACGTGTACGGCGGCGCGACGCATCTCTAGCGAACCCCAATGTCGCAAGTAAGTCCCAAATCACGCGTAGACATGAAAATCAAACTCGAATCACCTCAAGAAAATTCGAATCGAAAATAACCCCTTTGCTCGAAAAACTGTAACTCGACCATCAACTAAAAACGTCACGCGACCGCCGCATAAGCCACCGGAGGTGCTCGAACTTCGTCCACCTGACAACATCACGCTCCTCTTCCACCACCAAAAATCTCATGACACTCGGTCACGTGATAAAGATGAACTCGACACATTACAGACATGGACAAAAACTGGAACTCAAGCCCTAAATTGATCTCGTATCCTAATCCCATGTAATAGAAAAATTATTTTACATTTTTCCCAAGATTATGGGTGGTTATACTTGCTTCAATTTAAGTTTCAACAATTTAAATTGATTCAATTATCTTAAATTTGTGAAAATGACTACTGTAAACTGCTCTTAAGATACTCATCTAAAAATCTAAATCTTTATTTTAAAAATCATAAGTTTCAATAAGAATTCAAGATACAAACTTGAATTAGCTTTTTGTAGCAATCGAATTTACCAATTTATTTCTTGATTTCCTGTAATCAAGGGTTTCAAAAGTATATTTTACTGGTATGTTTTAAGAACAGATTTAAAGATTCTGATTGAAGTTCAAGTATCTAATTTTATTGGAAAAATTAAATATTTACCATGATCAAATGAAAACAATTCAAGATTTAATTGTTTCCAATCCTGTAACACACAGCAGAAACAGCTTAATCAATATTCAAAGAAGAGCTTGTATGTGAACACAGATTCATATCCAAATAAAGCACATATAACACAACATGTTCATTTAATTAAACTTAAGCTTGCAAATTTAATGTTTACTCACAGGCATTAACACAAAAAGAAATTTCTGGGTAGAAATATTTGCTCACCTAAAACTTTTATGAATAGAGAGCACTGTTGTTTGAAACTGTAGTTTTTCTTTGAGTTCCCTGCAAATTTGTTTTGCCTTTTAAACTTGCTTTGTCTTTTTTTTCCTTTTTTTTACAAACTGAAATTAAATCTTATTTCGGCTGAGAATATTATTTGGTGTGCTGAGATGATATTAATAAGTACGTATGTTTCTCATTTTGTGTACAACAAATCTATATGCTTTTGTATGCACAGATTTGTCCTTATTTTTGTCTATAAGCTTATGCTAATTTATTATTATGTGTGTACAGTTTGTATTGTAGGCATCTTTTGTTTGTTTTAAAATTATCTTCCTTTGGAAGCTTTATTACATAGATATTCATTTGTATGCATATATTTTTTTTCTTGTTCTTTTGTTAAATCGATTTTTTTTTATTGCTTTATTTATTTCTTTCTTGCCTTTGCTATATGTATTTCATATGTTAACTTAAGTATCAATATTTTATTTTTACAAAAATAATCTTAAATTTTATTTCTATTTAAAGTCTAACTTTCAAATATTTAATTTATATCCTCATATTTATATACTTATATTTATATTGATAAGATAAATTTTCTTTTATTTTAACATTTTATAACCCTTTAAAGAAAATAAATTAAAACACAGTTTATACATTTGATAATTAATTATACACATTATTCTTTCCAAAGTACAATTTTCAAATCCAATTCATTTTGAATTTATTTTGAATTTCCAAATCAAAATTTCATTTTGAGTTTCAAATCCAAATTCAAAAATAAATAAGTATTTATATTATTTATCTCTTATTAATTTGAAAAGTTCAAATAAATCTATAATTTACCCAAAAATTTAATTTAATTACAAATTCAAACTCGTCTTTAAACTGGGATCGTTACATTTTAGACCCTTGAAAGTAGACACTAATACATCCAATATATTTGCCGTCAAACAATCGAATGCCGGAAAAACCGATAGTTAGAGGAAAAGAAAACGAAAAGGTAGAAGAAACGAGAAACAACAACACAGAATCCCACAATCGCAATGGAACAATATATAATAGATAATTACATATCTTTACACAAAAAGAACTACAACTGTTATTTATACATTACATCAGCAAAGTACAACAAATCAATAACTTAATACTGAACAGTTATAATAACTTGTCCTCACTAGTGCTGACTGCAAGCCTAACATACACAGCATAATATAACCAAGTACATGGAATATGTCTCTGTCATCCAGCTCGTCTCCTAAGCTCTATAGCATCCTAACTTGAATTTGTAATACTCGGTCTGATTTGAGCATTATAATAAAATAATACCCGAGTCAGTCTGGAAAACCAACGTGAGAAAACACACTCAATTTGAATTTATCAAAGTTATTTAAATCCTTTGAAAAACAAAGGTATCTCGTAAGACCACGTCACACATAAACATGATGGGTTTTTCCCTTACGACAACCAAAACATTTTATATCAAAATCATACGATATTATTATAGCGTCTATAGAAGATAAATAGAAAATAGCTGAAATGCATGCATCTCACATTTCAGTATAATTGGGCATAATCAAAACCATACAAGCTCGTATTGGAGAATGGATTTCATACAATGACTAGACACTGGGGTACCACCTATCACAGTACACGTCTAGAAAAATATACCGAGGATCTCGCTGGGATCCCCTATAGCACAAGACCGTTCCTACCCCTAACCTGGATAGAACCGAATATGTTACCCCGCGGGTGTTCCTGTAACAACCCTAGTTTTGGTGATTACCTGTGTTATTAAATTATACCTGTGGTTATAATTTAATAATATAAAATTAAATAAGTTGGAGATATAAATTTGTTAAAAATTGTTTATTTTAAATAAACAATGGATTTGGAATAAATAAAATGGAATTAAGTTGAATAATGACATTTTGTTGATTTGGCGATTTATTGAATTAAATTATTGAAGTAAAATAGTTTAATTCAATATTATTTATGGATATATATATATATTGTTTAAAATAAAGTTTAAAACTTTATTATGTTAGTTTGTAACAAAAATGAGCACTATATGGTTTTATTTTGGTATAATGCAATAATTTTGCAAATTATTTCCAAATGTGATTTTTATTAATTTTAAATGAAGTATTTGAAATTAATATGTTGTACATTGTAAATAAAGAGGAGAAATTAGTTTTCAAAATAATTTTTGGATGAGAAAGGATGTTAATATGGTTTGTTGTATTTAGTTATACAAGAAAATGATTTTTATGTAATTTTTGGTGTTAAAATTAGTGTTTTATTCAAATTATAGTGTAAGTTGATTATTTAATTAAAAATGGAGTTTTAATAATGAAAAATAATTTTTAGAGCTAAAATAACTTTCTTTACTGTAAAATATTTTTGTCTAATTTTTATAGAGTTGAAATCATGTAAAAATGGGTTTTTTGGATAATGATATAAGTGTTTTTGAGATAATTAGATAATTAAGCTATTTCTTTTTCTTAATTGGTTAAAACCCACTTAGCATCTTAACCAAAAGAAAAAATCCTTCTTCTCAAAAAATCATACATATAGGATTCTCAAAGCAGAAAAAATAAAAATAAAGAGAAAGAGCTGAAACTAAATTTCCTCTTCAAAACATAAATTCAATTATCCAAATTCTCCAAATCTTTGCTAAAAACAATCAAATTGAGGCTAATTATTTCAGGTAATCCATCCCAAAACCAAAATCCTTTCATCTATTTTTGATTTTCATGGGTTGTTGTTTGTAATTGAGTTTTTGTGCTTGCATGTCCATACAAACTTCTTTTTCAGATTCTAGAAGCTAAAATCAAAGCAAGCTTCCATGTTCTTCGAATGTCCAAGGATTTGCTCTTCAAAATTTCTAAGGTGAGTTGAAAACTCACATATCTATCTCTATAAAGTCTTAATTTTTTGAATTAAGTGATAAGTATCAATAAATAGTTGAATGGTTTAAGTAATTTGATTGAATTGTTGAAATTTGCAAGTGGTTGCTGAAATTTATTTATGAACATTGCTGTAGTAAAACAACAATATCTTAGTGTAGAATGACCATATTCATTCAGTTTTTTTATGATAGAAGGATATTTAAATAATCCATAAATTCCATTTTGATTATTTTTCGAAATTCTATGTCTAAAAGGGTCTAAATTAAGTTTGAAACTGATGTTATAGCATGGCCATTTCAAATTTCCTGAGTTAACATCTGATAGTAAAATGGCCATAACTTTTTAGCTATAAATCTGAATTAAGTATAACATTTTTTGTTAGAAATCTAAGACATTAAGTAACAACCTTTATGTTGTAAGTTTCTGCAAATTCTATGACATATAGGGTTGAAATTGGGTTTGAAACTGATACACATGCTCTGCTCTGTCGATTTTCTGAGTTGAAACCTAAAAATCAAATCACCGTAACTTTTGAATGGTATACCAAAATTAAGTGAGGTTTTTTCAATTGGAAGGTACATTTCTAATGAACAATTTTTATGTCTATTATTTTCTATAAATCTACATTTTGTTAACCGTAATATGTGTTTGAAAAGCAGGTAACCTCTTTGTCTTGTGATTTTAATTTCAACTTTGAAACACAGAATTGTCCCTTCTCCCTTGAAAATATTATCGCATTATCCTTATGCTCATATTATCGCTTATCCTTGTAAATTGATTTTTTTAGCTAGACTGACCCGTGTATTTTATACTCAGGTCAGACCGAGGTGTTTCAGGTTAGGTACTCTTATGGACTTAGCCTATTCTACTTTGGCATAGACTTATCTGCTAGCCCTTTTTGTTGTAGTCTTTTTGTCGCTCTCTGATATGTATATTGTTTTGACTCGTGTGTATATTGTGGTCGTCATACCACTTATGATGTATTATTTGTACTGTATTAGGATGAATTAGTATATGTGTGTGTGTGTGTGTGTGTGTGTATCTGTTTGTTGTTCTGTGATGTGTTATGCATTTAAGTTGTTGTATTTTGTTCTGATAGATCCTATAGCCACTTGTAGTTTTGTATTAAGCATTTATTGGATATGTCGATCCACCTAAGAAGGAAAAAAAATATAAAGCACTAATCGATTTATTCTATAGATATTTAAGACAAGACTATAGATGGTCGCTCCTAACTAGCCATATTCTCCGCATTAGCAGACATTATTACCCAGTAATACTCTTTGTTAATGTGGGTCTCGGGGTGGGGCGTTACAGCTTGGTGGGGGGAAAACTAAATCCGCCATCTTGGCAAACCCAAAACATGCATAAAGAGATATCATCTCAAATACGCCATAAGGTAAATATATCTTCAAAGAGGAGAATAAAATCTCAAGTGAGCGCCAAATGGTAAATCTCATATAACGCTAGTATAGGCAGTTCAAATCTCAAAAATAGAACTACCAAGAGTTCAAATTCCCGAAAGGTAATCGCCATAAATATATATTGAATGGTTCAAAGGACCAATTCCGAGAAAGGGTGATACAATAAAGAAATCACAAACATCAATGTAATCATCTAAAAGGTATAGCACGTGCTTATGGTCGAAGCCCACCAAGTACTCTTCTCCCAAAATAAAGCGCTACGTCTCTTGGACAAATGTCCCCAAGGACAAATAAATACGTCTCTTAGAAAAACATCCCGAAGGACAACATCCTGAAGGACAAATACGTCGCAATGACAAACGTCTCTTAGACAAACATCCCGAGGGACAAATCACCCGAAAGTCCAGTACTGGCAAATACGTCTCTCAAACAAATGTGTTCAGTGAAAGGAGAGACGGTTGGTATCTCTGGTGCAGTGGTAATTTGTACAGTTTGCATGGAGGTATGTAGGGTTCAAAACCTATAGGAGCAACATTTTATATGTAATAGCCCGCACCTCACTTAACGCAGATATTGTCTCCAACTTAGTCATATCTACCTCATGGGCCAGGTCAAGCTTTGGAGTTTTGTTCCTCAAAAGGCATTGACGTTGTTATGAGGTGAAGGCTTTGGTATATAAGCACCTACTTTTATAGTATTATCCACGATGTGAGACTATTATTCCCATTTTAAAGGGGTGTTATAATCTCCCCCTTTGGAGTCCAACGTCCTCGTTGGCTCATGAACACAACACCACCCAGGCATCGTGGCTGTAACACGTACAGACCACAATTCCGGCTGGGTATGGCTCTAATACCAATAAAACAGCCCGCACCTCATTTAACGTAGATATTGTCCCCAACTTAGTCACCTCCGCCTCAAGGGCCAAGCCAAGTTGTTTAGTTTTGTTCCTCAAAAGACCTCGACGTTGTTATGAGGTGAAGGCTTTGGTATATAAGCACCCACTTTTATAGTATTATCCACAATGTAGGACTATTATTCCCATTTTTAAGGGGTGTTACAGTTCCCACCCTTACCGAGAGCCCTTTTTCCATGCACTAACGTATCCATAATTAACAATATATTCGAGGGTACCAAGAAAGGTGATAACATACCCTAATTGATGCGACCCACTTAGCCTTTATGCATCTCCCCTAATTTTCAGTCATTCCGGTTAATGAAGCTTGACGCTACGATTACCTTTTTAAGGAATTTTCGCTTAAAATGCTCATTGTCCTCTAGAAACAATATGCTGAAAGCATTCATCCAAATAAGTCTGTTCTGGGTCTGAATGAAACTGAAGGCACTTTTCCTACTACATTCATTTTGGAATCGTCCTCAGGATTCGTAGCGATTATCCCTTGCAATTTAATACTCCATCTTCGATTCCATGCTCTTGTCTTCACTTCGAAAACGTATTCGTTGGATCGAAGTGGTTTTCGGATAACTTATCCGATCCTGGTCACTTCAAAACAACATTCGATATTTCCGGTAAACTCAACCCCGATTCTTTAGGAAATAAACGTACGAAAATAAGATCGGAGATCAACGCCTAACTGTTAGTTGCGGGTTTCCTTATCAACGTCCTAGAAGAACGAAACGAGTTTATACATACCGTATAGCACCTTCAATGGTAATTGTACCATATTATTCCCATGTTTCTCCTAGATATTTTCAAAGCGATCTTTTAGGTCCAGATTTGATAGTCGGTTATTTAATTATCAAATAATCAATCATTCAACTAAAGTTCATTTTCCATTGAAATCACTAAGTCTTATTTAATTTAAAATTTAATAAATTAAATCTCTTCATCATAAAGGTATATACTTATCTTATCGGAATAAGTATATTCACAAACCACTCCCTTCAAAAATATTTGAAAAATCTTTTAAATAAATATGGAAAGCACCACGCGGTATCAACCATGGATTCATAGCTTAATGATTACGTCTCTACCGCAGAGAAATCCAACTTAACTATAGGCAATCTCTGCCTCCAATTTCCGCTATGAAAGTATACCATTACTTTCCAAAAACGTTATTTAATAATTATCTCAAAATAATGCTTATAAAGTTTCTATAATAATTTAAGTTTAATTTATGCAAATACTCTTAAATAAAAGTTATTATATAAAACTATATCATTGAATAATCTATCTTTTAAAATAATAATACCGATTAATTTTGATTTATTAACAAAATTCTAATCGTTTTACAAGACTTGTTTATAAAACTTATAATTCATTCTGACAATTTAAAAATATTCAAATAGCTAATTTTTCGAAATATTTTTATGCCAAAATATTTTTAAATTACCTAGTTTAATAATTAAAAATATTCTTTTTTTAAAACAATCTCAACTTCTCGATAAAAAACTATTTTTTAATTCCAATATAACCAATCTAATATTTATAAATCTCTCTCGATTTATCACCAATCTATTTACGTCCCCAATTTCATAAATCCCTTTTTTACATTTCTAAAAGAAAAATCCATCCTTCCTTTTTAAATCGACTTACCCATCTCATCATAAATTCTTACCGTGAATTTATATCTTCAATTTATCAAATGATAACCATTTCACTATATTTATAAACATTTGTTATAAATCTCATCATCTCATTTCCTGTTTACAACGGTTTCACATAACGAAATAGTTAAGTACAAATTTAATGTCAGAACAATTATTTTACCCAATCAATTTCTTTAAACTAATCCAAATTCTATATAAATACTTCACTTCCAAAATCCCTTTTTAATTTCTTTTCAAATTAAAAATATATACTTATGGTATTTAAAATACCAAAATCTAGGCTAATGCTACCATAGCATCAAATAAATTGAATTCACACTATAATCTATCACAGATTATTCAAACATATCATATATCACTATATATGAAATTAAATTTAATATTTTTGAAGAATCCGGTTGAATCCCTCCAATCGGTTTTCCTACATCCATAGATGTTAATACAACATAAAAATACCAATCCCACTTCGATGTGGGATATCGCGATAATATAGGGTCATCTGGTATTTTACGGGGTGCATAAGGTTACATCCACTCCAATAGGTGGGAATAATCAATCCAACTACTAATATACTGCTATATATATTATAACATCCAACTGATAATAATAATTATCAAATCATCCAATCAACTAACAATTTTATTTTCAACATTTTAAATTAAGCTAGCAATCCAAAAATGAGTGAGAACACTCATTTTGATTTTTATTGTTGCTTTCGTGTTCTGGTTCCGATCATATTCGAATGCATTTGAATTTATCTGAAAATTTTAGAAACTCTAAATCGCCCTAATCCAATTTCATTGCGAAGCTCTTGCCATCATGACCGTAATGCAAAAATCCTTCCCTCGATTCGACCTCGTATGCAGAAGTTTTACATTTTTAAATTCATCGATTTAAAATTAAATTAAATTTAAAACTCTAATTAGCTTTTATAAAACCTATACCCAACTAAAGAGAAGCCCGAGCCAACAAACTCCTTCCCTATCTAAAATTCCAAAACCCCTACATGTACATGCGAAGAATACCATGGCTTGTGCACGATGTTTTTTTTCTTTGCACTTTTTATTTTATTTTTATAAACTCAACCCAAAGCCCACCAATAGACCCGACCCAACCTTCTTCTTCCAAATACCCCATTTCTTCCTTCCAGGTTGAGGCCATGCACCGTAGACGTGTACATATACACGTTGATATGGCGAACCGCTCCAAGAAATGCCATGCCGTCTTCGCCGACAAACTCCTCACTCGAATCTCAATCCAACCATAACCATCACTCCTCAGCCGAAGCTCTGCAACGAAATGTGACCTGACATGAGCTCGAACCCACCATCACTGTTGTGCGACCCATCTCGACATCGAACTCCCTAAGAATCGTGCCTTCGAAGCTGCTCGACACCCCAAATCCAAATCTAAACTCCGTTAAGCATATCGATGAACTCAAAACTATAAATCTCTAACACTAGTTAAGAACTTGCCCACGACATCATAGTCAAACCCCATCACCCAAGGCCGTAACTTATAAACCGCATACCAGATCGAAGCCTTGAAAAAAACTTGATTTTATCAACAGGTTTCACATTTTTTCATTAAGTAGATTTAGAGAAAATAATTTTTGAAGTCTCTTTTCTTTTTTTCCTGTGTTCGGCTGTTATTTAATGAAAGAGAGAGGGAAAGTGATGGAAGAGAAGGGTGGCGTGTTTGCAAAGGAAGGGTGTGGTGAAAAGATAGATATACTGTTGTTTTGACTTAACAATTTAAAAAATATTATTTTTATTTTCAAATGTCTTGTTTAAGCCAGCTTAAAATTCTAAACTCCTATCAAGGCGTGCCATGAGGCGTTTATAATGTTATACCCCTATTTCGAATGCAATGGAAAATGTTTCGATTCCTAATTCGATCGTATGGTGAAGATGGCTTTTTTGACCCAATTATTATATTGAATTTTCGGTATTAATTTCAGCACGTTTCAATCCCGTACGGCCAAACGATAACCCCAAAACCTACAAAATTTTGAAATCTGAATAATACACCATTACGGACCAATGGAACAAGCTTTGTCGAAATCCGAGACTGTGCCCTGGATTGCTATTTTCACTTATTAATTTAACCGAGTTATTTTTAAAATCGAATAAATCACTTTTAAATTCAGTTTAAAAGTTATATTACCTTCATTCTTATTAATATAAATTTAATAAGCCTTTAAGTTATTTTTATCAAGCTTAAAACTCAAGATTCATTATTTAACCAATTTCAAGTCTTAAATTTAACAATCAAATTATCCAATAAATCATTATATTTGAGATTCAAGTTAAAATTTAACTTTTAAATATTTAAAATCAATTCAATATTCCAGTTTCAAATATCCAAAATTTCTGAATCGTTACATTCCTTCCCCTTTAAAAAATTGTCCCCGAAATTGCCAAAGTAAGAAGAATGGCCTAAAACACATTAATTTTCCCCAAAACCAATTAGTTGAAACAACTTTCCAAAATCATTTTGATGAAACCACATTATCACTTTTACTAATTTCCAAATTCATCCACAGATTCCAAATACTATTATTTCTCAATCATTTCAAGTTATAATTCTAAATCTAATTTTAGTTATTAAAAATTTTCTACAAAATTTTCTAACTCCTTAAATTTTCGAAAAATTTCACCAGCATCTCCTTTGCGCCGCTAGATCTAAACAACTACAAATCGCCTCTACGGGCCCAAATCATCAAAAGAAAACAAAAGCCAAGTGGCTCAATAATAAAACCATAAAATCCAAACAGTAATTTAAATAACCTTTTTGTCGGGCAATCCAATTTTTTTTGTGATATCGAAGACATCAATTTAGTTCTTGATTTTATATACTTGAATCTTATCTACCAATGATATCCAATCATATAATTCAAAATCATTTTATTTTGGAAATTTCAAATTTTTAATATTTTTTTACTTAAGTCTGTACGATGTACATATATCATTCATACACAATATCAAATCTGATCGCTCACTCCACAACACAATTTTACTACCGAACTAGTATTGTTCACACGACCACTCTAGTGCGGACTCAGATCTGGTTTCTTGATTAGAAACTGTCATTCTCCTTGCAAAGCGGTATACTATTGTAGAGAATTCCAAAATCAATCGAAAATCCATATGCAGGATTCTCCATAGAAAATTGAGTGAAAAATCATAACTCGGATATATATAAATTATCTCGAAATTCTACACTTGAATCTGGATCAAACCGTCATGCGAATAAAATAATATACGTACAACTTACATATTTATTTCCAACTGATTCTTAGCTATGTCAAATTCTTTTTATTCACATTTACTTTATTTCCATTCAATTATTCACAATTATAATCCACATTCACCTATTTACTTATATCCCTTTAATACTGATTTCACTTAAGAATTTCACCATCAATTTTCTTAAGTCTATTATAAACATTTTATACGAACTTTCTTATGTTTATTTCCACTTCATTACTTAAGGTTGTATCCTTTTCTATTCAAATTCAATTTCATTTTCCCATTTCAACATTCAATTTTATCCATTCACCCTTTTAAATCATATTCAATTAACTAATTAATTTAATTAGCCCATTTACTTATTATTTCAAATCTTAATAAATTCTATTTTCAACAATTACTTCATCCATCCTAACTTAGGCTAAATTTTCAAAGTTCACTCTTATTTAACATAATTTAAGTTAATTTCCATTCCAAAAACAAATTTCAAATTTTATAAGTTATCAAACTTATTCATATTCCATAAAACATTTTAAATCGAAACTCCAGGGTTTAAACAATTTCTTAAATATTTCAAAATCATTTTTGAAATCATTTATATATGCACACAAGATTCTTTGGTATATCAAATTATTCCTTTGAATTTCAAACCAAAACTAGTTTTCCAAAACAAAACCCAATTGTAGCAATCCCACCCTTGGAAACTCGAAAATTAACGTCGATGATGCTGTAGTCATCGCTGAAATTATTTTCCAGCAACCGAAGTGAGTTCAGTGCTTTTTGTCCTTTAAAATTCCTTTTAAATATTTCCAATTCAAAAATATTCTCTAAACAATATCATTATTATTTTCTAAGACTTTGGAAAACATTTCAAAAGCAACGGGAATTAAATTCCCAAATTTCCAACTTTTAAATCCTTTAACAAACCATATTTAAATACACATTCGGAATTTCATTTCAAATTATAAATCACATTTACAAAATCGTATTTGCAGAATTCCATTTCGTTATATGAAATTATCCCTTAACTTTTAATCTTATTTTCGTTATAATATCAACTTTTATTCGATTACAAACAATAACCAATAAATGATAATAATTAAATATTATCATTCTCTAACAACCAAGCATACCATATACAACTATAATAATTTATGAAAATTATTCATTTATATATAAAATATAATCAGAGTAGAATTATTTCATTTACCCAAACACAAAATAATTGTAACGACCCGACTTCCTACGCCCAGGAAGAAGTATCGTTTTAAAGAAAGAAAAGGGTGAGAAAATAGAAAAGATAGAGAAGAAAGAACAACAACATCAGAATCTCACAGCGGAACGAATAAAATATATTAATCACATAAGTATTTACATAGTATATAACATCAATCAGAGTGATACATATACTACATCACATACTAGACAGTTATAAACACATGTCTAGTTATTACACCTCAATACAATACACAATACATCACAGAGATACCACACAGCGGAACTATATATATATATATATCCATAACGCTGAAGCCTCCTGCTCCATTGCTCCTCCAGAATTTGTCAAAGCTAAACCTGAATCCCTTGGCTACCCGTAAAAATTTAGGTACCCGAGAGTTTATGAAAAACAAAAATAAACTTCGGGTCAGACATGGGTCTGGTATGAGTAACAGGTTAAAGTTGCTTAATTTTGAAAAATCCTTTGAAAACAAAAGGTATCACGTAAGACTTTCCACACATAAACATGGAAAAGTTTTTACCTTACGCTAACCAAAACATTTGATAGGAAATTCTGTGATATTATAATAGGTCTAGGGTTTACAAGTAAATAGAAAATAGCCAAAATTGTTACATTTATTAAATTCCAGCTACTAGCCACAAAAGTGGGTAATACAATCAAAACCGTGGGCACTTATTGGATTGTGGATTCCATACAATGGCAGGGCTACTAGGGTACCGCCCGTCACAGGACGTGGCCTAGATCAACGTACCGAGGATCACTCCCGACCCCCTGCAACACAAGGCTGAAACCATTCCTTACTGAACAGTCCCGAACAAGATAAACCCCGCAGTTGTTTGCAACCAACTGCCCACACAGCCGAATAAAAAGGGACATCTAGACAGGGGAATATCCTTGTCCTGCTTGGGCATGACCCACCTAACCTTGCTGCACCTCCCCTGTTTTAGCCATTCCCGGTTGATGAGGCTTGAGGTTACGATTACCTTTAGAGAACATATTTCTTAGAATGCTCATCGCCCGCCTGACGATGTGTTGAAAGCATTCAATCCATACAAGTTCGTTCCGGGTTCGAACGAAACCGAAGGCATTATCTCGTTACACTCATTTTGGAATCACCCTCAGAGTTAACGACGATAACCCTTGCATTCTGAACCTTCATTTTCACTTCAGATTCATGACCTATTGTTAGTTTGGAAACGATGTGGTTTTCGGATATTCCAAATGTGGAAAACCGATCCCGGTCTCATCGAAATCCAAAACGTGTCTTTTAAGGCCAAGTTGTCTATTTAGTCTTAACAGTTTAATTCAATATCATCAATATACACACAGATAGAATATTCATAACATCACAACAGATAATCATCATCACATACAGATAGTCAATATTATCATCCAAACAGATAATTAAATATTATCATACTTACTATGCATCCATATCACATAGATATTACTCATGTCATATCTGAATTCACAATCAATCAAATATTAATACCATTCATCCATAAGCAATGATTTATAATCATACCATTTGTAATTAATTTAAAATGAATTAAATTAACTACTTCTATATCTAATTAATTTAAAAATAAATTAAATTAATTACTTCACCTATAAATCCTGCTTATACAACCATTAATTAATTATAAATCAAATTAATTATTCTCTAAATGTTTATCTTGATTAAAAACCCTTGGTTAATCATTCACTAATTACAATAGATAATTATACTTTAATTTATTTTACAAATTAATTATTCTAAATTATTTATAGTAATTAACATTTAGTTACTTCATTTATAATTGATTACATTTATTCTTAATTAATTACATCAATTAATCATCACATTATTAATTTTTCCTCAATTGATCCATCATTAATTATATTAATTAATGATCTTTAATTTAAATTTAAATTGAATTACTTTGATTAAATTTATTACATTAGGTAATTAATCTTTAATTAAACCCAATTATTAATCACCTTTGGTTAATATCATTCCAGTAATTAACTACCCTTAATTACTCATATAATTAAATTAATTACCCCATAATTTATCTCCACTAATTAATCCCAAAATTACTTATAAAAGAAATTATCCAAATTACTTTATTAACACATCTTCTTTCATTAATTACATTCAGTAATTAACATTAATTACTTCCTTAAGTAATTGTGCTCCATTGCATACATTAAGTAATTACACTTATCAATTTATCAAATGATTTTCTTAAATTAATTAAACTAAATTAATTAACTTAAATTAATCATTTATCAAAATTAATTACAAAAGTAATTAATCTCTTAATTACTGTTATCAAGTAATTATATTTAACCACTTTACACTAGATTATCTAATTAATCTTATCAAAAATTAATCACATTAATTAATTAGTAATCTGTAGTTAATTATCTTTATTAACTAATATCATCTCTTAATTTACTTCTTAATTTATCTTTATTTATGAATTAATCTAAATTATAAATTTATAAATTTAATAAATTACCATTCCTTATTATCTTATTAATTAAATCATTTAATACCTTCATTATTCTTAAGATAATTTATTTCTTATTTAATGACTTAATTAATATAAATGTGTATTAGAACATCACACTTTTTAAATTTAGATTCAAATTCCATTTTGAATTCAAGATTCAAAAGAGATTATTTTAAATATTTACCAAATTCAAATTCTATTTGAAACAAATTTACTCTAAATTTCATTTCAAATTTAAGATTTAAAATTAACTTTAACAAGGTTTAAACACAGACCTAAGACCCTTTAGATTCTCATGTTAAAGGAATATTTACTCATAAAGAAGTTTTAAAAGAATTTTAAGTCAAATTTACTTTAAAATTTAAATCAATTTTCAAAGACACTTTAATAAATCAATTTTGTTTAAATCATTTTATATTTTAAAACTTCCATTTATTTCAGAATTGGAATACCTATCAAATTTAGATTCCTGATTAAACTTAGGTTTTAAGAACTTTACTTATTTTAAAATTTCATTTAAAATAATTCAAACTATTTAAGCATTTTAAAGTAGTTAAACAATTTGAAGTTTAAAACTTAATTTATTCAGAAATAACTGTAACCAGATTTCAACTTGAATTTAAACTCATTTTAAAACTTTGCTTTCTATTAAACTAGCTTTTAAATTTTGTTTAAACAGTTAGAAACGGTATAACAGGTTTTCTGCAAAACCTGTTGCAACAAAAACAACCGAGGCAATCCCTCTCCCCCTTCGAGTCAATGTCTCGATTACTTCGAGCCTGGTACATGAGTTGCTCGAGAAAACAGGCGACAACAACTCCCCTTCCAAACTAACACAACAGCGCACAAGAAAATCCACCGTGCATATGCACGGTGGCGCCGCTCATCGTTGACCGTCAACGCTGACCTCCGCGTATCTGAAACCAACCAAGCATCCTACCTCGATCATCAGGTCATGCCACGATCCTCGAAATCAAATTCGAGAACTTAAATCCAAACCTGGAAATTGAAGTCATCGCCATACCCATACCTGTCAACGTGTCGTCCCCACGTCTCTGACCATCTAAAGGTCTGCAATTTCGCCATTGACTTCGCCTAGGACCAAGCTATCGTCCCTCAAATCCCTACTGCACTCGATCGATTGCGTAGACCGTGGTGATTGATTTTATCAAGTACATTAAAACTAGGTTTAGAAAAATGAAAAGACAGCCGCTCCCACCACCCTACTCAGACCATCCACCGATTATTTTCCTAGCCTCTCCAGTCACCTCTCCACCTCCATGAAGAACCATAGCCGCTCCAAGCAACCGTACTTCGAGAGGCGACCCAAAATGCTCGAATTGATCAACCCGGTAAAGCATGTTCTAAGCTCAACTAAAAAAAATGTAATTCTAGTTTTAAAAATCCTAATTATTTGCAAGAATTCAAGTTATAAACTTGAATTTTTATTTTAAAATGTTTGAATCTCACCTAAATCAAACATGTCCTGTTCTTAACATTTCGACAGAGCAGTTCTACTTTGCACACTTGAATACGATTTTTAAAATTTGTTTTATGATCATACAAACTTATCTTGCTTAAGTATTAAGTCTTATCATTCAATAGATTTAGCAGAGTTAAATTTTGTTTCAAAACTGAGTTTCAAGTTTTATATACAGAGATTGTTTCCAGGCTATTAAACAGAAAGGCATCATATATTCATAGGATTGCATTAATATATACACGCATAAATTTACTTATTCCAGACATAAGAATCATAACTGAATATACTTAAGCAAAATTTAAAATTTATGTTACTCACAGAGAATACAATATGCAGTACTTCATTTTGCAAATGGCCAAAGAAAGGGGTATATAAAGATTCACGCAAATATATTAAGCACTCAATTATTAGCATCCATCATATTAAAAACTTAAGAAATCTTAAAGGTGTTACTCACCTGAAAATAAACAGAGAACACATTGAAACTGGAAACTGTAGTTGCATGCTATTAGTTTGATTCCAGAAAACATGAAACTCAGTCTTGCCTTTGTTGAGTTGAAATTGTTTAAGTTGTAAAAATGGAAATTTCTGCTATTGTTTCAGGTTGTCATGCTATGTTGAACGAATGAAAATAAGAAGGCATGTATATAAAAGAGTTTCAGGGGAAGGTGGCATCTGAGACAAGCAACATTTGCAGGTACATTTATGTTCTTGTTTTTATCAGGCAAAATCTTTTAATTAGGGGCAGAGTTGATTTTATACAACTTGAAATGACTATTGTTATGTGCTGAGAAATGAAAGCATTAAATGCAAATGTACTATATGTTTACACTAATCTTATCTTTTGTATACAAAGATATTTTTTTGCTTTGCATTTCTTACAGGTTGACTACTTTGCTTTGTTCCTTTGCTTTAGAGTCAACCTGCAACTATATATTTTTTTCCTTACTTTATTTTGTTTAATACTTGATGTTTATACTTGTTTGAATCTTAATCTATAAGCTACTTGCATTTTGTTTATTTTTATTTCTTTTACCAGCACATGTATTTACTTGGTTTACTTAACTTTGCTCTGCATTTTTCTTACCTGCCTCATATTTAATGTTCAGATTTTTTTTTTATTACCTGGAAGCTTTTATCCCTTCTATATGTACATATATAAGGTTGTTGTAGCAAATGTTATAAAATTTTAACCTAAGTATAAATACATACTTTTATACTTAAACAAATTTTACACTTCTACTTTCTTTTATCTTAAACATTCTTGAAAGATGTTATTATATATTCCAAATCATAGCTTCATATGTATACGTAATTAGACTTATGTTTAATATGTATAAGGTTTATTTTATTTTTAAATATTCTTGAAAGACTTATTTCTAAATCTTTCAAATTATAGCTTCCCTCAAAATACACATACATGTATTTAAATAATTTTAAAATAACTATTTCTATTTGTATTGAAACCCATTTGTAAAAATATTACATTATTTAGATTGTTTTAAAATAACTAGTTATTAAATTAAAATAATGAAATTATCACTACCTAAGTATATTACTTATTTTATTAACCACATTTAAAATCAAACAACCTTTGTTAAGTTTAAATTTAAGTTAAAATCATTTAAACAAATTTTAATCTTATCTTGAGTATCTTTAAACCATATTATTATTTATTCAATATTAAATTTCCAAATTATCAAAAATAATAGAATTAGACACCATAACTTTATTTATTAATTTAAAACAGTGCTTATCTATTTATAATATATACAATTATATACACATATATATAGAAACAATTTAAATTAGCCTTTAAAAGATAAATTATCAGTTTAAATATTTGTTTAAAGGAAGATTATTAAATAAATTCAAATATTATTAACAAATATTATCAAATCAATTTAATTTTTAATGTAGATTGTTAAATTGATATTGCCCCAAATTTCCGGGATATCACAATAATACTATGTCGAATTGTTCTGTTAAACCGTTTGGAGATCCCTATCAATAATGTTAATTACTCGTATTGACCAAAATCCATAAGCCACTCAATAAATCAACCAACACGATATAAACATTTTATGTTCATTAACAAAACGCACTCATATCTATTATTGCACTCAAACTCATTCTAGGGTGCCACTGGCCCTATTTCTAATGAGTTGCCCCATCAAAGCCAAGGTTCTTGCTTAACCTTCAGCTCTGATACCTAATACAACAAACGAGATTTTCGACTCTCGAAAATTGACGCTAATACATTCACTATATTAGATGCCGAATAATTGAATGCTGAAAAACTCGATAGTTAGGGGAAAAGAAAATGAAGAGGTGGAAGAAAAGAGAAATAATAATATATAATCTCACAATCACAGTGGAACAATATATAACAGATAATAACTGAAAAGTATGTGTACGAGTGCACGTACCAATATAGTACACACAGATCGTGTAATATGGAATATAATATAAATGCGGAAATAGATGATAGTAGCAAAGTAAATAAAAATAGAAAAATCACAGCAGAGATTTTTATACTGGTTCGGAGCACCGTCCTACGTCCAGTCCCAGACTTCTATCTGGATTTTCACTATTAACTACCTCGCTTCACCCGGAGGAACAGGTTTACAACACCCGAGCAAACGAACGGGATTTCACGCCTCTAATACACTGAGGACTTCAGCACCTGCCTCTTACAACACCGAGGACTTCAACACTTGCCTCTTACAACACCGAGGACTTCAACAAAGATGAATATAATTGTTTGTTGACGGTATATGTTCTTGCTAACATAGTTTTGTCACTTGTAGTACAAACTTCCTATAATCTTATCCTTAAAATTTGTGAATGATGTTTTGTGAAGATTAAGGGAAGTATATTACTTATTGAATCAAAAGATATGAAATAATTTCAATGATTCAATAAGCAATTAAAATAATTGAGAGCTTTTAGAATGCAGGAGTATTTAGAAAGTAGGATCAAAAATTAGAGTAAAAAAACATATGTATTCATATATATTGAATCAATGATTTAGATGAGTTTATATAGAGAAAAATGGTTGTAACTCTTTGTGAACAGTAGCCATTAATAGATATGATCATTGATGAAAGGTAAGAGATGCAACCATTGGAGAAAGAAGTGTCTTTTGGAAAAGGTTGCTCTCTGTTTAAAAACGGTCAACAGGTCAAAAAATGGCCAGTAGACAGGATTTCAAATATATAGTCGTTATGTGCATGTGTGCACGTTCATTGTGCATTTTACACAGAAACGGTCGACCGCCTGATTTAATACCGGTCGACCAGTCCCTGTCAAATTGCTCAATGAATGTGCAATGCTATTCAAACGTATATATATCGATTATATTGAGGTGCATGATTATTTGAGGATAGATTTTAACAAGTTTATCACTATTACAATATCAAATAATCAACCTATAATCTAGAGTACCATATGTAGCTCTTTTGTGCCTCTTTATAGCCATGATGTCTTTGTTTTGTCGATCGCCTTTATTTCTTTGTCAGAAATCAAAAACTTCATAGAATCTGTGACTCAACATTCTCCCCCTTTTTGATTGATGACAACATATATCTGAAGTTCTGAATCTCCCCCTGAATATGTGATCTCCCCCTGAGATTTTGTTTGTATTCTTTATATATATATATATATGTATATATATTCCTGCAAATAATTGTTAGCACTTTCTCCCCCTTTGCCATCGACAAAAAGGAATAATAGGTAATGGAATAATATAGGAGTATATCAACCAGAATATCCATGCGTAGCACAAAAAAAAAATATAACATATCCAAACATACCAGAGTATCATACACGCCATAATATCATACGAATAAAAGTAACGACACTGTTTAGTATAAGTGTCGAATGATGTTTAAAGTACTAAACCAAAATATAGAGATAGAAAACAGAATCTAGGATGAGTCAGATGCTGTCTCCTCTTGATCATCTTCTTCCTCATCATCATCATCTTCCTCATCATCGTCCTCTCTAGATGATTCTCCACGACCATGTCCACTAGTACCAGCAGACTCCTCAGTTGATGACCAGTTGAAAACAGGAGGAGCAGGACGTTTGCCTGGGTCCTGATCTTGAGCAGAGATGGATGTGCTACATGACATAGCATCCCATAAAATACCAAAGAATGACTTGACTTTGTTGAAGCGTTTATCAATTTTGTGTCCATGCGCTTGAGTCTTGATTCAAGCAAGAATTGATTACGCGCAATAGTTTCAAGTGATTCTTTTGTGGAGGATTTTGATTTCAATAGTTTAACTCCTTCGGAACGAGGTCGAGAGGAAGTAGCTTTTTGTTTTCTTGGACCTCTTTGTTGCCATTGTTCAAATGGCATAATCTGAAGGTAAGGAGGAGGAAGCTTCATGCGTTTGATGGTTACGGAATCAATACATTTTGGTTTCGAGGTGGCAGAGTCAGGAGGCCTTACGCCACAAGCTAGCAAAATACGCATGATATATTCATTGAAGAAAAAGTGAGGTCGCGTAGAGTTGTTCACCTTGAGAATCTCATCAAATAGCATATGAACCCAATTGATTTGGATATCCCCATAAATAGAATAAAGGGCCTTGAAGTTTTCTTTGTATACAGCGTCGTAGTTTCCTAGTCTAGGAAACAAAGAAAGCATCAAGACGCGATGTAGTAGTCTGGCGGTGGGTCGAAGTCCAATTGATTTTGTGTCATCACTGTTGTCCTCCATGAATTGATGGCTGATACTATTGCGAGTGAAGACTTCACAGAAATGTGATAAAAACTCATCGCCTTGATTTGGAATACCCGGTATAGAAGTTATCCTATCATGAGTGATAAAAATTGTTCTGACAAATGAAAATGTTGTGTACGTGCTAATATAGTACACACGGATCGTGTAATATGGAATATAATATAAATGCGGAAATAAATGATAGTAGCAAAGTAAATAAGAATAGAAAAATCACACAGAGATTTTTATACTGGTTCGGAGCACCGTCCTACGTCCAGTCCCAGACTTCTATCTGGATTTTCACTATTAACTACCTCGCTTCATCCGGAGGAACAGATTTACAACACTCGAGCAAAAGAACGGGATTTCACGCCTCTAATACACTGAGGACTTCAACATTTGCCTCTTACAACACCGAGGACTTCAACACTTGCCTCTTACAACACCGAGGACCTCAACAAAGATGAATATAATTGTTTGTTGACGGTATGTGTTCTTGCTAACACAGTTTTGTCACTTGTAGTACAAACTTCCTATAATCTTATCCTCAAAATTTGTGAATGATGTTTTGTGAAGATTAAGGGAAGTATATTACTTATTGATGAAATAATTTCGATGATTCAATAAGCAATTAAAATAATGAGAGCTTTTAGAATGCAGGAGTATTTAGAAAGAAAGATCAGAAATTAGAGTAAAAAAACATATGTATTCATATATATTGAATCAATGATTTAGATGAGTTTATATAGAGAAAAATGGTTGTAACTCTTTGTGAACAGTAGCCATTAATAGATATGATCATTGATGAAAGGTAAGAGATGCAACCATTGGAGAAAGAAGTGTCTTTTGGAAAAGGTTGCTCTCTGTTTAAAAACGGTCGACAGGTCAAAAAATGGCCAGTAGACAGGATTTCAAATATATAGTCATTATGTGCATGTGTGCACGTTCATTGTGCATTTTACACAGAAACGGCCGACCGCCTGATTTAATACCGGTCAAATGAAAGTATGTGTACGAGTGCACGTACTAATATAGTACACACGGATTGTGTAATATGGAATATAATATAAATGTGGAAATAGATGATAATAGCAAAGTAAATAAAAATAGAAAAATCACACCAGAGATTTTTATACTGGTTCGGAGCACCGTCCTACGTCCAGTCCCAGACTTCTATCTGGATTTTCACTACCAACTACCTCGCTTCACCCGGAGGAACAGGCTTACAACACCCGAGCAGACGAACGGGATTTCACGCCTCTAATATACTGAGGACTTCAATACTTGCCTCTTACAACACCGAGGACTTCAACAAAGATGAATATAATTGTTTGTTGACAGTATGTGTTCTTGCTAACACTATTTTGTCACTTGTAGTACAAACTTCCTATAATCTTATCCTCAAAAAGATTATTTGTATATATGAAGATTTGGAAGTGGATATCGTATTGAATCAAAAGGATGTTAAATAAATTTCAGGATTCAAAACGATATATGATAGAATATGAGCAATTTGAACGCTTGAGAGTACAAGATAGAATAGACATTAGAAGAATAGAAAAATTAGATTCGTTAGATGGTTGGAATAATGATTTCATGATGTTTATATAAGAAATAAACAGTTGTAACCTTTTGTGAAAAGGTATGAACAAAGGTCATGATCATTGGTGAAGAGAAACAGAAGCAACCGTTGAAGAAAAGAAAGTGTCTATACGAAGGGTTGCTTTCTGTTTGAAAACGGTCGACAGGTCAAAAAAGACCAGTAGACAGGAATTTGAATATATATATATATATATACGTTATATTCACTTGTGCACGTTATCTGTGCATTCTGGGCAAAAACGGTCGACCACCTGGTTTTGTCCAGAGTGCACAGTTAATGTGCACTCATATATATTTATATATATATTCGAAGATTGAAGGCATAAGATTATTTGAGGATAGATTTTAACATAAATAATCATTACTAACATACCAAATAATCAACCTCTAATCATATGGAGCTCTTTGTATCTGAATAACTTCTTTTTGTCGATCACGGCTTATCCCTTTGTCAGAAATCAAAACTCTATAAAATATCTTGACTCAACATTCTCCCCCTTTTTGATTGATGACAACATAGTTATGAATCTCCCCCTGTATATGATATCTCCTTGAGATTTTGTCCTGCATATATACTGTTAGCACAATTTTCTCCCCCTTTGTCATCGACAAAAAGGAGTTGTTAAATGAAAGATGTAAAGGAGATTATAAGCAACATAAAACTACTATCACAGATTAAGAGTAACATTCACACAGAATTGTAATACACATAAGTCTAGTACGAATTAAAACATGACACTATTTAGTACAAGTGCCAGATAATGTATATAAAGCAAAAGCTAAAGTCATAAGTACGCATAAAAGATAAACAGAGATAGACTAAAAAGGACTTATTCTGACTCCGTCTCACCCTCTTCTTCTTCTTCAACAAGATGAGATTTCCCGTGTCGACGTTCATGACTAGTTTCCGAGCTTGTGCCCTCCTCCGAAGATGTCCAAGCAAAAGTAGGAGGAGCTGGGCGCTTGCCAGGGTCTGAAGCTTGCATTGAAGAAGATGATGCACCATAAGATATTGCTTCCCATATAGAAACGAAGAAAGACTTAAGTTTGTTAAAGCGTTTATCCATTTTTGTGTCCATGTGCTTAAGTCGTGCTTCGAGAAGGAATTGATTCCGAGCAATAGTTTCAAGTGATTCTTTTGTTGAGGAGGATGATCGTAAAAGTTTGACTTCCTCAGGTTTAGGGCGAGATGGGCGAGATGAAGCTTCTCTATGTCCTTGTTCTTTCCATTGTTCAAAAGGCATAATATTAAAGTATGGAGCGGGAAGCTTCATTCTTGTAATGATTGCTTTGTTGATGACTTTTGGTTTGGAGATTGAAGACTTGGGAGGTTCAATGCCACAATCAAGCAAGAGACGCATAATATACTCGTTATAGAACAAGTGTGGTCTTGAGGAATCGTTTACTTTCAAAATCTCATCAAAGATCATACCAATCCAATTTATGCGAATACCCCCATAGATTGAGTATAATGCCTTGAAATTTTCTTTATAGACGACATCAAAATTTCCTATTCTTGGTAAAAGAGAGTGCATAAGAGTGTAGTGAAGAATTCTTGCAGATGGCCGTAAACCCATAGACTTAGTACTATCCTTGTCATCTTCAATAAATTGATGACTAATTTGATTACGGATATGAACATTGAAAAAATTACTTGAGAATTTTTCACCAATAAATGAAGAACCAAGAACGGTATTCCAAATCACTTGATGATAAAATTGCTCTGATACCAAATGAAAAGTATATGTACGAGTGCACATACTAATATAGTACACACGGATCGTGTAATATGGAATATAATATAAATGTGGAAATAGATGATAGTAGCAAAGTAAATAAAAATAGAAAAATCACACCAGAGATTTTTATACTGGTTTGGAGCACCGTCCTACGTCCAGTCCCAGACTTCTATCTGGATTTTCACTATTAACTACCTCGCTTCACCCGGAGGAACAGGTTTACAACACCCGAGCAAACGAACGAGATTTCACGCCTCTAATACACTGAGGACTTCAACACTTGCCTCTTACAACACCGAGGACTTCAACACTTGCCTCTTACAACACCGAGGACTTCAACAAAGATGAATATAATTGTTTGTTGACGGTATGTGTTCTTGCTAACACAGTTTTGTCACTTGTAGTACAAACTTCCTATAATCTTATCCTCAAAATTTGTGAATGATGTTTTGTGAAGATTAAGGGAAGTATATTACTTATTGAATCAAAAGATATGAAATAATTTCAATGATTCAATAAGCAATTAAAATAATTGAGAGTTTTTAGAATGCAGGAGTATTTAGAAAGTAAGATCAGAAATTAGAGTAAAAAAACATATGTATTCATATATATTGAATCAATGATTTAGATGAGTTTATATAAAGAAAAATGGTTGTAACTCTTTGTGAACAGTAGCCATTAATAGATATGATCATTGATGAAAGGTAAGAGATGCAACCATTGGAGAAAGAAGTGTCTTTTGGAAAAGGTTGCTCTCTGTTTAAAAACGGTCGACAGGTCAAAAAATGGCCAGTAGACAGGATTTCAAATATATAGTCGTTATGTGCATGTGTGCACGTTCATTGTGCATTTTACACAGAAACGGCCGACCGCCTGATTTAATACCGGTCGACCGGTCCCTGTCAAATTGCTCAATGAATGTGCAATGCTATTCAAACGTATATATATCGATTATATTGAGGTGCATGATTATTTGAGGATAGATTTTAACAAGTTTATCACTATTACGATATCAAATAATCAACCTATAATCTAGAGTACCATATGTAGCTCTTTTGTGCCTCTTTATAGCCATGATGTCTTTGTTTTGTCGATCGCCTTTATTTCTTTGTCAGAAATCAAAAACTTCATAGAATCTGTGACCCAACATGTCTTTATACAAAAAGAATTACAACTGTTATTTATACATTACATCATCAGAGTACAACAAATGAATAACTCAATACTGGACAGTTATGATAACTTGTCCTCACTAGTGCTAACTACACAGCCTAACATACACAGCGAAATATAATCAAGTATGTGGAATACGTCTCTATCATCCAGATCGTCTCCTAAGCTCCATAATATCCCAACCTGAATCTGTAATACTCGATCTGACCCAAGCATTATAATAAATTAACACATGAGTCGTTCTGAAAAACCGGCATGAGAAAACACACTTAATTTGAATTTATTAAAGTTATCAAAATCCTTTGAAAAATAAAGTTATCTCGTAAGACCACGTCATACATAAACATGACGGGATTTTCTCTTATGATAACCAAAACATTTTATATCAAAATCATCTGATATTATTATAGTGTCTATAGAAAATGAATAGAGAATAGTTGAAATGCATGCATCTTATGTTTCAGTAGAGTTAGGCACAATCAAAACCATACAGGCTCGTATTAGATAATGGATTCCATACAATGACTAGGCACTGGAGTATCACCTATCACAGTACACGTCTAAAAAATGTACCAAAAACCTCGTTGGGATCCCCTACAACATAAGATCGACCTTACCCCTAACCTGGATAGAACCGAATATGTTACCACCTGGGTGTTCCCACCCTTATTGAGAGCTCTTTTTCCATGCACCACTGTATCCATAATTAATAATATATCTGAAGGTATCGAGAAAGGTGATAACATACCCTAATTGGTTGTGACCCACTTAGCCTTACTGCATCCCCTGATTTTCAGTCATCCAGTTGATGAGGCTTGAGGCTACGATTACCTTTTTAAGGAATTTTCACTTAGAATTCTCATTGTCCTCCAACGACAATGTGCTGAAAGCATTCATCTATACAAGTCTGTTCTGGGTCTGAACGAAACCGAAGGCACTATTCCTGCTACATCCATTTTGGAATTGTCCTAAGGATTAATAGCGATTACCCCCTTGCACTTCAATGCTCCATCTTCGATTCCATGCTCTTGTCTTCGCTTCGAAAACGTATTCATTGGATCGAAGTGGTTTTTGGATAATTTATCCAATCCCGATCTCTTCGAAACAACATTCGATATATTCGGTAAACTCAACCTTGGTTCTTTAGGAAATAAATAGACGAAAATAAGATCGAAGATCGTCTCCTATCCGCTAGTGGACAGTTTCCTTATCAACGTCCTAGAAGAACGAAATGAGTTTATACGTATAGTATAGCACCTTCTGATGGTAACTATACCATATAATACCAGTGTTTCTCCTAGATATTTCCAAAGTCATGCTTTTCGAAAAAGATTTGATAGTTGGTTATTTAACTATCAAATAAACAATCATTCAACCAAAGATTTCATTTTCCACTTAAATCACTAAATCTTATTTAATTTAAAATTTGATAAATTAAATCTCTTTATCGAAATGGTATATACTTATCTTATCGGAATAAGTATGTTCACAAACCATTCCCTTTAAAAATATTTGAAAATCCTTTCAAAATAAATATGGAGCACCATGCGGTATAAACCATGGATTCACAACTCAATGATTACGTCTCTACCTCAGAGAATTCCAACTTAATTATAGGCAGTCTCTGCCTTCGATTCCCACCATGAAAGTATGCTATTACTTTCTAAAAACTTTATTTAATAATTATCTCAAAATATAGCTTATAAAGTTTCTATAATAATTTTCCAAGTTTAATTTAGGCAAATACTCTTAAATAAAATTATTATATAAAACTATATTAATATTGAATAATTTATCTTTTAAAATAATAATATCGTTAATTCTAATTTATTAATAAAATTCTAATCGTTTTACAAGGCTTGTTTATAAAACTTATAATTCATTTTGATAATTTAAAAATATTTAAATAACTAATTTTTTGGAATATTTTTATGTCAAAACATTTTTAAATTACCTAGTTTAATAATTAAAAATACTCTTGTTTTAATACAATCTCAACTTCTCGATAAAAATATATTTTTCAATTCCAATATAACCAATTTAATATATATAAATCACTCTCGATTTATTACCAATCGATTTACGTCCCCAATTTCATAAATCTCTTTTTCACATTTCCAAAAGAAAAATCTATCCTTTCTTTTTGAACAGATTTACACATCTCATTATAAATTCTTACCGTGAATTTATATCTTCAATTTATCAAATGATAACCATTTCACTATATTTATAAACATTGTTTATAAATCTCATAATCTCATTTCCAGTTTACAACGGTTTCACATCAATGAAATCCATGATAAATCAATTCATAAATTAAATTCCATTTATAAATCAATTTCTTAAATAAACCAAACTATATTCCAAAACCAAACAAATCTAGGTTCTACTTCCATTTCGTAATTTAGAAATCTTATCTATGATCCCGTATAACCAATTTTATATTTATTTCCAAATTCCCTTCTATTCTTCCAATCTATTTAAAAATCTCGATTTTTAAACCCTTTTATATTTGAACAAATATAGCTTAAGAATTATTATTTAAAATCCTTCATATACATAATTCCAAAATCTCTATTTACAATATCATGTAATAGTTAAGTAAAATTTAACGTTAAAATATTTATTTTACCCAAATCAATTTCTTTAAACTAATCCAAATTCTATATAAATACTTTACTTCCAAAATCCTTTTTTAATTTCTTTTCAGATTCAAAATATGTACTTATGGTATTTTAAAATACCAAAATCTAGGCCAGTGCTACCATAACATCAAATAAATTGAAATCACAATATAATCTATCATAGATTATTCAAACATATCATATATCACTATATATGAAATTAAATTTAACATTTTTAAGGAATCCAGTTGGATCCCTCTAACCTGTTTTTCTGCATCCACAGATGTTAATACAACATAAAAATATCAATCCCACTTCGACGTGGGATATCGTGGTAATGTAGGGTCTTCCGCTATTATGCGGGGTGCATAGGGTCTCATCCGCTCCAATATGCGGGAATAATCAATTCAACTACTAATATATACTACTATATATATTATAACATCCAACTGATGATTATAATTATTAAATCATCCAATCAACCAATAATTTAATTTTCAACATTTTAAATTAAACCACCAATCCAAAATTGAGTGAGATTTACTCATTTTAAGTTTTATTGTCGCTTTCGCATTCTGGTTCCGATTAAATTCGGGCATGTTTGAATTTATCTGAAAATTTCAGAAACTCTAAATCGCCCTAATCCAATTTCATTGCGAAGCTCTCGTCATCACGATCACAACGCAAGAATCCTTGCCTCGATTTGACCTCATATGCAATAGTTATACATTTCTAAGTTCGTCGATTTAAAATTAAATTAAATTTAAAACTCTAATTAGATTTTATAGAACCCGTACCCGACTAAAGAGAAGCTCGGCCCAACAAGCTCCTTCTCCATCAAAAATTCCAAGACCCCTCCCTGTACAGGCGAAGAGTACCATGGCCTGAGCACGATATTTTTTTTCTTTGCTCTTTTTTTTTAAACTCGACCCAAAGCCCACCAACAGACCTGACCCTACCTTCTTCTTCCAAATACCTTGTTTCTTCCTTTCAGGTTGAGGCCGTGTGCCATAGATGTGTACATATACATGGTGATATGGCAAACCGCTCCACGAACTGCCACGCCATCTTCGCCGACAAACTCCTCACTCGAATCTCCATCCAACCAGCACCATCACTCCTCGGCCGAAGCTCTGGAACGAAACATGACCTAACATGAGCTCAAACCCACCATCACTCTCGCGTGACCCACCTCGATCTCAAACTCCCCAAGAATCGTGCCTTTGAAGCTCCTCGACACTCCAAATCCAAATCTAAACTCCATTAAGCAAATCGATGGACTCAAAACTATAAATCTCTAACCCTAGTTAAGAACTTGCCCACGACATCATAGTCGAACCCCATCACCCAAGGCCACGCCTTACAAACCGTATACAAGATTAGAACCCTAAAAAACTTGATTTTTGCAACAGGTTTCACATATTTTCATTGAGCAGATTTAGAGAAAATGATTTTTGAAGTCTCTTTGCTTTTTTTTCTATGTTTGCTGCTATTTAAAAAAAAAAAGAGGGAAAGTGATGGAAGAGAAGGGTGGCGTGTTTGCAAAGGAAGGGTACGATGAAAAGATAGGTATACAACTATTTTGACTTAACAATTTAAAAATGTTATTTTAATTTTCAAATGTCTTATTTAAGCCCGCTTAAGATTCTGAACTCCTATCGAGGCGTGCCGCTAGGCGTTTATAATGTTATACCCCTATTCCGAACGCAATGGAAAAGCTTTCGAGTCCTAATTCGATCGTATGGAGAAGATAGCTTTTTGGATCCAATTATTATATTGAATTTTCGATATTAATTTCAGCACATTTTTATCCTGTACGGCCAAACGATAATTCTGAAAGCTATAAAATTTGAAATCCAATAATATAATACACTATTACAGATCCAATGGAACTAGTTTCGTCGAAATCCAAGACTGTGCCTCGGATCGCTATTTTCACTTGTTAATTTAACCGAATTATTTTTAAATCGAACAAATCACTTTTAAATTTAATTTAAATTCTATTACTTTCATTCTTATTAACATAAGTTTAATAAGCATTTAAATTATTTTTATCAAGCTTAAAACTCAAGATTCATTATTTAACCAATTTCAAGTATTAAATTTAACAATCAAATTATCCAATAAATCATTATATTTGAGATTCAAGTTAAAAATTAAGTTTCAAATATTTAAAATCAATTAAATGTTTCAATTTCAAATATCCAAAATTTATGGGTCGTTATAAATAGCCGGACAAGTGAGTAATGTTGGGGGTTAAATGACAAAGTTTGGGTAGAGCTGGATCAAAATGTTAGATAAGTAAGCATCATGCGCCAAGAGGAGTAGTTATGAACCTATAAACCATACCCATTGAGGTGGATCCCTGGTAACACAAACAATCTAAGGATGGGGTCTTCGATGAGACCCTCTTTTAGAGAGTTTTTTACCTGCTGCATTAAGAGCATTTTTAGAGCTTTGGTTAGCTTATTCTTTTGGCCCTAAAGAAATAGGCAAATTGAGAACCATCTTTTCTCAAATGGTTTCGCATTAGGAGCGGTCTATTAAAAATGGGTTCATCTTGGTAAAGTAGTCACTTCTTTTTTCTTCTTTCCTATCTTTTCGAATTTGAACTATAACATTAGCCACTCATCGGACCGAGTACCGATGATGAATCCCTCCCGTCGGTCGCCTTGTTAGTCGTCAGAAACAATAATTACATGCAACTCTAATTAATTCAAACATAAAGACTCAAATTATATGAATTTGTTAGTATACATGAGCTTATGTTATGGCTTGTATGTAATAGAATACCTCGATAGATAGATTTTAGCCTTTGAATTACATGCAATCAATCTTTAGTGGTATTTTAGTAATATAGATCTAAAAAATGTAGAAACTTAACATCACTAAAACATTATGACATAGGACAATACTATTTATAACGTGTTATGGACATGCCTAATATTTTACCAAGATTATCCGATATTATCACGATATTTTATAACATCTCATATTGGAATTTAATCGACACGTACTCGATACCAATATTTACTACTTAGCACTGTAACCTAAAGATCGGTCTCAACATTAGTGCATTTCCTTTTCCATATGATTTCTTAACATTGATAAATCATTTAATTAATATAAATGTTTACATCCTAACAGTTTTGATATTCTTGTTTCATGCAATTCTACATATAGTAGTTACTAGCCTAATCATACCCATTATTTGAACAACCACCGACCAATTATTGAATCCCGTAATCTAATATTATGTATTAGGTGATTTTACATAATTGACGACTTCATAAAAATATACAATTAAACATATTTACAATTCATAAATATGCAAAGATACATATCATGATATTTCAAAGCTTAACAAACATACCCAAGTCACTTCATTGCTTGCAAACACTGCACCAATCACTACATATCGGTGTAAGTATAATAAGCATCATGCACAATAACATAGTAGGCATCATATTGCATCAAAGTCATAACTATCGTAAGAAACTAAGCACTAGGTCACCATCGCTTTCCTTTATATCTAAACCCATTGAATCTAATTTTTTTCCCATGCGGATAAGACAAACTGTACTGCAATTAGCTGCATTATAAACTATGACGTTGTCATTTTTCTTACCTAGTTGCAAGCAATGACCCATTGTTACTATGTCCATCAAAGCTATATAAGCATCACCACTCTATGGTCATTGATGCTATATCCCATCGCCATTAGGTAACCATTGGAAGTTTTAGATCATTAGCAATACTTTGTCATCACCATTATACTTGAGCCAATTTTGAGGATCATAATGTTAAATACAATTTTCAAATAATTTCCTTTATGTTAAAAGGTTGCTCAATACTATCAAATAAAATCATTATTTACAAGCATTCATTGTTTTTTTGAAGAATATTAAATAGAAAAATAAATATAACCTCCAAAGTTAACATTTGTATCATACATTTTATATACGAGTGAAGAACCTAATTCTTTCACAAACCAACATTGCATACAAGGCTAAAGTTTGCAAATCCAATAATAGTAAGTTTTATTATGGAGTAATTTTACATATAAGGCTTGAAGTGTTCCAATTATTAGAAATCATTGATGATGCTAATTTATTGATACTTACAAGACTAATTCGAATATTTTACTAAATGTTTTCTTGGAAAAATATTTACTAAGTGACCCCATTAATGATTAAGCTATCTCCTAACTTTTTTTGTTTTTTGGTTTAAAAATTCCTAAAGGTTATTTTCTCGAAAACACTATGGTATTTAAATCGATCTAGTAATTTAAACCAAAATGATTATATATTCAATAGTTTTTATAATTTTTAGTTTCCCCAACTTTATATCTGGATTTGGAAACATGATTTCATTCAAATATATGTTGAATATGCGCTTATATGTTTTTGTTTGATGATAATAAACATATATATTCATTTAAATGTATTTGGTAATGTACTATTTTGTTTTTCATAGATTAAATAAATATTTGTTGAATAAAATAAATTACACAGAATTTGAATTTGAATTCAAACAGAATAAGTTACACAGATTTTGAATTCAAACAGAAATTTTATTCAAACAAATATTTATTACAATCTTGAATAGTACAAATTCATGCTCTCACTATACATATACATTTTTGATTACATCACGATTACATCACAAATATTTTTACATTGATAACCTCACTACATATCACTCACACTCGTATTTTGTCTTCAACTGCATTCCAGTTTGAATCCAACATCTGAGAAATCTGCAAAAATATTCACTAACGCTGTAAAATTGAAAAAGAAATATTTTTGCAATATAAAATAAAATACGATTTTTGAAAATATGGTTTGCCTCAGTTATTTGGGTTGTTCGTCATAATTTACACTTGCTTTCATCACAAAGTAGTGCACATAGATATTACAGGGACAGGTAGCCATAAGTGGCTGCAATACACACGTGTACATTCATACACGTGTGCACTGCCTCGCCAACTCGTGTGCGCAGCCAAAAATAGCAAGCGTGCAAGCACAACATGAAAGGAATCGAGTCAGTAAGGCAATGCACAAAGCATAGTAACTGCATAGCAACAGCAACATGATCAAGTAGCAGTCTTTGAGCATGAGATATGTCAACTACATGAAGCAACAGTCAGACCAAAAGGCTACATGAAGTATGCAAGTTAACCTCTTCATTAAACAACTCAAGACTAAGTTGCAACAAAGTTCAAAAGTGCATCAAAGGCAGTTCAATGTGGATAGCAACAGCAAAAAGGGACTGCAACAAACATGTATGCAGCATCAAGTCAAAGTATGCAACTACGTGACATAAATGCAACTACAACGATGCAAGCGAAGAACCAAAGTCAGTGGCAAGCTTCAAACTGCATAAGTGACCATGCAAACTGACTCGAACCAATACAGTGACAATATGCAGCATACCAGAGGTCTCAACAAGAAAATCAAGTAAAAGGCAACATGTACACCATGATATAATGTGCACCAGGAATGCAAACTATAGATACAAAGAACAAAGAACATGCATGAAGAACCAGAATACAAGTACAGGAGGCAGCTCAATATAAACATGCTCGGGTCAGAGACAACACAGTGAAAGTTCACAAGTGCAGACACATAGAGCAGTCATAATGAAACTGCAGTGCAACTACAATGAACACTACTGACCAGTGAATACAAGAACAAGTTGAGATGCACAATGCCACCAAGTAAACAAACTCAAGATTACAGGGCAGTGGACAGTACAAGCCTGCAGAATGCAAATGGACTCGACCAAGTATACAAGTGCTACAAGCAGAAATGTGAAACTGCAGTGAAGCTACTGAAGGCAACATGAAGAAATGTACATGCACCAGTGATGAAAGCTACAAGATACACAAGTTTAGTTCATATACCAGTGATACAAATGCAACACAGTGGGAACAACAATGAATACTGCAACATGACCAAATGTCAAAACCGCATCAATCACAAATGCAATGCAAGTGGAGTAATGGGTGAACAGAACACCATGATATTCAGCTCAATGAATACTGTAACAACAAACTCAACCAAGACAAGACTGCATGAACATGAATGCATCAATAAACCAACTGCAAAACCTCAAGTGACATGGTGAAGTAGTATAAAAGAGCAAGTGAAATTCGAACCAACATGACAGCAATACACCAATGCAAAATGGAGTGAATGCAACATGGTGAACAACTAAAGTGCAACAAGTATTGCAGTAATGAATGCATCACATATACAACATCAAAGTGCAACAGAATGGATGCAGCAGTACCAAGTGATAGTGAAGATGGCCAGAGATGAAGACAGGAGCAAACACAAGATGGCCAAAGCAGTGAAGTCAGAATTTTTGAAAATAGGATGCTAAAGTCAAGTCAGAGAATTCAACAAAAATATTCGTCTTTGAAAAAAGTCAGCAATGAAAAAGGGGAAGTTTTAATACCGTGTGAATCAAGCTACCAAAAATACGAAATTGACAAAGTCAGATCAATCCCAAGCATCAATGCAAGGTCGAACGACTATTGACAAATTCAAATATATTCAGACGAACGTAATTCAAGGAGTTCGAACGCATATATAACCCAATCATCACTGGCAAATTAAATCATCGAGTTCAAGCATAAACCAACAAAGAAAAGGAAACAGTACATACCGAAATCACAAACAACGAACTCGATCAAGCAGCTGCAAACGAGCGACAATCGATCATCAGAGAACGAGCTAGCAACAAGAATCAATTATCAGAGAACAAGCGACGCAAGCCATCGGTCACAAATCAGAGAATCGATCATCAGAACGAAGCCCTAATTCGAGAAAGAAGCCGAAGCCCTAATTCGACAAAGAAAGGCCGACATTTTTGCAAGCAAAAGTGGACCGGGTCAAAGAATAAGGGAAGATAGTCGATCGGTTGAAAAATAAAGGGGCCGGTTTTCTTTAGTATTAAAGGGGAATTAATCTCAAATTTAGGGTTTAATTTTTAGAAGTTTTTTTAATTGAGCAAAAATTACGCGTTCAAGTTCGTATTTTAATTTTTGCTCCTGCGGTTAATTTTGAAGTTTGTTTTTCTTTTCGAGTCGAAGAATTTGTAAATCACCACCTAGGGATTAGGTAGTGTCAGATTGTCTATTTAGAATTAGTTCAGTGAGCAGGGTGTGCGAGTTTGCAAAGCTCTATAGGCGGGAGCAGTGTTTGCGAGTGAGCGAAACTCTATAGGCGGGAGCAGGGTGTGCGAGTCTAGTAGAGTGTTTGTGAGCGGGAGCAAAAGGGTCTGCGAGTCTAGTAGAGTGTTTGTAAGCGTGATACTGTTTAATTCTAATAGAAATCTGGAAATGCAGCAGTAGGCAGGGGTTGCCGAAGCTGGGTAAATTTTGTGTGTGGTTTACTTTTCAGCATATTTATTTCTGCTATTATATTTCTGTGTTTAATTCGAGAAAATTTGCTATAACCCTATTCACCCCCCCCCCCCTCTAGGGTTAATCTAGATCCTACAAGTGGTATCAGAGCCTGGTATTTTTACTTAACTCTAGAGTCATGAATCCATCAAATAATGCTTTTTCTGAGGGGCAATCTATCGTTAGGCCACCCATGTTTAACGGGAACGACTATGCTTATTGGAAAGTTAGGATGAGTATTTACCTTAGTTCCATTGATTATGATGTTTGGGATATTATTGAAACTGGCTATAAACCTCCCACTATAATCGTTGGTGGTACTGAGATTCCTAAACCTAAGGATAGGTGGGATGCTAACGATAAGAGATTGAAAACGACAAATGCTAAAGCCATGAATGCTTTGATATGTGCTCTTGATAAAAATGAATTTAATAGAATTTCTCATTGTACAACAGCACAGGAAGTTTGGCACACTTTGGAGGTGACACACGAAGGAACTTCTCAAGTCAAGGAGTCTCGTCTAGCCCTATTCAGCAATGAATACGAGAACTTTGTGATGGACAAATGCGAGAGCATAAAGGACATGTTTGGACGATTTTCAACTTTGGTATACAACGCTAGAGCACTTGGGAAGGTATTCACTGAGGTAGAGCTTGTGCGAAAGATACTACGAGTTTTACCAATGAACTTTGAGGCAAAAGTCACGGCAATCCAAGAATCGAAAGATCTGAGTAAGCTAAGCATGGAGGAGTTGATTGGAAACTTGATGACATATGAGCTTGAGTTAAAAGCAAAGGAAGAACGCAACAACTCCGAACCAAAGAAAAAGACGATTGCCTTAAAGAGCAAAGAAGAAAGCGATGAAGAAGATCCAATTGAAGAGCTTGCAATGGCTGTCAATAATCTTAGAAGATGGTCTAGATTCAAGCCACGCAAGAAGAAAACAAAAGGCAATAGGTCAAAAGATTCCGAAAATTCCGATAATGAACCGACGTGCTTTAACTGCAAGAAGCCCGGACACTTCATACAAAAATGCCCACTTCTCAAAAACAACAAAGGAAAGAAAAAGGCGAAGAAGGTATTTGCAGCGACTTGGGATGATGAAGAAGGAGAAGAAGCTTCGGATAGCAGCTCAGAGGAGGCTAACTTGTGTCTTATGGCGAAATCAAATTCAGATTCAAGCTCAGAGGAATCAAGTGAGGAAGGTGAGTATTCCTATAGAGATCTTGTTTTTATGTGTTCTGATCTTACTAAAGTAGTTGATGCTCTTGAATCTAAAATTGAAAAACTGAAAACTGATAGGAGAGAACTTGCTCGTAAAAATTTTAGGTTAGAAACTGAACTTGAAAATATTCAAAACCTAGAATGTAAAAGATGTAAAGTTTTAGATTCAGAATTGACAAGACTTAAGAATAACTCTGAGAATCTTGAAAAAGAAAACTTGAATCTTAAGGAAACCATCAACACTAGGAAAAAGGATTTTATAAATCGATGCACCTCACTTGTCACTGAAAATACAACACTAAAAACCAAAATCCAAAATCTTGAGAAATCTTTGAATAACTTTTCAAGAGGCGAAAAATCTTTCAACATGCTATTGGGAAATCAAATTTTTGCTAACAACAGAAAAGGACTTGGTTTTGGGAAAACACAAGCTGAGGATAATGCAAAAGGGAAAAGTATCTTTGATAAATGTGAAATAATTGGACATCATGTTGAAAATTGTAGTCATAGGAACAAGAACACAAAATTTATACAAGTTTGGGTTCCTAAGAATTCTACAAACAAATTTCATGTCTATTGGAACAAGAATAAAAGGACTAAACAAGTTTGGGTTCCAAAGGGTTTGTTTATTCATAATGCTTCTGCCACTAACAATCATGGACCTAGAAATAGGTCACAAAAATCTTTCATCATGTAGGTGTGGTGGTAGGCTAAGGAACAACAACGGTGCTCTCTGGATTTTGGCTGTTCCAGAAACACAACGGGCAACATAGCAAAGTTCCTTAGCCTAATATAAAGGTGACAGAATCACAATGGGCAATCACGAGAAATTATCGTAAAGGTAAAACAGGTGAAGGTATATTAAATGTGATAATCTGCACCATATTCTGAATTAAATCAGCCAAAATTGTGATAATGATGTGATGTCTTTAATTCTGACTTATTGATATGATTTTTCCTTTGACTTGTTCTTACTTTGATTTGTGCTTAAAAGTAGACCAACCATCCTTTCGTCATTGAACTTAATATGTTTGGTCAAATTATGATGTTGATTGATTACTGTCTACTCATGCTACACGTAGATATATTTTGACATTTTAAATTTGCACGATTTCAAACTCATGTGAAAAAGGATTTTAAGAAATTGTTGAAACTTCAAGAAATTGTTTTTGAAATAATTATGATGTTGATTGACTATTGATTACTCATGAATATAATTGTTTATCCTATGGTTTCTGAAATTAACACTATAATATTTGGTTGAGTGTGAACATGGCTTCATTTCAAATCTCATTCTGAAATAGTTTGTTGAAATTTCACAATCTGGTCTTTGACATCCAACGAGTGAATATTGAGTGAAATTTAAATTCAGATGCAGATTACACTGGTAATATAGTTGATAGAGAAATTACTAGTGTAACGTGATTAATTTTTGAAACATTCATTTGTTGCATCGTTTTTCAAAGAAAATATCTGCATATTTTTCACTTGAAATAATTTTTCCATTTAGCAGAATTTTTTTTTCTCTCATATAACCCCTTCGAGAAAATAATTGTTTGACCATATTTTCAGATTAGTCATTTTTATTTAATTTTAAATGACAAATTTTGACTGATCCAACTCCCTACTAATTATCAAAGAGATAAATAGTGATTGAAAAAGTGATGAGTGTTGATATTTAACATACATTACTCAAGAGAGTATATTTGGAAAATTTCTTTAGGAATTAAAACAAGAATTATAAAACTTTTTGTTGGGTAAAGATTCCATGACCATTTCTATATCTATCATTATTTCTATCGACCATGTTTTATCAAATATTCAATATAGTTTGTCGATATGTGGTACTATAATCAGGAATCATTTGTTTTTCATGTCATATTTTTTAAAAAATAAATAAATATCCAAAGTATTCACTCTCATTTAAAAGTCCTCACGGTTATGCATGGGTGAATTACTTGGATTTTTGATTATGTGCTTCCATGCTCATTTAAAAGTCCTTACGGTTATGCATGTATGGAACGCATATCAAAATTAAAATTGCTTAAATAGACAAGTTGATTCTAATCCCATTTAAAAGTCCTCACGGTCATGCGTGGTTAGAAGATACTTGATTTCATTTTTAAAAAATTAAATTCGAATACTACTAATCTCATTTAAAAGTCCTAACGGTTATGCATGATTAGTAGATATTCAAATTCCTGATAGAAATGTACCACAAGAAGATTCAACTGTATGATTTTATATGAACATCATATCCATCATTTCTAAAAGTGGAATATGCGCCTAACAAGGGTAATTATGGTTTTTGTTTGATTCTTATTGAAGTTTAATATCTATATTCAATTTGAGTTTAATGTTAGATTAATATCAATCACTTTATCTCTATTTTTCTCTAACACTATTATTCTTTTGCTGATAACAAAAGGGGGAGAGAAAAGTTAAGATTTTGTCAAATAGAATCAAGCAAAGGTCAAATAATTTTTCCATATGCATCTAGGCTCATTTGAATATATTTCTATTTGTATGCATATATGTAGGGGGAGCATCATGTAGAGAGGAAGCATTTAAATAGGGGGAGCAATTAGAGTATATAATTGGTCAAATACATTTAACACGGTCAAAATCTTAAATATATGTTTGTTATCATCAATATATTATATTGATAGTTGTTTGCGCCAAAATTGGTCACAAACACCCAATATCACGAAAGCACCCGTTTGCGTATTCAACTTGATAATAATCAACACAGAACTCAGCAACAATCAATATAGAATTCAGCTCTAGGTAATAAATCACAGTAATTCACGAACAACAATCACAAACACAGGATTTATAGTGGTTCGGCGTTCGCGCCTACGTCCACTTTGAAGGTTTTCTCTTTATTGCTTTGCTTGATTAAATCGATTACAACGGATTACAGTTGATAATAGCTTTGAAATCTGAATACAACAGTGATTCTGGTGAATAGATTTGAATCTGGCAGAGTCTCAGCGTTCAATGGCAGAAGTTCTCGGAAGATCCCTCTTCTGAAGACTACAGGGTGCTATTTATAGGCGTTGGAGGCCCAGATCTTGCTGAAACTTCGGGAGACCTCTTCTGGCACGTGAGTGGGCCCACGCGACCGACCCCACCAAGTTTCGTCTCGATCTGACATTGATTCGAAGTCATTTCGAACCCATCAAGAAATGGTCCAATCGAGCTGAAACTTGGCAGGAACAATCTTTATCTTGTATGGAAGCTACTGTGAAAATTTGGTTGCATTTGGATGTGTGGTTGAGGAGATATGACCGATTCGAAATGGTGTTTCTCGGTTGGCTGTGGAGTTCGAACCCATCACTTCGAAACCATGACTTCGAATCCATGGACACACGTGATTCTGCAGTGACGTGGCGCGTGCTCCTCGAATCGATCATGTTTTGTCTCCGAGTTGACCGCTTCGCACCCATGGATTTCGCCTCGTTCGTATCGTGGGGCGACACGTCATCCAAGTTAGCTGACTTGGTGGGTACGAACAAGTGAATGTTCCTGGGTTCGAACGCGACCGTTTCGAACTAAGGTGTTCGTGGGTTCGAACTCGATCGATTCGAACAAGATCGATTCGAAGCGACTTGGATTCGAAGCTGGTGGGTTTGAATGGTTTCAAAGATGATGGTTTCGAATGTAATGGAGTCGAAGTTAATGGTTGTGAGGCAGGCACTGGTTGGTGGATTCGAACAAGATGGGTTCGAAGGAAGGATACCGGATGGATTCGGAGTAGATGGTTTCGAAGATGATGGGTTCGAAACAATGAAAGGGTGATGGATTCGAACCGAGCAAGGTCCAACTCTCTCAACTTGAATCCATCATAACTTGAGCAAACGAACTCGGATTGACTTGAAATTTGAAAATGGCGACTCCTTCGACCTTTCTTGTCATGTCCTATCAATCTTGGCCCGTTCCGGACTCGGACAAAATTCATCGATATTCATAGCAAAGTGAAGTATAATCAATCTCTGAAACGAACTGTCTTTTGTTTTCGATCAATCTTTTGGTATCACGGCTTTGCCAAAAAGCGGGATAACAATAGTAATAAAAAATCACACATTTTTATACAATTTTAACTACGAAATTGAGTTAAGATATAAGTTGTTCATTGTGCTTTTGATTTGTTGCAACAAAATAAAACTATAAACACATAAATATTATATCTTTTTTAAAATCTAAATTTCATTCGTTTACTGTTAAATTATATTCTTCTCTAAAGTTTCTAATGACGAAAAATCAACTATACTATCCACCAAAATTCTATACCTTCAATTTATGTTCGGTAATATAAGTTAATCAACAATTTCAAAACTAAAATCCAAAACATAAATACTAGCCAATAAAAAAACAACTTCATGTAAAAAATATATTTTAATGAAGTAATAATTTAGGGTTAAGGTTTTTTGTTCGATTAGAAGATCATTTGGATGTTATTCATGAACGACTATATGTTCTTGTCTGAAACTGCAGAATCTACTTCTGCTACTTCGCAATGCTCCTTAGTCTTATACAGTGACTTTTTATACTTTACATATTTATTTATAAACGAAATTTTTGTTTCATTTTGCTTTTAGGAGGGACATATAAAAGGGTTTAGAAAATAATCGATTTCACTTACTTCTACCCACAGCGTTTGCTAAGCCATCGACACTCACTTGTCATCGGCTCATGTACCCATAAGACCTCATGGTATCATCACATGGAAGCCCAATCACATATGTAACCAACGAAATTCGCTTTTCCATCATCGCATAGTTATTACGTCGGGGTATTTATCGTATAAGACAGGCCATCGCGTAAATTAACTCATCACATCTATGATCTTGTTGTGTAACTAATCCATCACACGAAAATAACCTTTTAGTTAAGCCATCATAACTAACAATCTATCACATACCTAACTATGGAATAATAAGGCATCAACACATGTGTCTATCAAAACTCTAAACAGACATAGGGTCAATGGCCATTACATTACAAAATAGGCCATCAAAATTATTAGCTATCGAAGACATACTAGCCATTGAATCACATCATTGGTCATCAGAATTACGCCATCACATATCCAAAGAGCCATCAAAAATAGACCATCACATCTTTGCAATAACAATTGGACTGATACGTAAATCACAGGTAATCAAGGTAGTTTTCAGCATGATATGGTGTTTTTATCTTACTTGCATATATCAATTTTACATTGTCTTAAGATTCCCCTTTTCGGATTCTTTGTGGAACTTTAGATACTTAATCAAACCGACCGTTAAGGAGGTTTGCTTACTGTCACCGGCCAAAACTAATTTTTATGAAGGCAAAAAAACGTGGATCTTGTCTCATCGCGATTTCCCTAAACTTCCTCCTTTTACTTCGCGTATCAATGATTTCAAATTCAAATCTATTATGATTTTCAAATTCTAAAATTTCAATTTCAAATCGACAATTTTGAATGCTTTGATTAATATTTAAATTTGAAATTCATATTTTCAAATTCAAATCTCAATTTATTCTTTTCCAACATATTATCGCTTAATATTTAAGTAATATTAACAAAAAAAATAAATGTATATTTATTATCAAAGTTATACAATCGAACGGTCGGTTTCTTCAACGTTTTTAATTAACTAAGTTTACCTTTTTAACATTAATCAAATTGTTATCTAACCTGCCATTAAATCAAATACATCTAGAAATTTTTAGATACATTCCTAAACATATTGAATCTGTAACAACATATTTTGTTTTAAATGTTGAGAATCATGGATACATCTTAAATCACCGCGTGTTCTCTTACACTTCTTCCTTAAAATCCCGATTCCCCCTCAAAATTCCAACTCGTCTCTCCTCGATAATCTCGGCGTTCTCTCAATCATCGCAAGCCTCGCTTTATTTAATTCAACTTTCCCCCCGTAGTCAGTTTCAAAATCCTAAATCTCCTACCTGGCTATCCTCATCACGCAGCGATCTGCCACCATATAAACAACTGCTACCGCCGGATACTACCACCATCGTATACTTCCGCTTCTATCACGACCGCCGCATGCAGATCCGTCCGATTTGGCTGCCAATGGATCACGACAGGTATTTTCCGTTTTTCGTATTTCGATTTTGTTCATTTTGTTTTTTGTTTTTTGTTTTGTTTTTTTAAATTTAATGTTGGAAGGATTTTGAATTTGCCATATTTTAACCTACTGTGAATTGAATTTGAAAGCATGTAATTTGGATGCATAATCAGTCTATCCAATCCTTGAACTGTGAATTCAAAGCCTATAATTGTACAATCATCATACAAGAATCTTAAGTTTAAGGTGTTAATTTTTGGAATTTATGTTCGACAGTGAGACTGGTAATTATTTTTACCTTTCTTTGTAGACTATATTTTCCCTTGGTGTGAAGGCCAGCAAGATAACTGAAGCTGAGTCTAAAGAACAAGGGAAGAAGGCTTTTGTTGATGCTGAGATTTTAACAGTAAGAAAAGATGACACTAAAAACCCTATTATTTCTGTTCCTTAACTACATCTGTTCCTTAAGCAAAATGTAAAATAATCAAAATAAGATAACAGTTTATGGAGAAACTAAAAAACCCATTATTTGTAAAGGAATAAAAAAACGCTACATTGACGTTATCTTTGTCGGCGTATAAAGTGTGAATGGATCCAACGATAAATTTTAGTTGCTACATTAAATATATTTCATTTTTGCTTACAAATTATGAGATTTAGCCATGAATTCATTGGTTATGCAGCAATATTTAAAAAGTTCAGGTCTTTAACCGAACTAATATGCCTGCAATTTTACCTCTTTCATGCATGTTATTTGTTGTTTCGCAATTTGAGTTCCACTCCTAAGAATGTCTATGGTTGCTTAACTTAAATATTTTGTGTATTGAAACTTCCTTTTTATTAAAAGGGACACTATGTATTTACTTTTTTCGTAAGGGTCTAATTCAGATTCAAATGTTATTGATAGAATTTTTGATTTTCTCTTGATTAATAAATTGGATCGTTTCAAATTATAGTAAGGGAATTCATATTTGTTACTTTGAATCATCAATCAAGGTAATTCATTAATTTCAACAGATTTGTTACTAAAATAGTTGATCCTCTTTTGTTTTGACTATTTTTCTTGCTAATGTATGATTAAATATGCTGCCCAACTAAAATTTAGATTGTATGACATTTTTTGGGACGAGTTTAAATTGTCAGTTTGTTGCTTGATGCTAGTGCTAGTAATGGCATAACAATGACAATTTATGATCGTTTAGTTAGATAACTTTATGCATCGCCGGACTTTATCTAGAATTTATGATTTAATGAAAGAACACCTGCTTTTTCTTCTTAAATTCTACAAATTTAGATGAATTTTTTTTTGTTGGTTCTTAAATTATTGGTCGGTGTATGCAATGCAGCAAATGCAATATTTGCCTCTTGGATGGCTTTTGGAAACATTTTAAGCTACTATTCTAGTTTAATTGTGCAATGACACAAGAATGTATCCTACCATGATTTAGACCAAAACCATATTTTTGCACATTTACATCTTTTACTATATGTCCACTAATAACTTGTTCAATCTAGGAGTAGTTGGTTTCCATTCTTTGATACAAGAACTTCATGTTACACTCTTGCAAATTTAATGGGTACATCTTTATTTGTTGTGGTAACTTCTTTTTTTTTATTATCTGTATACATGAATTTGTTATAAACAATATGCATATGTACGACTAATTATACATTATACATTACATATAAAAATATTTAACAATTTTCTTATATATAAATGAATAATCCTACTCAATCATTGAATATCATTTGCAAAGCAGTTCTACTCCTTACATGCATGACAATGACCATTACATACAAGGTGATAATTATTTTTTATAATTGAAAGGTGATTTCTTCTTGTACACGGTTGCTTCTTGTTACTGCCTTGTTGCAGTTATTGCTATGTTGACTTTGCTTGCATACTAATTGAAAGATGCATTCGTTTAATTAAATATGTTGTCTTTGTTTTGCTTGCATACTCTTTCCAAATGATGTATATGTTAACTTTACGTTATTTACTGGTGTTGTAGAATAATATTTATAATATAATATAAAAATTATCAAAGAACTAAAACATGTCTAATCTTATATTACTAGCTTTCATACTGATTATGAATTGGTACTAAAGATAAAATTTATTGACAATGTCCAATTCGAACTCCAAAGAAAATTCATGGTTAATGTTTAGAGCTATGAAATTATGTGGAGAGTAAAAAAGAATGAAGGTTGATTTCATGAAAAAGACAAGATGAAAATTAGAAATTACTAAACAATGAGTCGAATTTAAACCAAAATTATGTTTAAATTTAGCGTTATGTATGACGTGTTATCAATTTGTTTAAGGAAATGAGGTATGTAATTGTACGACATTAGTTAATCACGTTGGAACATATTAAAGATTTTTAGCAGACTTGATTATTATGCAAGTTTTGTCTTAGTTTTTTTGGATGAAACACAATTTATCTCCTGGAAAATTATAGTTCCTACAAAATTTTGTCCGCAATAAAACGAGTTAAATCGGCCGCTTTGGATTTTTTTTAGATTAATTATTTTGCTACATAACTCTTCTACTTTTATTTTAGTTGTTTTTTTATACATTTTTTTTGAATTTGTTCAGGAGGGAAACCGACCGGAGCCGTAAAACCCTCCCTGGTGCGCCTACCCGGTCCGCGGGCACCCGAAGGCTGATCTTAGCATACGCACATGGTAAGCCCTTGTAAATGGGCAACCTGAGAATCGAACCTGCGACCTGCTTACCAGGAGGCAAGTGTCTCAACCACTAGGCCACATCTGCGGACTAGTTGTTTTCTTTATACATATATATACATACATATATATAGGCTCATACTTTTTCCGCTCTACAGTATACGTATCCAGAATAAATTTATTCCATTGGTAGTAATCTATTTCTAATAGTTAGCTTTGTTTTTTATGTTTCGTTACACCATTTGGTTTTATTGTTATTTTCTGCAATGAAATATAATTTTATTTTATGTGTATCCGTAAGTATATTATATTATGACGATATACTATTTCACATTAAATTATGTTAATTGTTTTAAACTGTTTCAATCATTGTGTTTACATGAATATTTGACTTAAAGATTATTTGGTTCTCAAAAATTTGATTGTACAATATTTATATTTTACGTATATATGTTTCATATCACATTATGTTGTCAAGGAAAATAGAAACAATGACAAACTTGAAAAAAAATTAGACCGAAGAACAAGTTTTTTTAGGCTGAAGAATAATGCTGATTATAATTAGCATTTTGTACAGTGTAAAATTGCATATAATGTTGTTTATAACTAACATTCTATATAGTGTAAAATTTGAATACAATGCTAATTATAATTAGCATTTGTCATTCGGTACAAAAATAAAAATATGATGTCCTTCAATCCATTTTTTTAAGGTTTGTCTTCTTCCTAACTCCCTCTAAGTTATATATGTGTGTGTATGTGTTTTAAGAAATATGACGTGTCAAAGCTACTTTAATATGTTTTCTAACTAATTTAGTATTGGATAATGCTAAAATATGTTTTCTTAAATTTGGAATACTAACAATATTTCAATTTAAGCATTAGTTCTACACGTTAGGTTTGAAATGCTATTATCAACCAAACTGTGTACACATGTGTGTGTGTGTGTTAAACATAAGGATAAATCTGTATTGAACATATGCTGCTTACATTTGAAAATTAATACTGATGCATAGTAAAGCATGTCATACAAAATTAGGAATAATTTATGGTTTGATTTAATTGTTCGTCATATGAAGCCGTGGTGCTTTTAAAAAGTAGCTGTACATTGTGTGCTTTTAGATTGCTTAAATAAATTATCATCAAATGTTTGTCAATGCTGTTTAAAAAAATATAATCTAAAAATACAATGCATATAAATATACGCTTTCATCTTCAGAACCTACAAAAATCCAGAAATGTAGTTCTAAATAAATTATGTGGTGAACTCCATGTGAATCGCACAGATTCACACTGGTTAATTCATAATTATTAAGTTTTATTACATTTGTTTATTTATCTGGGTTATTAGATTTATAATAAGAATAAGCACAACTAATCCCAATAATTGGATTCATGATATATTCCTAAATCCTTGCTTTGCATCATTTTCGGCTCTCAAATTTTTATCTTTTCTTTGCATCAAAATGATCGCCAGTCATGTTATGGAATTGATCACTTTGCAAATTTCTCTAAATAGTCAAAAAATAAATGTTATGTACATCAGGATTGTATTATATTTTTAATGTGTGTGTAAATGTTTGTCAAATAGGTATATTTTCTACGTCGGATAAAATTTGAAAGATTGCGGAGTACAAATTTTAGAAAAAAGTTGAAAGTACTGCAAGTCTTAACGTAACACATTATAATGTATTCATTGAGTTTTATACTGGATTATGTTATTATTACTACAGGGCATATCCCTACATAGGGTAGAGGTTTGTCCTTTCCTTCTTGGAGTGTAGGTTATAAAATTGACTTTCACACATTATTATAGATACGAAAAACAATAGTCATAACTGCAAAAGTGAAAGTAAGTACACATAAGCTAGAAATGACTATCGTTTTTCATATGTGTAATAATTTGTTAAAGTTAATTTGATAACTTAAACTTCAAAAAGGAAAGGCAAAACCTCTGCCTTAATGCTTGGATGCGCTCCCTATAGTAACAATAACAATATAACCGAGTGTAAAACTCGATGAATGCAATACAATGTGACACGTGAAGACTTACATTATTTATGACTTTTTCTAAAAATTGAAATCCACAGTCTTCTAGCTTTTCGTCTGGCGCAAAAAATATATTTATTTACTAACCTTTGTTCAACGAGCATTTACAGATACTTAAAAATATTTAACAAATCTGATGTATATAACATATGCTTCTTGGCTGCCTTCCGAGAAGTCTGCAAACCTGATCGATTTCATGACATAACTAGTAACTGCGTTGCTGCAAATAACAAAGAAGAAAAATTAAGAGGCAAAGATGGTTGAAACATGGATTAGGAATGTATTATTAATTCAATTGTTAGGATTAGTTGTGTCCTTTTATTATAAATCTAATAATCCGGATAAATAAAAAAATGTAATAAAGATTTCATAATTATGTCTTTTAATGACTTAAAAAAATTGCTAGACCTACAAGATAAAAGTTTAGTTGAATTATTCACTTTTGTTTCAAATTTATTGTTTCTACTTGGTAATTGAGGGATCCATTTTCGATTTATTCCAATTTATTCGAGTGAATCAGACTCAGGGGATTATTTGATCTCATTTTATGTAATTTGCTGTTCAAGGCTGTTTGTGTTCCAATGGATTATAGGATATTCCTAGACCTACATGGAAAACACTTAAAAAAATTCATGTGTTTGCATAAAATTTAACTTTTTTTGGGTTTTTTATTTTTGAAAAACCTATTACCAAATGGTACTTATATTAGCACATCCACCTCGGTACCTCTTTATCATGAAAGGCTTAAACCCAAGTGCACTTGCCTAGCCATGTGAACATGCAAATAAACTCATCCAACTCTTCGAGTATTTGGAGAAATAATTTATTTTTGAGTGAAATGTAGAGATGCAATCGATTATAAGATAATTTGCACTGTCACCAACCCCACCGACTTTTAATACTATATTATACTACCGTAAAGATTATATATATCTTGAATTCATCCTTGTCCAAGGGATTCCAGCAAAATTATTGATATGTGATAGCACGACATTATATGGGTATGAGTCTACGTCCATCTGCATGTTTTATGATTTGGATACGTTTTAGCAATGCGTTGAAGCTAAATTTACATCGAGTTATATCACAGTCAAATTGCAGAAAAGTTGTTATTTACAACTTATAATCTGCATGAATCCACAAGTTACATGATCATGTCGGTGCAGGTATCATTCACTGTTTTTATGGTGGTTAGTTTCAAAAAATATTCAATAGACCTTCCTTTGTTCTGAATCTCAGACGTGTCTTAAAAATCATTTCTTGTCTATATATTTGAATTTCAATTAACTTCTTGAGCTCTGTATAGTTCGTATTTTTCTTGAACTGTTGAGCATTCTAAAAAAAAAAAAAAAACATGTAATAAGTTTTGTTGCTTCAGTTGATTTATGCTTGGTCTTCCACCAAACTTCAAGTGTTCATATGAGTTTTCTAGAGAGTTTATAACAGTCAACGTTATATGTTTGAATTTCAATGAACTTCTTCTTCGTAAAGTTCGTATTTTTTTTTTAAACTGTTGAGCATTCTTAAGAATATATCTGCAATAAGTTATGTTACTTCAGTTGATTTATGCTTGCTCTTTCACCAAACTTTTAAGTGTTCATATGATTTTTCTAGAGAGTTGAAACAGTCAATGCACTTACTATTTAGTGTTCAGTCTCAGTTAGTACCAATAGCATAAATTCAGTAACAAATAACCACTTCCTCCATCAGTTCATATGCCTAGCCAGAATTTTGTTGTTTGGCTACGGACAGTTTGACTGGAAAATGCAAATTGTGTTACTTATCTTTATTCAAGAATAAAGTCGATTTTATATTGCACTTATAATCTTAAACTTACGTTCATACAAATTATATATATCCTGCAGCTTATCCTGAACTGTTTTTAAACTCGATTAGTAACAAAATATTGTTGCTGGTTTCATTTAATTCTTTTCTACACGGTGATTTTAGTAATAACAAGCACAGATTGTGGTACATCATATCATCAAAACCAAGTAAATGAAATTAATCCATTTCATGAAAACTGTTAGAAATTTTCACAATCTAGGGATCATGACATTAGATACACTAAAATCTGATATAAAAACTCCTAACTGTAGGCAATGCGTGGTTGTATTGACCAGGAAAACTTCTAATTAGTTATAGCCCAATGGCCTTTTCCAAATGGAAAAAATTGCATCACCCAAAAAAATAGTAAGAAAGCAAAGTTAATTTTAAGAAATATAGAACTTGGTACACTTTAAATCTGGACAGTCTTATTTTGTGGATTAAGAACATAGCTATTGAATATGGTCATATGGTTGCATACAATGGTGTAATGTCAACAATATAGAAGCTGGAAAGTTGTTTGATTACTGAATAAAAGTACAACTTTTTATGCATGTTTAGCTGTTGTCGTTATCTTTTTGATTCAATGGCACTAAAAATTATTTCATGGAGCTTAAGTCCTCTCAGGCATCAATAGATTCACATATATTTGTACATAATATGAAACAGATTTTGCAACTTCATGCATGTTATCTTTTTCAAAAGAGTCCTTGTTTCTGTCTTGTGTTTTGAATACTGACTAAACTTACATAGTTGCATCATTCTGTCAAATAACTGAACAACGGAGTTTAAATATTACCATCCCATAATCTTTTCTCCATGCGTCTGCTAGAACAGAAAAGAAGGCATAATGTTAGCCATCAATTTATTAAAGGCCGCAACAAATTTGATTCTATATATTGCTCCTATTAAACTTACATTCAGAATCTGTTTTAACCCATTTATTGCTTCCTCTACCTCTTCTTCATCATTTCTTTCTCTTATCATAAACGATTGTCTCTTTTCCATGTATTTTGCTGTCCTTTGTGCTTGTGTTGATCCATGAGGGTAAATTTTCTTGTGAAGTGTTGCTCTTAAAATTTGTTGATGTTACCACACACGACTGAACAATTAATAATGCTTCAGTGACTTGCATTTTTACACTTTAATTCTGATACTTGTTGACATTGAAAAATATATTTACCTTTTCCATCCTAGAATCAGGAAGTGAAAATTAGGTTTCAATGACATTCCGAACACTAAAATTAGTTTCCAGGATAGGCATCCTAATAATTATGTTTTCAGGACATGAACACGTAATTTGTTTTAATTAAGTATTTCAGTCCGCATTTTCATTAGTTTCAAGGACAAACCCAATATTTCATACTTACCTAATTACCCTTCTCCGTCATTCTTCTGGCTCGATTTAGGAACTATTTTTTTATCTCAATTTCATCCACAATTTGGGAAGAAAGAAAAACCTAATTGCAAAGTCTAATTCCATATCCAATTCAAATTTCGTCAACCCTTCCATGTTGTTTGTCATCATCGTTGCTTGCCTTCCTTGTCACTTGTGATTGTCGTTTGGCTTGTTGTTTTTGGCTCGTCGACTTTGACTTTTCGTCTGAAGCTGATTGTTGATTTGATTCAGATCATTGTCAGAAGTATCTTCTCTTGCTTCCAATGTAAGTTTTCCAGATTCAAAGAGTCCATTTGCAGTTCATACAATGTTGATTTGATGTTTTCTTTAGTTCTCAATTTATTTTCTTACATTTCCATTTTCAAATCATACCTAAACCTGGATTGAGATGAAAGTTATTGATCTGATTCTTATAATTTGTTCTTCCTATTTTAATTTTAGTTCTATCAATTCTTTTTCCGCTAATCTGTGATTTTCCACAATTACATACATTGATTTTGAGCATTTGTTGGATCTGGCTACCTTAGTTCACAATGTCAAGAATAAAATGAAAAATATATATCAAGGTTTTCAAGAATTAAAAGGTTAGGGCCATTATCCAATTAATCAGACATTTTTGCATCCTGATCAAAGCCTCCAGGACTATAAATATACCTGATTATTAGGGTAGAAGAGCCTTAATGTTTGTAATATCTACAATCTCAACTATGTAACTGAAGTTCATGCCATTAGTCGTTGAAGAGTTTTGATTACGTATATGGGTTAATCTTTAATAAATTTGGCACTCTTTCAAAATTTCGCAACACATGCATATACATACGTACAAATTACTGTTGGATCACAAGCGTAACATGACCCATATACGGGGCAGTAGATCCATGTATTTTCGCTTAGTTATATCTTTATAACTTATAGTGATAGTGTTACCAAATATCTGTCTTGTATGTTTATCAGTAGTAGCTAGTCTAGCTATTTAATTGGATGCCTTTTATTCATATCTGATATGGTGGTGTTGAATGTATGCATTATCTCCATTGAGGCATGTTTGAATGTTTGGGTATTTGGTAAAAAAATTACTGGTAGAAATAATAATTTTAATGGGAAAGTATTCAACTTAATTATTAAAAACATTTTGGCCATCTCAATATTTTTGTGGACGTATAATGTGATCTAAGCACCCACTAATTCTCAATAGATGAATCTCATATACTAAAATTTGTTGTATAAGACTTATATTGAGTATCCATTATGTAGTTCTTTCTATATTATTGAATGCACTGATTTTTATTTTTATTCTCCTAAATGATTGGTTATATATAAACTTTTTAAAAATAAATTAGGATACTTTATTACTATCGTTGTATTAGTAGAGATGTAAAATAATACGGCGAAATTTGAAATTGCTGAATCAAAATTTAAGCAACAGGGAAACCCAAGTTGATACTTATAGATGGGTAATTGTCAAAATAATATTATCGAAATGAAAAAATAACCACCTTTAGTTGATATTGTTTTGGTTTCATATGGATATTTAGATGAAATTTAAAATCATCTAAGATTTATTGCATGACTATATTGTATCCATTGTGCATATGGATGAATGAATAGTTTATTATGTTTCAGTTTTATGATCAAAAACGGTCAACGAATTTCTACATGAGATTCTTCCTAACTCTTTTGAACGTCGTTGACTTTATTATTCATCTCTTAAATATATTTATATATATAAAAAATTAATTACGATAATTTGTTATTGTATCAATAGCGATGCAGTACTACATGAATTATTTTGTTAATTTAATTTTTCGTTGATGAATATTGTTTTTAAAGAATTTGTTGAATACGCTTAAATAAATAATAAAAAGTTGCAATCATACATTATTTTACCCATCTTAAAAATAGTTTCCGGTTTCCCAACTGGATAAAAGTATATGTCCTACAGTCCATGTGGAGAATTTGTAAAAGAACTATTGTATAAATATAACCAATATTTACCGATTTATGTGTGACCATCAATATTTACTTTCCTCCTCATTTCTTTTTATCTCCTTCTAATGCAGGTAAGGTAATAAGAGAACCAATCTTCTTTAAAAGCATGTCTTGTCTCATTCCAGGTAACCAAGGTTTTTGTCTTGGCAATTTCCCTTGGTCTGCGGATTTGACTTATTTGATTTTAGCTAGTTAAAATACCACAATACCGTATTATGCAAGTATGAATGTTTCAAATTTATTTTCTGATACCTATAAAAGGTTAAATTTGTTTTACACAATTAAATATTGTGATAATTAGTTCATAGCAACTGTGATTTAATATCAAGCTACTTTTGCCATCTTGTGCATGTCACCTTTGGTGTAATTAGCCATTACAAACCTGTTTTTGGAACCAAAATTATAGTTTTGTCAATATAGTAATGATTACTCCTTTATATTACCATTATCATTGGTGTAAAACTTTTAATTGAGAAATTTTAACCACACAAAAAAATTATTACAGTATGGACAAAGCCAATATGCATTGGGGGACATGGTTTTGAAATTCGGTATAGAGCAGGAGGTTTTATAATTAAAGGGACTGGAAACTCAAACTACGCTATAATAGAATGTTTCTCTTTTATTCTCTAGTTTATTTTATATTTGGAAAGATAGAGTTATAATTTTACATGTATTTTGAAATATAAAAATGAAAATATACATGTAGATAAGTTTATCTTTTCTCCATACTCAACCTTTTTATAATATGTGCATCTACGATCACTTTGTCTTCTTTTAGCTTTTAAACAACAGGATTAAAAAAAGCTTTTAATAAAAGAAAAATAAATTTAGTTTTTAACAAAATTAAACAGATTTCTCTTTTTCTCCAAAAAAGTATATTTGTGCATTTGCTAATTAAGAAAATAATTTGCATTTGGTACATTAATGTGATAAGTTTGTAACGGTATGTTGTATATATAATGAAATTTGTAAAATATTACTAATTTATGTTTTTCAGGCGCTTCAAACTATTTGTATTTCAAAATGACCTATGTATTTATCTCTTTATAAAAGGAAACATTTTTGTATATTTTGAAATAAAATCACTTTTATCTTTTCACTAATAGGTTTATTTTTATGGCAAAGATAAACTAAGGAGAAAGCGGTTGCTTAAAAAATAAAATTGAAACAATTATAGGATAAGAGTGTAATATATTACTAAGAACCATTTGTTGGTGACAGAAAGATAATTGAGGGTGTAGATATGGTATGCTTATGTATATACCGTAGTGATTACCAATGATGTTACATTTATCTTAATGAAAAAACGCTCATGTATTTTAACTCTAGTTTTAAACAAGAATAAATTTTGATAAAAGGATAAATACAAATCGTTTTGATAAAAGGATAAACACAAATGGTATGCTTATGTATATACCGTATTACCTTTTGTGAAAATGATAGACACAAATCGTTTTGATAAAAGGATAAATTGATTTATCTATTTGGTAAAAGGATAAATTTATTTATTTTCTGAGATATAGATAAATGTAGTAATTATGTTGGTACCAAAATAAATTAGTATCCTTTTGCATAGAATATAGTTCTGTTTATTTTTTCAAATGCTATATTTGTGTGTTATAGATACCTCAAATGTCAGTATGTTACAACAAATTTGTTCAATTACCGTTAAGTCATAATGCTTTTCTGTTATGGTTTCGTATCATCATAACAATGTCATAACTTTGATAATTAGTTAATCCCTATACTGCTATGGTCTTCCAATTACATGATGTCTATGACGATGAAATAATTTCAGATTGATTTCTAGAGTTCTATTACTACAAACATATGACTTTTTTTTTTTCCAGTAGAGTTATCTGCTTTAATGTCAGTCTTCCACTCATGAATTCCTTTTGTTTTATGTGTTGTGCAGGTGTGAAGTACCATGCTTTAATTTCAGTTGAATTAGTTTCACATTCCCAGGCACCCCTCCCCTTTCGACTTAAAACATCAGTTCACCATGGCTTTAGAGAAAAGTTGCAGAATACAATGAGACAGATTAAGGTGTAGAAATTGGTGCTCAATATTTAAATTGGAGGAGAAAGTGGTGATAGACAGATTTATCTGTAAATTCAATGATTTCTCTCCTAGCATCTAATACATGAGTAGATTAAATTTTCTTCTTTGTGCTTCAACTGTGAGACTGAGAGATTGAAACTAAGATATTATATGTTTTGAAGAACATGATTCGAGTAGTGGGAACGTGTATGGAAATACTATTTTTTGTTATATAGTTTAAGCTTGATTATATCATATATGTGAAAGAAAAGCGTCGGCTCAACTGTTCTACTATGATAATATGATTGAATGTTTTTTTTAGGGTAAATTGTGAAGCTTAATATGTTATATATCTGGTGTACTAAAACAGATAGCACGCTACAATAAACTCGTCGCATAAGTTTATTAATTAGAATTCCACTACGCTGGAATTCTGTAGTAGATAAATGTAACAATAAGTTACGTTGTAAATAAATTACAACAACAACGCTATATTATTGTAAGAAATAGTACAACTTATAAACGGAAAAGATTACAGTGAATCTAACCAGTATATAAAGGAAATTCCGTCTGAGGCTTGTCGTAACAATTTCCTTAAGAATTTTATTTCAAAACTCTTCCAAGATACAACAGACGTAATCTGCACGAGATTGTAATGAGTATGTCAACTCTGTGATATGTATGGAATATAGAGCAGTAGAGCAAAGAAGCAGAAGAAATTAGATTGGAAATTGGATGTATTCTCTCCTATTTATAATTTCGTCCGCATCCCTTCAAACAGTCGCGTCCGCTTGACGGGTCGCACCCGTTTGCTTTTTGGTCGCTGTTGTTTGTTAACGGGTCGCACCCGCCTACTACTATCTGCTTGCGTCCCACGGTACTGTTTCGCACCCGCTTGTACGTCGCATCTGTTCAATTGGATGTATTCTCTCCTATTTATAATTGTACAACTGTTAAAAAGCCCGGTCCAGTAAAAGTACGAGTATCATATTAGACCCTAACCCAAACCTAGCCCGGTCGGACGGACGGCGGCGGCGCGCACGTGATGGAGATGCATGATCTCCCTCCTCACAACGAAACATACATTTGGCTGCCCTTAGGCCCCAACACCTTCATTGCAAAGCCATATATATATTGGAATGGCTTTGCAAATTTGATGATGTGGGACAAGTGTATTTCATTTACACTAGGAATTCCAACATAATACATTGGTGTTTATTATGTGATGTTGAGTGAAAACATATGTGCTTTTAATTCCCGCTGTTGCTTTGTTGGTTTTGCATTAGTTTCGATATGTATTATTATTAACAAAACATCGTTACATTAATCTGTGCAGTTCATTAAAAAAAAGGCCAAGTGGCAAGAATGGCCTAAAACTGATGCGTGGACTCAACAGAGCAAATCATAGCTTCTGTTGTATGAAGCATGAGCACCATTTGTTCACTTTCTGTGGCCACCTTCAAATAAATTTGGATGCAGACAAATAAAAAAGTAATTTTATTGGCTATGGTGAAGATTTAAAATTAAAATTAGCAATGACTTTACTGTTTACTGAACTTTTCTGATGTGCAGCAGTAAAAACTATGAACACATGCAATGCAGATCTGATATTTTAATAGTAACCCGTACAGCTTCAGCAGCGCAAACATTTTATAATCAAATAAATGAAATGAATCTTGCACCATCAATTTCAATAGATATATTCGCAAATTATCACAAAGAAAAAATTTCAAAATACATCCAGAAGTGACATAATTGAACTATTTGATGAATGAGTGAATGTATAAAGGATTTTTTTTCAGTTTAGCCCCGTTTTGAAACTAATTATCGCAAACAATTCACTTTCAAAACTAATATCAACCTTAGCCCTGTTTTGGCCAGCTCAGCCCCGAGCTGGCCAAAACGTACTGGTGACTTTTAAAAAGTGGCCGATACAATTTTTTTTTGCCAAAAACATGTAGGCGGCTTTTGAGAAGTCATCCGCTGACGACTTCCCAAAAGTCGCATACATGTTTTTGGTTAAAAATATAATTTGGACGACTTTTGAGAAGTTGCACATTGACGACTTCTCAAAAGTTGCCCAAATGGGGTTCTCTGACAAAACCAGAACCCCACATTCTTCCTCCACCTTTTCCCTTTCCTCTTCATCTCCAAAACCCTCAACATCCACCAAATCTGAAATTTTCGTCCAAGCCCTAAAATATTTAGCATTTTATTCAACAAATCAGAAGATAGCAAACTCTTCAATGCGGGATGCGCCTCTAGGTATGAATAAATCAAAATTCTTTCAATTTAGGGTTTTGAAGAAAATTGCAAAATATTGGTTTTTAGGATTTGTAAGCAATCATTGATTGTTCAGATATCTTAGTATGGATGAAATCATTGTTAAATTGTTGAAAAACAATGCTTAAATTCCTAGGTTGATGTTGGAAAATAAATTTGAAAATCTTGTTAACTTGTATATGCGTAGATTACTCCGAGATGCTATCTAAACCTATCGATTGATCTGTCCTATATTTGCAACAACGGCATCGAACGAATAATCCGAAATTCGTCGCGGTAAAATTCTTAGTGTTCGAAATGTACAAATATTGAATGTTATTGTATGCTACATGTTGATAATATTTTTGTGACATTTTGAAAGAGAAATACTACAGATGGAACCATAGATCATTCGTCTAAAATGAATAGAGTAACATCTGCTCATCCAGACGTTATACAGCTGATGGACCAAGCCGGATTTGGACTGGTTTTTAAGGCGGGGCACATCTTGTTGGATCATCATCTTATCACCGCATTGGTGGATAGAGAGAGGCTAGATACATCTACATTTCACCTACGTGCTGGAGAGATGACTATCACGTTGGGTGATGTTGCGTGCTTACTTGGCATATCCATAGACGGTGCTCGGTTGACCAACCCCGATCCAGTTGATTACCTTAGTTTATGCTAAGAGATTCTAGATTTAACTCCTCCAACAGAGGAGTGGTGGGGAAACGAATTGATACGGACAAGATGGTTTATGCAACAATTTGAGGACGACATACTAGCAGACGCCATGGAGATTCAAATTCAGCTATGAGCCAGAGCCGTTATATTTCATATTATATGCTCGAGGTTGATATGCGATCATTTGAAGACACGGATATGGCTTAGATGACTTCCATTTTTAGAAAACTTTGATGTTTGTCGCCAGTACTCGTGGGGCAATGCAGTTCTAGCGTATACGTACTGCGAGTTGACGAGGCTTGCTTTGCAAGAGAGCGCAAGCATTGGTGGTTGTGTGAGTCTAGTACAGGTATTTCCATTATTTACTTTCGCCGATGGTTATTTCATATTCTCTTATCCAATTGAAATCATGTGTCTAATATTATTTGCAGCTTTGGTGTTGGACTTATCTACCTGTAAATAGAATAACGATGAGGAGGACGGCGATTGATTTATCATTGTCATACGGTGCCATGTATAATTAATTATGTAGTATACTATGTATAGTTGTTCGGATTTGAGAAGTTACAATTTCATATTTCTACAAGTGGGTAGGAGGTAAAAGCACCGTTCCATCGCCGAGACGTCATGTTGCCTTCTACCATAATGAGTTCGATGTGCTAGATTATGATTCTGTGACTTGGACCCCAAACGTAGATGTGCTTGGAGATCTGCCAAACTTATGTACCACTTCCATTCAGTTGTGGATTGCTTATGTTCCTATCATTTGCTTTAAGATGTCGCATATCATCTTTCTGACCAAGTGATGAGGCATTTGATAGGGCCTAGCATTTACCGAAACAACCACCGCGTTACAGGATTGATATTGCAGTTGGGGAGAATGCTATGCCGATTGAGACATGGACCGAGCGCTACATGCACACGCAACAGGATCGCAAGTTCACATTGTACGAACAAGAATATCTGTCGTGGTACTGGAACATCACGCGTCGATATGTTCTTCGTGCCATCGAGCCACCTACAGCGCCTTCCATTGTTGTAGACCCTTACATTCCCAGAGCACCCCTCGAAAGGAATGTGTTACGTAGTATATACAGTCTTTATTCAAATATTTGAAATTTATACTTTTTCTTGAACTTTTTATTATGGCAGGCGGACGACATTTACCGTACGATCAAGATTGTAGACGAGCTTGCACAAGAGGTTCCTGAAAGGTCGCAAGAGAAATGCTTTAGTATAAAACGCATCTTAGAATCTATTTTGGGAAGAAACAAGTTAACAAGACCAAGACCGCCTCCTCCACCTCCACCACAGGCGCTTATCGAATTCCTCCTACTACTCGTATATATCAGCGACAGAGACATCGAAAAGGCACTTATTCATCTAAAGAAATGCAATTTAAAGTAGCTCCCGGCCTTTCACAGCCTATAAATCCTACGCAAGCAAGTGAAGAGGAGGATTTGCCGGATGAAATTCCACCGTCAATGAGGAAACCAAGACGAACTCCACTAGAACTAAGAAGGTTGAAGTAGTGAGCATGGTATAAGTTGTAGATATGCTTTGTCCGGTTTTGTTTTGTTTAATGAATTGTTGAAATATTGGGATTAGTTGTTTTGTTGAATTGTTGGATGTCGGAATTGGAACGCAATTCTTGCATTGTAGGATGTTGGATTTTGAATTCAACTGTTGAATTGGTGGATGTTGTAATTTGAGTTGTTGATGATTGAATTTGATTGAAATGTTGAATTTTGATTGTAGTAAAGTTTAGACCATTTTTGAAAATGGTGATGTAGGGTTTCTGTTTTGAAACCCTGCACACTCATTTGAGGCGGCTTTTCAAAAATCGCCTGATGACGACTTTTGAAAAGTCGCCAACGAAGTGTGCAGGGTTTCAAAACAAAAACCCTTCTCTTCAACCTTTCTTATATTTCACTTTACCAAATGCCAAAGAAAGAACAAAAAACCTAAGGCACATCTCTCTTCCACAATTTCAATATTTATCGATGAAAACGAATATCTTTTAGAGATTTGGAGGCACAAAAAGAAGGTAAGTTCCATAAGCACTATTAAATTTGTTTAATCTTTTGCGGCTAAGGCTGATTCCAACGTTGATATTTTCAAGAAAAAAGTTGTTGAAGATGGACAATTGGGAGCTTGACGATGAGACGATGACGAAATGTATGACGAATTTGAACAACGAGGCTTTGCACTGGTTAATGAAGAAAATATTGAGGTTGATTTCGTCCCTGATACACAGGTTGAAAACTTGCCCCCCCTCTAGGGGTGGAGGTACATCAACATTGGCCGTGGTTAGCGGCGAATCAATAAAACAATCACTTCATGGAAAATTAATGGATGTGCTAGCTCGTCGTAAGCCTAACAATGCTAGTTCAAGACGGACACTGCCTCGGGTACTTTGTTATTGCATAAATGAATGTGAAGTGGTTGTGTGTCGAAATGAAAGGAATGCTGGTCGTCGCTTTTACCCTTTTTGAATCGTACAACGATAATAAGTTACGGACTAACGATGTTGAATGTTGTAACTTTTTAAATGGAAAGATTCGAAAATGTGTACGAGGGAGCTCCATAAGCCCTTGAGATGCAAGCAGAAAATGCCTATTTGAAGAAGTTCAACCTACAATATCGCAACGCACTATTGAATAAGGGCATACCGTTCGATAAGTTGAGTCCTCATAGATTGTGGGAGGAGAAGTAAACACAATTTGGGTGTTCATTTTTATGTAATTGAATTATGTATCGTTGAACATGTATTATGACGATTTATGTATCACTAGCTTACATTTGCATCTGTTTACGTATCGGTTAGCAGTTAATATTTCTCAACTTACTTTGGGTGGAGCAATCCAATTTCAACACATACCATTCATCCTCTCAAAAGAACATAGCACATGAAATAAAAAACAAACTATTCTTACATAAACAACATACGGCTCCAATAATAACACGCATACAAAAACAAAGTAATTGAAGGATTGATAGAAGGTACGTGCAATCGATCCAGCCATTTTTGATCCCATTTTGGCGTGACACGAAGTGTGGAATTCTTAGCTAGCTCCCTTCTTTGAAAAAAGTAATCAACGGATCGATAGAAGGTACGCGCAACAAGTGCTCTAATAGGCAAAGATCTTGCACTCCTAAGTACACAATTAAAACTTTCTGACGCATCAGTCATCATAACATGAAAACGACCACCATCATCTCTACACAATGACCAATTTTTCTCCTTTCCACCCAAACTTCTCTCCATCCATTTGTGTGCTCTGATATTGCTGGTTTAATTTCTTCACGAAACTTTAAATACTCAATCTCCTCAGAGGCACATGCAGCAGCGTAGAATAAACCGGTCAATCGTTTGTCTCTGAAATCCGCTGCTTGAAAATTAGTTTTCAAATGTCAGGCACAATATTTATGTTTATGTACGGGTAGCCATTTGCTCTCCAACGCTGCAGGTATTCCTTTCATTCTATCAGAAATGAAAGTAATACGACGATTGTTCATGCTATGAATGAACCTTTGCATGCATGCAAAAAACCAACCCCAACTATCAGTGAATTCAGACTCAACAATGGCAAATGCCAAGAGACATAGCGGATCATTTGCATCAACGGTGGTTGCAACAAGTAAGGTACCATTGTATTTACCATGTAGATGTGTACCATCTATGAAAAGAAAAGGTTGACAATGGGAAAATCCCTCAATACATGGCCCAAATGACCAAAATGCACGATCAAAAACTCTGTACTCATCAGTAGTCACATGTCCTACGCTTCTGGGATTTTTTGCATATTTCACCGAAGTATTGCCGTAGGTTGGAATATGACTCTGCCCAATTATCGTAAATTCGTTCATTTGCCTTTCTCAAGCTCTCCATACTTTCAGATAGCTAATTTTGATAAATAATTGTTCCTCCATTAGAACTGCACCGTTCCAGCCTTAGTGTTCAAATCGGACTTCACAAAAGGCATGATCTTCGATACCATAAAAGCTGATGTAGCTTGCCTATGATTTGAGTTCACTGTAGGGTTAATGCATGTATGACCAATAGGATATTTTTTAAAAACACACTATCCAGCCTGTGTCTTTTTTGAGTCAATAGCATGTATGCTCCAAGGACAACTGTCATCGACGTTGTAAATGGCGGTGTATTTTTCTTTGTTCGACTTTAATGGCTTAAAGGACACCACATGTAAGATTGATTATTCTGATAGTTGTTGCAGAAATTTAGCTTTACTCTCAAACACCATGCCAACTTTGAAACCGGTTTATACGATGGAAGATAAAAATAATTCGTTGTTGAAGTTTAAATTTGCTACAATCGACCCAGCTATAATTTGTGCACTGCACAAATCATCATCCAAAGGTATCTTCATTTCAGGTTCATCGTTGTCCACGCCAGCCCCCATCCCTCCATCGATTCGATCTACACTGATAGTTTCAATCGCAAGCTTCATTCAACCAATTCCTTCCTCAGCCGCCGCCAGCCCCTGGTGATTGCCCCCATCCCTCCACCTATTCGATCTACCTTGACAACCCTCGCTTTGCCTCTCGTTCTCCACATAGTCTTGCAAATCGCCAATCCTCACCACCCCCAGATCCACCTCCTATCACCATAGACCCACCGCCCGGCTTCCCGACTTTAAATACCCCAGATCCTCCAGCTGCTGATGATGGATTCACTCCGTTGAGGCACAAAGAATGGAAACGATAGTCTAGATTTAACTCTCAGTTTTCTCCCACTCGGACCAATACGCGATCCACACAACATGTCTAGAATTTCACCATCAATCCTTCCTATAAATCATACATGCATCAAGCTCCTGCCCAGCCTGATTGCAACGTTAACCACCCCATAAATACTGAAAATATAACTGCTTCCTCCAATTAGAATTTTTCCACCACATTCGCTCAGGCGTGGAGTGAAGTAGCTAAAGGAAATAATATCCCAATCTCTGTCCCGCTAAAGTATTGCCAACCTAGAGAACTTAATTCGCTGCAATGTGCAAAAATTTCTAACGGGATTGTTCAAAATGCAAAAAAACAGTGGGACAATGCTATAGTAATTTATATAGTTGGACCTAAACCGTACTATCCCTATTTCCGAGACTATATTACTATAGTATGGAACCTTGTGGAGGACTTTTCTAGTTTTTCAAAGGAGAATGAATCTTATGTTATTAAATTTAATAACAAGCAAGATTATGAGAGTGTCTTATAAGGAGGTCCATATTATTGCAACGAAAAACTCATGATGATGAAGAAATGGACGCTTGGGATGAAACTCAACAAAGAATTGCTACACTCTATTCCGATTTGGGTTCGCTTCCCTAACCTTCCTCTTTACTGAACAGAAGAGGGTATTAATCCTACAGCCTCAATTCTGGGATCACCAATTAAACTAGATAAGATTATAGAACGTATTACTAAGATTGCTTATGCTAGAGCTGTAATTGAAATCAAGAACACTTTTGAATTTCCTAACAAAATCCCTATACTATCGGAGTTGGATGAAATAGTTTGGCAAGAGGTTACATATGGGTGGAAATCGGTTACTTGCTCGAATTCCCTGAGCTTTGGCCATTCAGATGCTTACTGTCAATTTATCAAAGTTGGAAACCAAAAATTCCTCCCCAAAACCAATCAACAACAGAGAATAACGATATTGATATGAATATTGATGAGAATTGTCATAAAAACTGCAATGATAATTCATCATGAATATGGAGACAAACTAGAAGGTCTTGCCATGGATGAGATAATCCATGATTCTTCCAATAACAATCGAACTAATATTTTCACAGAACATAATATAATGGAAAAACAAAATATTCAGCCGATTATTCAATGTTCGACTCTTACCACTGATTTAGTACATAAAAATTTGCTTGCTATAGAGAATGACTTGAATATACAGAACTATGAGAAATATAAAGAAAAGGATTTATCAGTTGCGTCTTCTAAAGGTATCATGCTTCCTAATGTGCCAGTTGAGATGACTAAGTTGATTGTAGACACTGAATCAACTAAGGAAACGTAGCCCACAGAGAAACATATCATTGCCAGAACGAAATATACTCAAAAAATAAGACCAGAGGAAGCCCCTTTTGAATTTTTTGCTACTCCTTCCTCTGATGCCATCGAAAACCCTACTTGGATTATGCTAGTTTCTCAACTAAAAGGTAAAAATAAAAAATCCAAAAAACAAAGACAACGGGAGCTGCTACTTCCCCGGTAACAGTAGCATCTCAGAAAATAATTTATAGATGGAGTTCCTCTTTTGGAACATCCGAGGCATGATTGCCTCGTTCAAACAATTGGAAATTTTACGTTTGTTGAATTCTAAACGATTTTCTTTTATCGGTATTCAAGAAAATAAACTAACTGAAGAGTATATTAAGAAATTCATGTACAAGGTTAATGATAATTGGAAATACTCACACAACATCTCGGTGGGACATAAAAGCAGAATTTTAATTATGTGGGATACTGCGAAATGGTCGAATATTTTATTACATTCTAGTGATCAATACATATCATGTATCCTTCATAATTTGAGTGGTGTTAGCATCTTGTGCACAACAGTCTATGCTTTTAATGATGAGTCTATGTGTATGGAACTATGACACTATATTAGTGAACAAGCAAGAACTTTTAATCTCCTGTGGATTGTGGTGTGAGATTCTAACTCTATTTTATCATGTGAAGACAGAATTAATAATGGATTATACAACTCGATCGGGAATAAAGACTTATGGATTGTATTTCCGCATCTAAACTTTTAGGACCTAATTTTTCGGGTAACTATTTTACTTAGAGAGGTGGGCAAAAAAATTTCTATACATAGTAAAGCCGATTGGGTTTTTGTTAACTCCCTTTGGATGGATGTATTCTCTCAATTTTCCATTCATTTTGGTAATCATTCTCTAAGTAATCATTCCCCTATATATGTCAAACTCATAACAAACGAATCTAGGAAGAAAAAAATACCATTCAGGTATAAAAATTCCTAGCACTTGCATGCTAGATACTACACCTCCCTTCAAGAGGCATTGATGTAGAATTTCACCGGTAACCCACTCTACATCCTCTTATGTAGAATAAAGGATGCTAAATCTGCTCTGAAACAATGGTCAAAAAACAAATAAAATAGTCAAACAGTGCTTTCTCAACTAAAAGGAGAAGCAGATGCAACATACAAGTCTCTTGTCCAGAACCCTACAAATGAGATCTTAAAACAACAGTATGCGTTGAAAAACTCTCAGATACATACAGTCATGGAAAAAATGGCAGTTTAAAATGACCAAAAAATGAAGATTAATTGGCTAGTGAAAGGAGATAGACCAACTAATTTCTTCTACAACAAAATAAATGCTCGTATCCCTTGTCGAAGGAGTAACTACACTCTTAATTCAGTTGGCTCATGGATTTCATCATCACGAATATTAGCAAATGGAGCGGTTAAATATTTTTCGAATTTATTCTCAGCCTCACAGGCTGATGTTCAATTTTCAAACATCACTTGTAAGGAAATCCTATCTGAAAGAGCTAGAGAAAACTTATGCGAACCCCAAATTGAAGAAATTAAAACTGCCATATTTCAAATTAATGATAACAGCACCCCTGGGCCTGATGGCATTAACTCCAAAATTTTCAAAGTCCACTAGGAAGTTCTCAAAGATGAAATATGCAATGCTATGAATGGTATTATCCAATCGGGGAATATAATAAGAGAAATTAATCATATATTAATTTTTCTAATTCCTAAAAAACTAGATGTGGTTGACATGTCTGACTTTAGGCCTATATCGCTTTGCAACGTCATTTATAAGATTTTTGCCAATATGCTTTGCAATCGACTAATACCTTATATGAATGACCTCATATCCTACAATCAGAATGCTTTCATCCCTGGGTGTATAATTTCTAAAAACTCTTTACTTGCATATGAAATGGTGAGAGGATTTAATAGGAAAAATTCTAACAATTTTTGCCTAAAAATTGATTTACATAAAGCCTATGATAAAATCAATAAAGAATTTATCCATCATATGATGATCTCCATGGGCTTCCCAATCTTATTTGCAATCTTATTTATGAGTGCATATCTACTCCTTCGTTTTCGGTAATTGTTGATGGATCAACTTATGGATTTATTGATAGTTCGAGGGGTTTAAGACAATGCGACCCTCTATCGCCATACTTATTTTCAATGGATGTAGAATTCTTTTCTATTAACCTTGATGTGGAGTGCATGAAAGGTAATATTGACCCTATTTACAATATTGACCCCATAATTACACACTTATTGTATGCAGACGACATACTAATATTGGCTAAAGCCACTTAAAGAATGCAGAATGCATACAGCATACTTTTCAGCAACCAAAGTATTTTACTGGTTTGGATTTAAATGAAATCAAATCTATTATCTTTTTTAGTAAAGGGGCTTCGAACAAACAACTGATGACTAGTTTTTTAAATATCAGTATTGGCAGTCTACCAGTAATGTATTTGGGAATCCCTCTATCGAACAATAAACTTAAAGCAAGGGATTTTGGACCACTTATTGAAAATATTCATAAAAAATTTAATCACTGGAAAAACAAATTGCTAAATGTAAGTGGTAGAATTGAGTTAGTTAACATAGTTATACATCCCATGATCCAATTATGGATACGAATTTCCCAAATTCCTGGATCTATAACCAAGAGAATTAATTCTTTATGTGCTAACTTTATATGGAAGCAAAAGCACATAAAAAGTGTTGGGATGACGTTTGTAAAACTAAATGTGGCATTCGAAAAATAGAGGAAATGTCTAAAGCAGTTGCCATCAAATTGGTCTGGAAATTTATACAGGGAGATACTTTATGGGCCAAATGGATGCATAGAAAATACTGCAACGAAACAAATTTTTGGTCTGCATAACTGAACAACAATACATCGTATACATGGAAATTACTTCTTGGAACTAGGAAATGGTGCAAAGGATTAATAGATAGAAAAATTGCTAATGGTGACAGCATGGATATTTGGGCAGATCTATGGTTAAATGGATATTCTCTGATGGATAAGTTTGGTGCAATGATATGTATGTAACTGGTGCTATTAATAGAAAAGTGCATACTCTGATCTATAATAATAATTTGAAAAATAATCTTGAACATGTTCCTACTCAATTTCACAACACTGTGAGAAACATCAAAATTCATAATCATATACAGCAAGATTACTAGTATTGGATTCCTAGCAGAGATGGTTAGTTTTTTTTTTTAAGTCTGCGTGGAATCAAATTAGGAACAAATATACAGAACCATACTGAACTAAGGTAGTGTGGGATCAATATTGTGCTCCTAAAATGTCTACATGCTCTCTTTTAGCTAAATTAAACAAATTGAAGACAAAAGATAGGGTGTTCAGATGGAACAATAGTATAGACAGGTTGTGTGTGCTCTGTCGATCTCAAAATGAAGATAGAGAACATTTATTTTTTAATTGTGCTTACTCAAAGAAAATACTTTTAGACATGGTGCAAAAGCTTAACATCAACATTGGTACTGTCTCTGATATTTCAAAAATACTGGAAATTATATGGCAACAACAGAATAAAAATGCGACAGTTAATCATCTAACAAGTGTTGCTTACACAACTATGATTTGACATATGTGGAGTGAGAGAAACGATCGGGTCTTCAAGGGTATACAAATGCCAGTTCAACTAAGAACCATCCTTATTCAACAAGACTGCAACTATCTTATTAAGCATAAATTGGAGCCTACAAAGATTAATAAAGAAGCGGAACTTATCTTGCAAAAATTTGGTATCGATGCTTCTTCCTGCATGAACTTTCGCCCGTTATGACCTCTACAAGGACTCTCAGCTTTGTTCGGAACATAGCTTCTTTCCAATTAACTTGATTCTTGAACTTGGATAGCCCAGCCATGTTTTCTTCATTTGTTTGTAGAAAATAGATCTGAGAAAGTTTGGTAAAGTTACTTTGACTTTATCCCTACAAAGATTTGGCATGTTGGAATATAAAATTGATTTATTGGTTTCTAGAGAATTCTTTTAATTTTATTATGTTTAAAAGGGATGAGAGTTCTAGAATTATGTTTTTTTTGTAACCAAGCAAAAGTGTTTTTAGAATTATGTTTTCTTTGTAACCAAGCAAAAATAATTCTAGAATGATCTATTAGGGACTATAAATAGAGGAGCTCTCCCCTCACTTGTAATCAAGCAATCTAGCAAAAGAAAATAATATTAAAGCGTTATTTGTGAGAACAAGTTTCTTCTCTCAAGTCTCCAACATTTTTTTAAAATATATATTTCAACAAAGTGGTATCAGAGCAAGGTTTAGGGATGACTTTCAACAATATGTTGCAACCTCAACTTCCTCGTTTGACGGGAAAGAATTATTATCAATGAAGCATTCAAATGAAGGTCTTATATGGCTCAAGATCTTTGGGAGATTGTTGAAAATGGATATGAAGAACCGGAGAATCAAGCAACACTTTCAACACAACAATTGAATACTTTGAAAGAGATTCAAAAGAAGGACAAGAAGGTTCTTTATTTTATCTATTAAGCGGTGGATGAAGCAATTTTTGAAAGGATATCTTCGGCATCAACATCAAAGGAGGCATGGGACATCCTCAACAAGGCGTACAAAGGTGAAGAAAAGGTAAAGATGGTAAAACTTCAAGCTCTAAGAGGTGAGTTTGATTTACTCAAAATGAAAGAAAGTGAATCGGTGGAGGAATTTTATAATAGAACTATTTCTATTGCTAATCAACTTCGAATCAATGGTGAAGAAATTTCAGATAAAAGAATTATTGAAAAAATTCTTCGAAGTATGACAAGGAAATTTGAGCATGTTATTGTTGCTATTGAAGAATTAAAAGATTTGAATACTTTCTCTCTTGGAGAATTGTTGGGCTCACTACAATCTCATGAGCTTCGCATCAAACAATTTGATCCTCTCCTTCCGAGCAAGCTTTTCAAATTCGAGACACCAACCGTGGTGGATTTAGAGGAAGAGGTGGAAGACCAGACCATGGTAGAGGACAAGGAAGAGGCCAAATTCAAGCCCATCTCAAGGAGGAAGAGGAAGAGATCGTGGAGGATACGGTGGAAGAGGAAGAGGTAATTCTTATAATATTCAATGTGATTATTGTCATAAATATGGGCATATGAAAACGGATTGTTTTAAAAGAATTAGTGATGAAAAAGATAATTCTAATTTTCTACATGAGAATTTGGAGACACAAGATGAAAGTATGCTTCTTGCTTGTAATGTTCAAGAAGCTTCTTTTGATGATATATGGTATATTGATAGTGGTTGTAGTAACCACATGACCAGAAATAAAAGTTGTTTTGTTAATTTTGATGAAAATGTCCAACGAGAAGTCAAGACAGGTGATAACAAAAGGCTCATTGTCAAAGGCAGTGACGATATTCCGATACGGACAAAGCAAGGTACAAATTATATTTCTAATGTTTATTATGTTGCCGATCTTAAATACAATCTTTTGAGTGTTGGCAACTTTTAAAGAAGGGACATAATGTGAATTTCAAAAATGATTTATGTGAGATCAAAGACAAAACTGGTGTTCTTATTGCGAAAGTTAAGATGACACCAACAAAAATGTTTCCGTTGAAAATTAATAATGAAGCATTTACATGTTTTGCTAATATTGTTAATGACAAGTCATGGCTTTGGCATCTTCGTTATAATCACTTGAGTTTTAGCACTCTATCCAAGATATGCAAAGATCATATAGTGAGAGGCATCCCAAATATTAGCAAACAAGATCAAGTATGTGAAAGTTGTGTTTTTGGCAAGCGCCATCGAGATCCATTTCCAAAAGAAAAGGCATGGCGAGCAAAGAATCCTTTAGAGCTAGTGCATTCGGATTTATGTGGACCTATGCGCACAAACTCTCTTGGAGATAATCGGTATTTTCTCACTTTTATTGATGACTATAGTCGCAAGATGTGGATTTACTTTCTCAAAGAAAAATCTCAAGTATTTGAAGTATTCAAGAATTTTAAAGCACTTGTGGAGAAGCAAAGTGGTTTTTCTATAAAGAAACTCCGATCTGATCGTGGTGGAGAATATATGGCGGAAGAATTCAGAAATTTCTTAAAGGATCATGACATTCATCATCAACTAACGGTCGGCTCAACCCCTCAACAAAATGGGGTGGCCAAAAGAAAGAACCGTATCATCATGGAACTTGTTCAAAGTATGTTGAAGACAAAAGGATTGCCTAAAATATTTTGGGCCGAAGCTGCAGCATGTGCATGTTATGTTCTCAACCGTGCGGCAACTAAAAGTGTTTAAGGAAAGACTCCACAAGAAGCATGGAGCGGTCACAAGCCATGTGTCTCCCACTTCCAAATTTTTGGAAGCATATGTTACTCTTATATGCCGGATGAAAAGAGAGGAAAACTTGATGACAAATCTGAAAAGTGCATCTTTGTTGGCTATAGTGAAAGATCCAAGGCATACAAATTATATAACCCCATCACAAAGAAGACTATTATTAGTCGTGATGTAATTTTCAATGAGGAAGAAGCATGGGAATGGAAAAATGAGAAAAAGAGTACAAGTATCTTGCTTAATAATGATGCATTTGAGCCAATTGAAGAAGAAGGATCGACTCCACCTACTCCACCATCTAATTCTCCTCCAAGCTCATCATCTTCAAGTTCAGAATCAACACCTAGAAGGACAAGACCTCTTGCGGAGATTTATGGAGAAACAAGAAGAATTTTAGAAGATAAATTTGTTGATTTTGCTTTATATGCAACTGCGAATCCAGTTGATTTTGAAGAAGCCGCCAAGGAAGACAAATGGAGACAAGCCATGGATCAAGAAATTGATGCAATTGAAAGGAACCAAACATGGGAGTTGGTTGAAGTACCTGAAGGAAAGAAATCCATTGGAGTCAAATGGGTTTATAAGACAAAGTTGAATGCACAAGGTGAAGTTAAAAACATAAGGCACGATTAGTTGTGAAAGGTTACACGCAAAAGTATGGTGTCGATTACAAAGAAGTTTTTTCTCCCGTGGCACGTCTTGAAACAATTCGTTTGATAATTTCATTGGCCTCTCAAAATAAGTGGCAAATCAAGTTTAAAGGGGGTGTTGGAATATAAACTTGATTTATTGGTTTCTAGAGAATTCTTGTATTATGTTTAAAGGGGGGTAAGAGTTCTAGAATTTGTTTTCTTTGTAATCAAGTAAAAGTGTTTCTAAAATTATGTTTTCTTTGTAACCAAGCAAAAGTATTTCTAGAATTATGTTTTCTTTATAATCAAGCAAAAGTAATTCTAGAATGATCTATTAGGACTATAAATAGAGGAGCTCTCCCCTCATTTGTAATCAAGAAATCTAGCAAAGGAAAATAATATTAAAGCATTATTTGTCAGAAAAAGTTTCATCTCTCAAGTCTCCAACCTTTTTTTTAAATATATATTTCAACATGACATTGCTGCTCAAAAGCGATTTCGTGAACTGTTGTTCCTGGTATGGTTTTGGAGCTAAGTGACGTGCCACATGTTGATTTCTTTTTGGATTTTTTTCCATTTAGCCTTGTTTTGAAACTAATTATCGCAAAAAGCCCAGTATCAAAACTAATATTAAATTTAGCCCTGTTTTGGCCAGCTCAACTCCAAGCTGGCCGAAACATACTGGCGACTTTTCAAAAGTTGCCAGTATTTTTTTTTTAACATACAATACGGGCGACTTTTGGGAAGCCGCTCACTGGCGACTTCCGGGAAGTCGCCCTGTTTGTTATAACAGGAGGCGCTGTAGGTGGATCGATGGCACGAAGAACATATCGACGCGTGATGTTCTAGTGCCAAGACAGATATTCTTGTTCGGACAATGTGAACTCGCGTTCCTGTTGCGTGTGCATGTAGCGGCCGGTCCATGTCTCAATCGCCATAGCATACTCCCCAACTTCAATATCAATCCTGTAATGCGGTGGTTGTTCCGGTAAATGCCGGGCCATACCAAACTGCCTCATCACTCGGTCAGGTAGATGATATGCGACATCATTAAAGAAAATCAGGGGAACCCGAGCAGTCCATAGCTGAATGGAAGTGGTGCATAAGTTTGGAAGATGTCCAAGCACATCGTCGTACGGGGTCCAAGTCACAGAATGATAGTCTAGCACATCGAACTCATTACAGTAGAAGGCAACATGACACCTCAGCGATGAAACGGTGCTTTTAGGTCCTACCCACCTATAGAAATATTCAATTGTGACATCTCAAATCCCAACACGTATACTTAGTATACTACATAATTAATTATACCTAGCACCGTATGGCAATGATAAATCAATCGCCGTCCTCCTCATCATTATTCTACCCACAGGTAGATAAGTCCAACACCAGAGCTGCAAATAAAATTGGACACATGGTTTCAGTTGGATAAAATAATATGGAATAATGGTCGGCGAAAGTGAATTATGGACATACCTGTACTAGACTCACACAACCATCTATGCTTGTGCTCTTTTGCAAAGCAAGCCTCGTCAACTCGCAGTATGTATACGCTAGAACTGCACTGTCCCTTGAATACTGATGATAAACATCAAAGTTTTCTAAAAAAGGAAGTCATCTAAGCCATATACATGTCTTCGAATGATCGCATATCAACCAAGAGCATATAATATGCAATATCATGGCCCTGGCCCGTTGTTGAATCTGAATCTCCGTCACATCTGCTGGTATGTCGTCCGCAAATTGTTCCCTAAGCCATAGTGTGACGACCCAGAATTTTTAAGCAATTTAAATTAGAATATTTAATTAATTTTAAATGTTTGAAAGGTTAATATAACTTGAATTCAAATATCACCAATTATTTGATAATTAAATTATTGAATTAAATAAGTTGAAGTTGGGTAAATTGTTGAATCTGGGATTCTGAGCGTGTTAAAAATAATTTGAAGGCTTGTAAAATTTATATTGATAGTGTTGAGGATAATAGAAGTTTTAAAAATTGAATTTAACACTGATTTGTTCAGTTTTAAAAATATATCGTTTAAATTGAATTTAAAAATAGCCTTCCGAGGCACAGTCTCGGAATTCGACGAAACTGGTTCCATTGGATCCGCAATAGTTAGTTATTATCGGATTTTAATTTTCGTAGCGTTTGGATTTATCGTTTGCTCGTACGGGTGAGAAACGCGTTGAAATTTAAAACCAACAATTTAATTTTTTAAATCGATTTGGGGTTGGAAAAAAAAAGTGCACACTTCCTCACCTTTTATATTCCAGCCGAAGTGAATACGTTCCCTAGCTTCTTCCACACACTTCTTCATTGGATTAAATAATTAAACCTGGTAGATATTTTCTTCGTTCAAAGCAAATTAACTTCGTTCTAAAAAAAAATGGCGAATTAAATTAAGCTCGCAAGGGGGAAAACTCAAAATTGAAGCCGCGCACTCAGTCTTCATTAATCGAATTCGATTTCGAGCTCGTTCCCTTTCCTCTCGAATCCAAGAATTCGAACGAAAAAAAAGGGGAAAAGAATGGCCGCAAATCGTCATTTAAACAAGATCTACGTCAGGCCGTATCGTCTCCATCAAGAGCATCGCCTGTTAAAGCAATCGTAGCCTCTTCTTTTTCTGTTCGATTGAGGGCGATTTCGAGGGTCATCGTTCAAGTGGTGGTCGCGTGAGGCAGCTGGGGCGCACGTGGGTTCGTGGTGGGAGGCTCGTCGGTGAGGCCGACGTTGGCAGTTCGGATGGTCGTCGCGATTGCGGTAGTGATGGAGGTCGACTCGATCTCGGGTTGGGGATCGTCAGTGGGGTACTTTCTGTTTATTTACATATACTCTTGAATGAGAAAACTTATATCCAGATTTGTTTATTTTACAAATATATATGTATTAAAAAATTTTACAGTATAACAAATCTTGTTTTGTTTATTCACAGTAAAGAAAATTTAAAGTATATATATCCTAAAATTTTAGGCAGATAGTAAAAATATATTTAGTACAGAAATTTGCTTAGCCTAAGTTACTGTAAGTTAATTTAATGTTAAAATGGAAAAAAATATACTGGTATGAAATATATATATATATATATATATATATATATAAGATTTTAAAATGTTTAAAGAATTTATGAGAGTTAGATTGTTGGAGCATAATTTATTTAATTTACTTATTCAATTATTCTAGTTGCTAGAATGTTCTTGTTAAAAGGGGAATTGTTAGTTTAGATTAAATTAAATTATTAATAAATTGAATTCTGTTAATGGTAATAAAATGCGTAGTTAAGTAGATTATAAATGAAATTTAATCGTTCAAACTGACTCGGACGTTGAACAGCAACAATAATAATATTATGTAATGTTTATACAAGGTTATAAACCGGGAAATCAAGACAGAGTTGAATTGGATTGCAAAACGAAATGCAAAGGTGAGTTAATCTCACTCAGTTAAATTTAAATTTAAATGATTAATTTTAAATAATTGTTTGAATGGCTGAATTGATTGATGGGATATAGTATGATATTTTAGAATTGGCATATTATATTGTGCTAACATTTGTGGATGCAGGGAAACAGGTTGGAGGGATCCAACTGGACCCCTCACATTTATATAAATTATTCAATATTCTCTGTTGTGATTATTTGATATCCTATGATGAGTTATATTGGAATATTGAATGTTATGGTTTGATTGGATAGTTGGGTATAATGAATTACCAAAATATATGAATTGGATTGTTGAAAAGAAATTAAAAGGGAGTAAATTTGTAAGCGAAATAATTATAGAAAGTTTGAATAAATTAAGAATGAATTGAAAAGAAATAGGAGTAATATGAAAATAATAATAAATAACTTCGAGTATGAAGAGAAATGGAATTTTGAATAAAATGAAATTGATGAATTGTAAACTTAAGTTATATCAATTAAAGAAATCAAGAATTATTTAAAAATTCAAAGTTTAAATTTATTTAAAAGAATAAAGAAGTAATTGAGAAATCTAAAAATTGAAATCAAGAAATGAGATTTGAAATTAATAGATTCTGAATTTAAAGGGGAATAAATTGGAAATCAATTTGGGAAAATTGATTTAAGCGATTAAAGTTGGAATTTTCTCTGGATAGCCAAGTACATGTTTTAAAAAAAAGTAAATTTTAAATATAAATTAAATGTTTTAAAGTTGTTTTTAAAGAAAGCAAGTTTTGTAAAATTTATTATTTCTAATATTTGAAGTCTCAAGTAAGATTTTCTTTTAATCTATTTTAGTAGTAATTATTAAGAAGTAACTTAGTATTTTGTTTTTAAAAGAAGAAATCTAGTTTTATATTTACTAAGTAACTTTATTTTCAAATATTCATATAGTATGTATTTTTAACAAATTATTAAAGTAGCCTCAATTTAAATGTTTTATAAGTATATATTTTAAAGTAAAGAGTTTTAAAATTATTTTAAAAATCTAGTTTTGTGCTTGGTAATTTCAGAGGAAATAGAAAATATTGGGAAGTTTATTCTGAAAAGGAAAGATGTTTTGAAAACTGTTTTCAAAAGGATTGAAAATAGAAATATATCTTGTGAAGATATTTTTGGGATTAATAAATAATTTGGAAAATTATTTATTGTGTGATGGATGTTTGTGAATATAAATTGATAGTTAAATAACCGACTATCAATATTGGCCAAATGCGTTGATCGTTTCGAAGAGACCGGGATCGAGATTTATTTCTCGAAAACCACTTTGATCCGGTTTGTACGTTTCGTGAAAACGATTTTGGATTCGAAGATGGAGCAGTGAAGTGCAAGGGCTAGTCGCTACTAATCCTGAGGATATTTCCAAAATGGATGTAGTAGGAATAGTGCCTTCGGTTCCGTTCGAACCCGGGACGGACTTGTATGGATGAATGCTTGCGAACCATCGTCAGGTGGACGATGAGCATTCTAAGAGATATTGTTCTTAAAGGTAACGCTTAGCCTCAAGCCTCATCAAATGGGAATGGCTGAAAATCAGGGGATATGCAGCAAGGCTTTGTGGGTAGCCCCCACTGGAGGGTGAGGTCATCCCTGTCTAGATGTCCCTTTATTTCGGCTTAGTGGGCGGTTGCTGATCCCAACCGCGGGGTGATCTTGCTCGGGACTGTCCAGTAAGGGATGGTTCCGGTCTTGTGTTGCAGGGGAGTTAGGGTGGCTCCTCGGTACGCTGATCTAGACCAGGTACTGTGACAGGTGGTACCCCAGTGCCTAGCCATTAGTTGGAATCCATTTTCCTTACGCGCCCGTACGGTTTTGATTGTGCCCAACTATTGCTGAAACGTGAGATGCAAGCATTTCAGCTAGATTCTATTTACTTTCTATAGACACTATTATAATATCAGAGGATTTCTATAAAAATTGTTTTAGCTATCGTAAGGTAAAAACCCGACATGTTTATTTGTGGCGTGGTCTTACGAGATGCTTTTGTTTTCAAAGGATTTTTGAAACTTTAATAATCAATTGGGTGTGATTTTCTCACGCTGGTATTCCAGACTGACTCGGGTATTATTTAACTGTAATGCTCGGGTCAGACCGAGTATTATAGGATTCAGGATATGATGTTGTGGAGCTCAGGAGACGAGCTGGATGACGATACGTACTCCCGTACTTGTATATATATATTATTCCGCCGTGTTTGAGTTGTCGTGTATCTTGAGTTGTTGTGTATTCATTGTATGACATTGATGTTGAGCTGTGATTGATGTACTCTGATGATGTAATATATAAACAAAGATATTTAATGTTTGAGTAAAGAATATTTATTATCTATTATATTTTATTCCGTTGCGATGGTTAGATTCTGTTGTTGATTTATATTCTCTTCTTCTACCTCTTCTTCTTTAACCCTAATGGTTCGTATTTCTGTACAACTTGAGTTGATTTAGGGAGAATAGTGTTGACTCAAGGGGTACGGATTTGCGGGTCGTTACATTTGGTATCAGAGCCAGGTTGGTGATAACCTTGGCTCTGGTGGGAATTACTCATAGAATAGTGTCTATAGTACTCTAGAATGAGTTTGAGAATATTAATAGATATGAGCGCGTATTTGTTAGTGAATATAAAATTGTTTTATATTGTGTTGACTTATCTGTTGAGTGTTTATGGATTCTGGTCGATAAATGGGACGTCATTTCATCGATAGGGGTTTCTAAACTCTTAAACAAGATAAACCGACACGGTATTGTTTTAAATAGGGTAAATGGAATAATTTTACCCAAATTATTTTTGTATATAATGGAAATAAATTTTCTTACATCATTATAGTATATATGGATGTTTGGTGGTTAGAAAGTGATAATATTTAATTATTATCATTGCATGAAATTTGAATAAGAAATTGAAATAATAACCCAAGATTTAGGAATAAATTAATAAAATAAATGGAATTTGTAAATGTGATTCATAATTGAATACGGAATTGAAACCATTACTAAAAACTAAGAAACAAATTCATAAACAAATGAGACTTGTAAATATAAACTATAGATATGAATGATAGTGTGATTAATAATTAAAATAAGATGAAATTCCAAAGTAAAGTTTGAATATAAATTTAAAGAATTTGGAAACAATAAAATAAAAATAAAAATAAATTTCCTTTGAATTAGAAAATGTTTCTGGAAGTTCCAGAGTAATGTGTTGTGTGAATTTCAAATTTGGAGTTTTGGAAAAATTTTGAATCAGATTTGAACTCTGGAGAGTTTGAAATTTTTGGGAGGATTTTGGAGAAAGAATAAAAGCATTGAACTCTTTTGGTCGCTAGAAAATAACTTCGGTGATGACTGCAGCATCATCGATGTTCATTTTCGGGTTTCCAGAAGAGAAATTTGCTACCAAATTGTTTTTGAATAGAAATTGTTTGCAAAAGGATAAATTTGGTTTTAGAAATGCAAGGAATTTTGGATATATGTGATCTCAAAGGGAAGTTTGAAATGTGAAAGACTGTTTAAACTCTGGAATCTTAACTAAAGATGTTTATCGCATATAATAAGTTTGATAACTTGTAAATTTGGAATTAGTTGAAATAAAATTCAACTTGGAAGAGATGTATTAAAAGAAGTAGGAATCGAAATAAGATAGTAAACCAATACAATGGACTGAATTAAAAAGAATTGTGAATGGAATGTAATTAAATCTAGTAAAAGGAAAATTTACTGGAAGTAAATTGTGGGAGGACAAATTTATTTAATTTGTAAAGGTAAAGTGGAACTGAGTACTGGAATTTAAAAATTGAATTGTGGGAAGTTATGTGGAATGGGAAAATTAGTCAGTATGGACTAAAAATAATTAATGTTTGGAAAAGATGAATTTGGTGAATGAATAAATGGATCAACTATTGTACTTGTAAAGTGAAGTTGATACTAATAAGAAGAAATTTGAAAATTTTAATCCGGAAATTAGAATTTAACTTAAGTGAATGAAAGTGAAGGAAATATATTTGAGTTTAACTTGAAATAAGTTATATAAAATTGAAATTGAAATTGAATTAAATTGGATTGGAATAAATTCAGCTGAGTATAGATAATATTAAATGGAATAAAATTCTACTTAAACAAATAAGTGTATATATATATATCCAAACTTGGGATATAAATAAGGTTGAACTCAAAGAAACCAAATAAAATGATGTTCAAGATGAATGAAAAGAAAATCAAGTATGGAATTATTAATTGGATGTGGTGTTGAATGAAATTTGAATTGGATTAAGTTGGATATGGTGTGAAATATAAACAAATCCAATTCAAGCCTAAAATTGAATGGCCTTATTATTAATGAATTTGACAATGAATTGTTGATGTAAATTAAAATTTAAAATAGATAAAAGAATAAACTAATTGAATAAAATAGTGAAATCGTTGGGATTTGATCTAAAGGAAAAATCAAATCAAAGATTGTGGATAAGTAATAGAGTTTGGAAATAAAGTCTGAGTTGTTTGAAATTGGATTAAAATAAAAATGATTTGAGATGAAAATAAATCCGATTCGAGTGTGAATAAATTAAAAATGAGTATGAACTTAAGTTATGAATTGAGAGTGAATTTAAGTAAATTAACTTAAGTAAATTATGAGATGGTTATTAGTTGTCGAGTTTAATAAATTGGTTTGGGGTTAAATTTTTGGATATGAAAGAAAATGCAATGGAAAAGTTTGTGAATAAATTAAAACGAAAATGCAACTATATGGTTTGTAAATAAGCTAGATTGGAATGAAATTATATACATGGGTTGAAATCAATGTAAATTGGTTATAAAGCTTATGTTATTATTTATTCACAATAATATTGTCGAATTGCTTTAGAAAATTGTTGTTCGACGTAAACGGAAGTAAACAAAGTATATGAATCAATAGCAGTTTAATAAATTGATGTTGGCATCAATTGGAATGAATATGGGTTTGTTTTGCTTAAAATGAATTAAATATAGACGAGTAAGTTGTAAATCGCTTAAACTAAATGAAATGGTTTGGAAATTGGTTGTAAACAACTTAAATAAGTGTCGGAACCTTATTTATGCTTATGAAAGTTATATAACATGCTTTATATGTGAAATCTTTGTGTTTGCTATTGAAAGTAATTGAAATGTTAATAAATTGCATATATTTAGTGCTTACATTTTCCAATTGAGTAAGTACAGGTTCAGGAAAGCAATATGGATGGATTTGATCGCGCTAAATGCAAATTAAGTAAGCCGCTCGCTTAAAAATGCTAAATAAAGGTACGCTTACGCAAAAGAATTTAAAATAGGAGATATGAACTGCATATATTGATATATATTGTGATTTTCGGCCTGAGACCGATGTATATATATATCTGTGTATCCTGCGATATCGTAGAAGTCCCTCCGTACAAGGGAGACTCTGCCAAAAATTTTCGAAAATTTTGGGAGTTAGAATTTTTTTTTTAAAAAAAAAATTTCCGCTAACGACAAAGAATTTAAAATTAGTAAGCAACTAAATATGGAACTGAATATAGAAACCTAATTTAAAAGTGTGAATATAAAGTAAAGTGAAATTAAAGAAATTGTTGAAGTAGCTAAAGGAAGAAAAAGTTTGCAAGTAAACTTTTATTTGAAATTTTAAACAAATTAGTAAGCGAAACTAATAAAAGAAAATAGCTAATGATCTATGGTTTGAGATAAAGCGAATACAATTCAATATTCAAAGTTTGAAGACAAAATTGAATTATAGTAGAGTTTGAAGATTGAAATCTGAATGGAAATTTGAAAAAGTATTTGGATTTGAAAGTAATTAGTAAATTGAAACCAATTGAACTCAAATTGGATTGTTAAGGCATAGTGAATGGAAATGGATATAAAACTCCAATAGTGAAGTGAAATAAATAAAGAAGCATATTGAATGCTTATACTAAACTTAGAAAAAAAAATGATGAATTCTCAATTGGAAATTGATATGACAAATATATTCTAAGTTAATATTTGAATGAATAAGTATCGACATTTTGTAAGGGATGCGATAAAATGTTTTTGGAATGTTGTGATTGGATATTATTGCTAAACAGGATATACAGGTAATTTAAAGGCAAGTGAACTTGGGATTTTAGGTTACAGAAGATAAATTGAATTGCCTGACTAAAAGGTATGTATTTGAAATTTCTATATGAAATTGATTGTGTTTTTGGATCGAGCCACTTGGCTTTTTGTTTTTTTTTTGGATTTGGGAGGCCGTAGAGCCATTTTGTAGTTGTACCGAGCTAGCCGCGCAAAGAAGACGCTGGCGAAATTTTTCAAAAATTTAGAGGGTTAGAAAATTTTTGAGAAAATTTTGATAATTTAAATTTAGATTTGAATTTAAATTTGAATGACTAAACAAGCAAAGTTATTTGGTAACCATGTCAGATTTTGGAATGTGGGTTGGAGTAATAGTGGGTCTTTAATAAAAGATATGTTATAGCAAGTTGATAAAACAGTTTGGTTTTGGGAAAATAGGAACGGGTATTAGACTAATCTTCCTAACTAGTAATTTCGGGGACGAAATTCTTTTAAGGGGGGAGAATGTGACGACCCAGAATTTTTAAGCAATTTAAATTAGAATATTTAATTAATTTTAAATGTTTGAAAGGTTAATTATAACTTGAATTCAAATATCACCAATTATTTGATAATTAAATTATTGAATTAAATAAGTTGAAGTTGGGTAAATTGTTGAATCTGGGATTCTGAGCGTGTTAAAAATAATTTGAAGGCTTGTAAAATTTATATTGATAGTGTTGAGGATAATAGAAGTTTTAAAAATTGAATTTAACACTGATTTGTTCAGTTTTAAAAATATATCGTTTAAATTGAATTTAAAAATAGCCTTCCGAGGCACAGTCTTGGAATTCGACGAAACTGGTTCCATTGGATCCGCAATAGTTAGTTATTATCGGATTTTAATTTTCGTAGCGTTTGGATTTATCGTTTGCTCGTACGGGTGAGAAACGCGTTGAAATTTAAAACCAACAATTTAATTTTTTAAATCGATTTGGGGTTGGAAAGAAAAAAGTGAAACATTATAGCAAGGAGTCTTCAACACACTTCCTCACCTTTTATATTCCAGCCGAAGTGAATATGTTCCCTAGCTTCTTCCACACACTTCTTCATTGGATTAAATAATTAAACCTGGTAGATATTTTCTTCGTTTAAAGCAAATTAACTTCGTTCTAAAAAAAAATGGCGAATGAAATTAAGCTCGCAAGGGGGAAAACTCAAAATTGAAGCCGCGCACTCAGTCTTCATTAATCGAATTCGATTTCGAGCTCGTTCCCTTTCCTCTCGAATCCAAGAATTCGAACGAAAAAAAAGGGGAAAAGAATGGCCGCAAATCGTCATTTAAACAAGATCCACGTCAGGCCGTATCGTCTCCATCAAGAGCATCGCCTGTTAAAGCAATCGTAGCCTCTTCCTTTTCTGTTCGATTGAGGGCGATTTCGAGGGTCATCGTTCAAGTGGTGGTCGCGTGAGGAAGCTGGGGCGCACGTGGGTTCGTGGTGGGAGGCTCGTCGGTGAGGCCGACGTTGGCAGTTCGGATGGTCGTCGCGATTGCGGCAGTGATGGAGGTCGACTCGATCTCGGGTTGGGGATCGTCAGTGGGGTACTTTCTGTTTATTTACATATACTCTTGAATGAGAAAACTTATATCCAGATTTGTTTATTTTACAAATATATATGTATTAATTTTTTTTACAGTATAACAAATCTTGTTTTGTTTATTCACAGTAAAGAAAATTTAAAGTATATATATCCTAAAATTTTAGGCAGATAGTAAAAATATATTTAGTACAGAAATTTGCTTAGCCTAAGTTACTGTAAGTTAATTTAATGTTAAAATGGAAAAAAATATACTGGTATGAAATATATATATATATATATATATATAAGATTTTAAAATGTTTAAAGAATTTATGAGAGTTAGATTGTTGGAGCATAATTTATTTAATTTACTTATTCAATTATTCTAGTTGCTAGAATGTTCTTGTTAAAAGGGGAATTGTTAGTTTAGATTAAATTAAATTATTAATAAATTGAATTCTGTTAATGGTAATAAAATGCGTAGTTAAGTAGATTATAAATGAAATTTAATCGTTCAAACTGACTCGGACGTTGAACAACAACAATAATAATATTATGTAATGTTTATACAAGGTTATAAACCGGGAAATCAAGACAGAGTTGAATTGGATTGCAAAACGAAATGCAAAGGTGAGTTAATCTCACTCAGTTAAATTTAAATTTAAATGATTAATTTTAAATAATTGTTTGAATGGCTGAATTGATTGATGGGATATAGTATGATATTTTAGAATTGGCATATTATATTGTGCTAACATTTGTGGATGCAGGGAAACAGGTTGGAGGGATCCAACTGGACCCCTCACATTTATATAAATTATTCAATATTCTCTGTTGTGATTATTTGATATCCTATGATGAGTTATATTGGAATATTGAATGTTATGGTTTGATTGGATAGTTGGGTATAATGAATTACCAAAATATATGAATTGGATTGTTGAAAAGAAATTAAAAGGGAGTAAATTTGTAAGCGAAATAATTATAGAAAGTTTGAATAAATTAAGAATGAATTGAAAAGAAATAGGAGTAATATGAAAATAATAATAAATAACTTCGAGTATGAAGAGAAATGGAATTTTGAATAAAATGAAATTGATGAATTGTAAACTTAAGTTATATCAATTAAAGAAATCAAGAATTATTTAAAAATTCAAAGTTTAAATTTATTTAAAAGAATAAAGAAGTAATTGAGAAATCTAAAAATTGAAATCAAGAAATGAGATTTGAAATTAATAGATTCTGAATTTAAAGGGGAATAAATTGGAAATCAATTTGGGAAAATTGATTTAAGCGATTAAAGTTGGAATTTTCTCTGGATAGCCAAGTACATGTTTTAAAAAAAAGTAAATTTTAAATATAAATTAAATGTTTTAAAATTGTTTTTAAAGAAAGCAAGTTTTGTAAAATTTATTATTTCTAATATTTGAAGTCTCAAGTAAGATTTTCTTTTAATCTATTTTAATAGTAATTATTAAGAAGTAACTTAGTATTTTGTTTTTAAAAGAAGAAATCTAGTTTTATATTTACTAAGTTACTTTATTTTCAAATATTCATATAGTATGTATTTTTAACAAATTTTTAAAGTAGCCTTAATTTAAATGTTTTATAAGTATATATTTTAAAGTAAAGAGTTTTAAAATTATTTTAAAAATCTATTTTTGTGCTTGGTAATTTCAGAGGAAATAGAAAATATTGGGAAGTTTATTCTGAAAAGGAAAGATGTTTTGAAAACTGTTTTCAAAAGGATTGAAAATAGAAATATATCTTGTGAAGATATTTTTGGGATTAATAAATAATTTGGAAAATTATTTATTGTGTGATGGATGTTTGTGAATATAAATTGATAGTTAAATAACCGACTATCAATATTGGCCAAATGCGCTGATCGTTTCGAAGAGACCGGGATCGAGATTTATTTCTCGAAAACCACTTCGATCCGGTTTGTACGTTTCGTGAAAACGATTTTGGATTCGAAGATGGAGCAGTGAAGTGCAAGGGCTATTCGCTACTAATCCTGAGGATATTTCCAAAATGGATGTAGTAGGAATAGTGCCTTCGGTTCCGTTCGAACCCGGGACGGACTTGTATGGATGAATGCTTGCGAACCATCGTCAGGTGGACGATGAGCATTCTAAGAGATATTGTTCTTAAAGGTAACGCTTAGCCTCAAGCCTCATCAAATGAGAATGGCTAAAATCAGGGGATATGCAGCAAGGCTTCGTGGGTAGCCCCCACTGGAGGGTGAGGTCATCCCTGTCTAGATGTCCCTTTATTTCGGCTTAGTGGGCGGTTGCTGATCCCAACCGCGGGGTGATGTTGCTCGGGACTGTCCAGTAAGGGATGGTTCTGGTCTTGTGTTGCAGGGGAGTTAGGGTGGCTCCTCGGTACGCTGATCTAGACCAGGTACTGTGACAGGTGGTACCCCAGTGCCTAGCCATTAGTTGGAATCCATTTTCCCTACGCGCCCGTACGGTTTTGATTGTGCCCAACTATTGCTGAAACGTGAGATGCAAACATTTCAGCTAGATTCTATTTACTTTCTATAGACACTATTATAATATCAGAGGATTTCTATAAAAATTGTTTTAGCTATCGTAAGGTAAAAACCCGACATGTTTATTTGTGGCGTGGTCTTACGAGATGCTTTTGTTTTCAAAGGATTTTTGAAACTTTAATAATCAATTGGGTGTGATTTTCTCACGCTGGTATTCCAGACCGACTCGGGTATTATTTAACTGTAATGCTCGGGTCAGACCGAGTATTATAGGATTCAGGATATGATGTTGTGGAGCTCAGGAGACGAGCTGGATGACGATACGTACTCCCGTACTTGTATATATATATTATTCCGTTGTGTTTGAGTTGTCGTGTATCTTGAGTTGTTGTGTATTCATTGTATGACATTGATGTTGAGCTATGATTGATGTACTCTGATGATGTAATATATAAACAAAGATATTTAATGTTTGAGTAAAGAATATTTATTATCTATTATATTTTATTCCGTTGCGATGGTTAGATTCTGTTGTTGATTTATATTCTCTTCTTCTACCTCTTCTTCTTTAACCCTAATGGTTCGTATTTCTGTACAACTTGAGTTGATTTAGGGAGAATAGTGTTGACTCAAGGGGTACGGATTTGCGGATCGTTACACATAGTGTCCGTATTGTTTGCGCCAAAATTGGTCACAAACACCCAAGGTCGTGAAAGCACCCGTTTACGTGTTCAATTCGATAATATTCAACACAGAACTCAGCAACAATCAATATAGAATTCAGCTCTAAGTAACAAATCACAGTAATTCACAAGCAACAATCACAAACACAGGATTTATAGTGGTTCGGCGTTCGTGCCTACGTCCACTTTGAAGGGTTTCTCTTTATTGCTTTGCTCGATTCAATCGATTACAATGGATTACAGCTGACAATTGCTTTGAAATCTGAATACAACAGCGATTCTGATAGTTAAACTTGAATCCGGCAGAGTCTTGGCGTTCAATGGCGGAAAGATCCCCTTTTCTGAAGGCTTCAGGGTGCTATTTATAGGCGTTGGAGGCCCAGATCTTGCTGAAACTTCGTGAGACTCCTTCTGGCACGTGAGTGGGCCCACGCGACCGACCCCACCAAGTTTCGTCTCGATCTGACATCGGTTCGAAGTGATTTCGAACCCATCAATAAATGGTCCAATCGAGCTGAAACTTGGCAGGAACAATCTTTACCTCACATGGAAGATACTGTGAAAATTTGGTTGCATTTGGATCTATGGTTAAGGAGATATGCTCGGTTCGAAATCGACACCTTCGGTTGGCTGAGGCGTTCGAACCCATTATTTCGAACCCTTCGTTTCGAATCCATCAGTGCACGTGAGCTTGCAGTGACGTGGCGCGCAATATTCGAATCGATCCTAACTTATCTCCGAATGGACCGCTTCGACTCCGTGAACTACGGCGAACACGTCCTCCAAACCAATTGACTCGGTGGATTCGAAATAGGAAGCACTCTTGGTTTCGAACGTGACATTCGAATCCAGGAATTCTTATGGGTTCGAAGTTGATCGGTTCGAACTGGGTTATTCGATGGGTTCGAAGTGAGGATGTGAGGCCGAGTGAAGTCGTGGATTCGAAGGTATGCTACTGTGGTGGGTTCGAAGGTAATGGAGTCGAAGGCGATGGAGTCGAGGCTGGGTAATAGCTGATGGGTTCGAACATCAAGGGTTCGAAGGCAAGGGCGTGGATGGGTTCGAACTAGGTGGTTTCGAAGGAGGGGGCGTGGATGGTTTCGAACAGCATGGGTTCGAAAAGGATGGGTTCGAAATTCATGGTTTCGAACCAGACAATGACTATTTCTCTTCACACTGAATCCATCATATCTTGAGCATACGAACTCGGATTGACTAGAAACTTGAAATGATGGCTCCTACAACCTTTCTTGTCGTGTCCTATCAATCGTGGCCTGATCCGGACTCGGGCAAAATTCATCGATATCCATAGCTAAGTGATGTATAACCAATCTCTAAGACGGACTGTATCCCGTTTTCGACCAATCTTTTGATATCACGGCTTTGCCAAAAAGCGGGATAACACTTTGCCCCCCAAAACATGCCTTGCTGTAGGAAGGTGTGTTTTGTAATGCCTTGAGTTGGATGTTCGTATCCGATTATCAACCTGCAAAGAACTCAACAGTTTCATATGTCCTCGAATGACGATCGTTCGGGATCGAGCCATTTGGGATGAAGTGCGGCCGTTCATGGTCAAGCGCTCAACTTCAAATGACGATCGTTCGTGATCGAGTCATTCGAGGGGAAGTGCGACCGTGCGCGGTCGAGCGTACAAATGCATGCTTCGATCGTTCGGGATCGTATGCTGCTTGAAGTGAATCGGGACCGTTCGCGGTCCGTGCCGTTCGTGGCATAAGATGGAATAGGACCGTTCGCGGTCGATGCCGTTCGCGGCGAATGATGAGATGGGACCGTTCGCGGTCGACTGCCGTTCGTGGCAAATGATGATCGTTCGCGACCAAGTGCCGTTCAAGGCGAGTGGTGACCGTTCGAGGTCGGATTTCATAATCAGTGAGCCATGACCGTTCGCGATCGATGGCGTTCGAGGCAGGAAGTGATCGTTCGCGATCGTGTGCCGTTCGAGGCGAATTCGTGACCGTTCGTGGTCAGATGTCGGACCTCAAGTGACGACCGTTCGCGATCAAGCCATTGAGGTAAGGTGAGTTATGACTGTTCGAAGTCGGGTGCCGTTCGAGGCGGATTGTGTGTGTGCCTGGGAGGGCTTGGTGTTATCGATGCCAGGGTCACGTTCGGGTGAGTTCCTGGATCGTTTATAGGGGCGGTTCATCGCCGTCTCAGAGCATACCTAGGGATCGTTCGTGACCCCATACATGTGTGCGTAGCTTAGTCATTCCAGAGTTATCAAAATCAAATAATTATCAAACAGATGAGTTCCAAAAACAATGTCCAAATAAACAAAGTCCAAACGTTCAAATCAAAATGAAACGAAAGTAAAGCATGGATGTCAAAGTGTAAGTTCCCACTACGAAACGGTCGATGATCACTCAGAGCATGCCTGGAGATCGTTCGCGATCTCGCGCATGTGTAAATGATTTAATTGTGGTAGTGGAAGCTTACGACTTGTTCATCGTTATTTCATTCAGTTGATAACCAGACGGTGCCTTGGTTCGGGGTCGCCTCTAGCTGATGTGGACGGTGGTCGTTCTGGTTCCGCCACAGGAGCTCGTCTCCTCACATATTGAAGGAGCATACCGTTCCTGATATGCCCTTCCACCTCATCCTTCAGGTGCCTACAATCGTTAGTATTATGACCATTTAATTCATGGAATATACAGAACTTATCTGATTTCCTTTCGTCAGAAGTAGGATCCCTTCGCATTGGCCTACGATACGGAATCTGTTCTTTGGTATCCTGATAAATTCGTTCCAGGCTCTCGTTTAACTCAGTGTAGGTGGTGAATCGCGGCTCCCTTCGTTGCCGCTTCGATCTGTCTCTGTCATTCTCAATCTTTCTTTTACCTCTATCCTTGTCCGAATCCTTTTTAAGAGGCTTTTCGTCTCTAAATGCAAAGATTTCTATCCCATCTCTTTCTTCTCTCTCGGCATTCGCATCTTCTAATCGTAAAAACTTTTCTGCTTCATGATAGAATTCCTCCAGATCTGTGGGTGGATCTTTAGTCAATGAATTCTTAAACTCTGTGCCGTCAGCTATTCCGGACACAGCTGCCATTACCACCATGGATGGATCTGCTCTATCCACTGAAGCTGCTGCTGCATTAAATCGTGCTAGATAACTTCTCAAGGTCTCTCCGGCCTTCTGCTTTAGGGTTGCCAGAGTCATCACGTTCTTGGGTCTTGTAATATGAACCCTGAATTGCCTCATAAATCTCTCTACTAAACCATTCCAAGTTCCGATGGATCCGTTCTCCAACTGTCTAAACCATAGTGCAGCGATATCTGTCAAGTATAATGGAAAACACCGGGCCATAACCTCCTCCGATGCCCCCAGTACTTCCATATGCCTCATATATTTTGTCAGGTGGACCGTGGGGTCCGTTCTCCCGTCATACATATCCAACGATGGTAGTTTGAAATCAGGCGGGTTCCTAGCTTGCCTGATTGCTGAAGTAAAAGGGCTTCTATTAACATCTTCCAAATCTTTGTTCACCATACCGCCTCTCAAAGCTCTCCTAACTATCTCTGCTAATCGGTCATTGTCTCCGAGATGTAACCCTTGTTCACTACTTCCAACCTGCCCCCCGAGTTCACGAGGTAACTCCGGGATCTGCCCCCTTAACTGAGCGTTTGCATCTCTACTACTACCGGGTTGCGCAGATGCTCCCCTTTCTCTCTCCGAAACTGGATCAACGTTCTCCAAGGGTGTGCCCCCTAATCCAGGTGCTACTCCGGATGGTCCTGCTCCGTTCTGGACTCCATTGGCTTCCCTATTCTGTGCTCCGAGCTGTCCTATCTGTTGGAGTAAACTCTGAATCATGTCCTCTTGCCTCTTCATCATAGTTTCCATCTCGTCCCTAGTAATGTATATTGATGGTTGATTTGCTCCTGACGAAGCCTCTTGGCTTCCCTGTGGTTCACTTCTCTCAGTCCTTGGTCTCCTACTCGATTGCCTTGCCATAATTCCTAAATCTGAACTTCTGAACTTTCAAATCCAACTTCTTCTTGAGTTCAATTCTCAGTGAAAGCACCAAAATGTTTGCGCCAAAATTGGTCACAAACACCCAAGGTCGTGAAAGCACCCGTTTACGTGTTCAATTCGATAATATTCAACACAGAACTCAGCAACAATCAATATAGAATTCAGCTCTAAGTAACAAATCACAGTAATTCACAAGCAACAATCACAAACACAGGATTTATAGTGGTTCGGCGTTCGTGCCTACGTCCACTTTGAAGGGTTTCTCTTTATTGCTTTGCTCGATTCAATCGATTACAATGGATTACAGCTGACAATTGCTTTGAAATCTGAATACAACAGCGATTCTGATAGTTAAACTTGAATCCGGCAGAGTCTTGGCGTTCAATGGCGGAAAGATCCCCTTTTCTGAAGGCTTCAGGGTGCTATTTATAGGCGTTGGAGGCCCAGATCTTGCTGAAACTTCGTGAGACTCCTTCTGGCACGTGAGTGGGCCCACGCGACCGACCCCACCAAGTTTCGTCTCGATCTGACATCGGTTCGAAGTGATTTCGAACCCATCAATAAATGGTCCAATCGAGCTGAAACTTGGCAGGAACAATCTTTACCTCACATGGAAGATACTGTGAAAATTTGGTTGCATTTGGATATATGGTTAAGGAGATATGCTCGGTTCGAAATCGACACCTTCGGTTGGCTGAGGCGTTCGAACCCATTATTTCGAACCCTTCGTTTCGAATCCATCAGTGCACGTGAGCTTGCAGTGACGTGGCGCGCAATATTCGAATCGATCCTAACTTATCTCCGAATGGACCGCTTCGACTCCGTGAACTACGGCGAACACGTCCTCCAAACCAATTGACTCGGTGGATTCGAAATAGGAAGCACTCTTGGTTTCGAACGTGACATTCGAATCCAGGAATTCTTATGGGTTCGAAGTTGATCGGTTCGAACTGGGTTATTCGATGGGTTCGAAGTGAGGATGTGAGGCCGAGTGAAGTCGTGGATTCGAAGGTATGCTACTGTGGTGGGTTCGAAGGTAATGGAGTCGAAGGCGATGGAGTCGAGGCTGGGTAATAGCTGATGGGTTCGAACATCAAGGGTTCGAAGGCAAGGGCGTGGATGGGTTCGAACTAGGTGGTTTCGAAGGAGGGGGCGTGGATGGTTTCGAACAGCATGGGTTCGAAAAGGATGGGTTCGAAATTCATGGTTTCGAACCAGACAATGACTATTTCTCTTCACACTGAATCCATCATATCTTGAGCATACGAACTCGGATTGACTAGAAACTTGAAATGATGGCTCCTACAACCTTTCTTGTCGTGTCCTATCAATCGTGGCCTGATCCGGACTCGGGCAAAATTCATCGATATCCATAGCTAAGTGATGTATAACCAATCTCTAAGACGGACTGTATCCCGTTTTCGACCAATCTTTTGATATCACGGCTTTGCCAAAAAGCGGGATAACACGTATCATTTCGTTTCCCCACCACTCCTCTGCTGGAGGAGTTAAACGTAGGAGCTCTTGGCATAAAGTAAGATAATCAACTGGATCGGTGTTGGTCAACGGAGCACCGTCTATGGGTATGCCAAGTAAGCACGCAACATCACCCAACGTGATAGTCATCTCTCCTGCTCGTAGGTGAAATGTCGATGTCTCTAACCTCCATCTATCCACCAAAGCAGTGATAAGATGATGATCTAACTGGATGTGCCCCATCCTAAAAAACAGTCCAAATCCAGCTTGGTCTATCAACTATATAACGCCTGGATGACCAGATGTTACTCTATTCATTTTAAACGAATGATCTATAGTTTTGTCTGCAGTGTTACTCTGTCAAAATATCACAAAAATATTATCAACATGTAACATACACTACCTTTCGATATTTGTACATTTCGAATACTAAAAATTTTACCGCGACAAATTCCGGATTATTCGTCCGATGCCGTTGTTGCAAATAAAGGACAGATGCATCAATTGATCCAGGTAGCATCTCCGAGTAATCTACACATATACAAGTTAACAATATTTTCAAATTTATTTTCCAACAACAACGCTACGAATTTATGCATTGTTTTTCAACATTTTACCAATGATTTCAACCATATATAGATACCTCAACCATCAATTATTGCTTACAATTCCTAAAAATTATTATTTTGCAAATTTATTCAAAACCCTAAACTGAAATATTTTTGATTTTCCCATACCTACAGGCGCATCCGGCATTGAAGAGCTTGCCATCTTCAAATTTGTTCAACGAAATGCGAAAAATTTCTGAGTTTGGCCAAAAATTTCGGAATAGAGGGTATTGGGGGTTTTTGGAAAAGGAGAGGAAGGGTCTAGAATAAAGGAGGAAGAAAGGGGGGCTCTGGTTTTGTTGCAGAGCCCCGAATGGGCGACTTTTGAGAAGTCGCCCACTGGCGACTTCTCAAAAGCCGCCTGTTTGTTTTATAACAAACAGGGCGACTTCCCAAAAGTCGCCCATATTGTATGTTAAAAAAAAAATATAGCGGCGACTTTTGAAAAGTCGCCAGTATGTTTCGGCGAGCTCGGAGCTGAGCTGGCCAAAACAGGGCCAAGTTTGATATTAGTTTTGATACTAGGCTATTTGCGACAATTAGTTTCAAAACGAGGCTAAATGGAAAAAAATCCTTTCTTTTTTTATTTTTCTCCTTTTTTATTGTGTTTATTTTGTTTCCTTTTGGCTTTTTACTATTTTCCGCCCCTTGTTGCTCGTATGGATGGTTTTGAGTGTGTTTTTATTTGTTATTACTCCTCCATTTATTTGACAACGGGGTCTCTAGCACTAAGCTATGTTGTACTGTTAACATACAGATTAGTTAAGTTATGCTTTTTTATTGGAATCCCTAATATAAAAATTATATGCAACTTAAAGCTTAATATTTGTAGTGACCATGCGTGCAACAAGGGAGCATATATAGTCCAGGAAGCATCTGCACGTCCGATGTCATGCCTCCAACAGAAGTTACTCGTATCCAATAAAGTATATCTCAATATGCTATTACATTGCAAATTGACGATATTTTCTTATCACGCTATTAATGACAATGACACTAACATATATAATAAAACGTACAATAAGACCTAGCTGTTATGTAACGACGGTCGGACCAAGTTCTCCATCTCCAACACATGGCGTAAGCATATGGGTTGAGATACACTATTGTAACAAAAAAATCCCCGATGTTACATGTCCACCAACTCATATTTATACACATCTTCTCCAAATTATATAGCGATGTGAGACTGTTCCAATTTCAAACCTTTGTTCCTTCTTGTAACATGCGAGACAACCCTAACATCAGCACCGTCACTAGCCCTCATAAATTCCAAGCTTGTTGCTGGCATAATTTCGAACAGTGATTTAAACAAAAAATCTTAAAATCTTAAAAACATGAAAGAAAGTCACTAAATTTATACATAAAAGTGATAAATGATTTAAAAGATTAAAGTGGCTTACTTATTGATAATTACTGGGCATACGTCATAATTTTCAGAGTTATAATATAGTAGTACAATTAGCTAAAGCTTTCATATAAATTACACCAGAAAAAAACATGCAATAAAATATTTTTTAGAAAGTGAGAAGCGGGTGAAATTAAAAAAAATGAGATGTTTGTATGATTTTGTACGTGATTGAGATTGCAGACAGACTGCAAAAATAAGCGAGTTAGGAATTTTCTTATATGATAAATCTATTGGTAAAAAGGAACTATCTACATCCTCTTGCGAGGTAATTCAACCTCATAACATGCGATTTGTGCTTTAAACAAACATGTTTTTTTCTAAAATAGTGATATATGAGAGTATATTAGTACTACTAATTATTTGAAAAAACGACATCATTCATAAATACTAGAATTGATTATAAGGTTATAAACTAAAAAGCAAATATTTGATGTTTTAAATAAGAAACTCCTCTAATGTACACCTATAAGTATCATACATCAAGTATGTTCAAATGTTGTGTTATTTCTGAAATCCATTTCTCTCTCTTAGTATTAGCTCATTCTATAAGCATCTATAGGTTAACTGATAAGTCATGTGCGCTTTCTTTTACCTCTGGCAGTGCTTATACACGAATAGTCCTGTGTTTAATTCAAGTCTTTTTTCTCTTTTGGCCTGAGGTTATCACGCCTGGATTTATTCTTGGTAGCACGTCCTATTCATTGTTGCTTAATCAAAGATTCTTCTTTCATTTTCACAAGTTCTTGGTTCTAGCTCTTTTGTTTTCATGCTCTACTTGTCGAAATTGAAGATGATCTCGATGAGTTCAAAGTGAGAAGAAACGTTTAAATAATAAATCAACCAAGAGAAATGCATGCATCTTCTTGCGAGAAAATTCATCCTTGTAATGAGCCGTTTGAAATCATTTGTTAGTAACATTTTGAAACAAATCTTATTAATGATAAGATGTAAGAAGTCGTTTAAAAATTCATGTTTAAAGCTTTAACTTACATGAGAACTCCCCAAAGAACTTGGGAGTAACTCAATAATCCAGTAGCTCTTGGCAAGAAACCAGTATAACATCAAACTCCATCTTGTTTACTCGAACTTCTTCCCTGTTGCATTAGGTAAAGTTGGAAACGGTGATCTTTGATAGAGTCGTGCACTTTGTCACTTTCTTGAAGATATTTCGATGATCTGTTGTATAATGCAAAACAGTTCGTATCAATCGCCGCCGCCTCTAGGATAAAACAGCCTCTTAGTTTTAGAAGTATCGGATCGCTTGCACATACGAAACGATTTTGTTTGCACTCAAAAAATGTTTGTGGATTTAAAAAAATGAATCTAAACGAGATGTAGTTCTTTCTGTTTCATCTCCTTATCAGTTAAGAAGGCGGAATAGCAAAAGAACGTTGCTGGTTGTGGGAGACGTGGTCTCTAAAAAACGGATCTGAAAAAATAATGGTTCAAAAAGAACGAACGTTACATAACGTTCTCTAATACGTATCTGGTCTGGTCTGACCATTCCAGCTAGGTCTAAAACAGTTAAGAAATTTTGTACCAAAAATATAAGTGCTACACTACCACAAGCTCGAGCCCGGCCAAGGTCGGGTCGAGTCGGTCGGTGCATGCGCGCGTATGTGTGGTGGCCAAGCATGGTCTCCCTCCTCACAAAAGAGCGTCATTGGGTCGCCAAAGAGCCTAACTTAGCTTCTAAGAATTCATGTAATCCTACAATGTGGGACTATTTGAATATAGGAGCCACTCATTTACACTTAGTCATTTTTTTAATAATTCACTTATTATTTAAACATTTTTCAACAATCCCCCGCTTGAATTTTAAAAAATATTTTCGAGCAATTTTTGAAAAACAAAAGAATGTGCATAAACAAAGGTGTCTTTCGACTTGAACCTTTGCATAGTGGACAAGATTCATTTTTTTACTAGAGTGACACGTAGTCTTAAACTCTATTCCTGACATTAGACCCACAAAATCTTTCTAGAATGCAATTAAATAAGCCCGTGCGTTTATGGCCATGCATGTAACAACCCGCATATTTATCGATTTTATATTTAAATATTTTATTTAAATATTTTGTCGATACTCGGAATTTAGTCCGAAAAGCTACTTTTTGCATACGGTCGAATTAGGACTCGGGACCACTTCCATTGAGTTCAAAACGCCGTTTGCGATCTTTTTGAGTATAAGCTTTGATATGTTTGGAGTTAGTGGAATTTTGCTACTTTTTCACTTAGGGATTTGGTTTGGGCTGAACCCATTAATCATTTACTAACTCAGTCCCAACCCCTTCTTCTCTTCATTACTTCATTCCTCATTTCCTAATAACTCAAGCTTTTATAGCAATGGATAGTGGAAGAGGAAATTAAAACTCCAAGCCCTAGTCTTCATTAGCAAATCCAACTTCTAGCTCCAAATTCAAGAGAACCCATTGGTAAGCCTTCTCTTCTTCTTATCCAACTCATTCTCTTTCAATTTCAGAAATTCCTAAACCTAATTTTGGGAATGTTTTTTTTTAAAGCTTAAAATTAAGCTTCTTGAGTTGGATTTGAAGAGTGGTTGATTCTCCTTTGCTTTCGAGCTTCTTCTTCATTTGTTTGGATTCAAATGTGAGATTTTATCTCACATCTATGCTTATAATTATCTTTGATTGTTAGGTATGAATTCCTAACACTTATTCTTGTGTATTTGCTTTTGGTTTGGATTGAATTGGTGAATATCCAAATTTTTAGTGTTTGGGTTCAATTCTTTAAAAATCATAACTTTGGTGTTGGAACATGTTTTTGGTGATGCATCGAGGAGCCAATAGGACCGGGTAGCCGATGGGCGTAATCCCCTAGCGTCCGTGCTTGTCCGATTGCAAATTGAAGAGGTTTGCACCTCATTTGAAATAGGTTTCAATTTGCAGAACATCAGGTTCGGCCGACCGAACCCCTGGGCCGGTCGACCGACCTGCTACTAAAGTGCATAGGCACCTTTCTATCTCTGGTCCGGTCGACTAGCTACAGGGCTCAGCCGACCGACCTGCTTCCCGAGGATTTTTTTTAGAACAGGGTCCGGTCGACCGAGCTTTGTTGCCGGCCGACCGACCTGTTGCAGTTTTGCCTATTTCGCCAAATTTGCGTGGTTTCAAAACATTAATCGATTCGTGTTGATTCCCTTTTGTATAATCACTTATTATCGACTTTGATGACATTTTCTTCATGATTTTTGGAATATCCATTTTGATGGATTCGGTATCGATTTCTTTGGATTTTATTCACGTCTTCGAACGTGAATTTTAGTGATTGATTGTTTCTGCAATCATTTCGATGATTTGTCACTTTAAAAATATAAAGGTTTCAATACTAGTAGTAAATATCAAAACTCTTTCATCAAATGATTTCAACACTATTTTTTTACAAAACTCATTCTCTTAAACCGTTTTCCAATCTATTAGTATATACAAACCTTTTCCTCACTCGTATGAGAAATCTAATTAAACGACTTAGTAAAACAAGTGGTATGAAAAGCTTGTGTTTACTTCGTCGGTTAATTCTTGGACTTGTTCGATCGAATCTCTTGTGACAATTTCTAGTGGAAATCTACAATTTGTTCGTAAATATTTAAGTTAAGCTAGTAGTTATGGGACATGAAGCTAAGCTCATATATTTACTAACTTACTGTAATTGACACTTCTTGATGATCATGACGATCATTTTTGTGATTTAGACTACCAATTGTGCGATGTCTCTTTGTCTGCGATTTAGACTAGACCCCATTTCTGTGTGATTTCGACTCACACATGTGGGGTAGCGCCCCATGGTCTTCGGTCCATTCGTGTGTCAAAAATTAATGGCTAACTACCATGAGATAGCGTCTCGTTCGTGTGATACATATGTAGGTGAGTTTTCATGCTCCCGTCCGTGTGATAGACCTCCCCCTTTTTATGGTTTTTGGATTTCGTGTGTTGAATTCTGGAATTTATGCTTCACCAATTTTAGTGATTTTCATTGATATGATTTATCAATTTTTGTGCATTGGTGAATTCGTGTGTCATTGACTTGTTGTGAATACAAGTTTTGGGTATGATACCCTTTTTGGATCTTTGTGAAGATTTTTGTGATATTGATTAATCTCATGTAGAGTTTCAATTACATGCTTATTGTAGTATGCCCGTATGGTTATCATATGTTTATGCCATATCTCTTATTCTATATCATGTAATCTGATATTTATAGCTAGACTGATCCGTTTATTATTTTTTTATAAATAATACTCGGGTCAGACCGAGATATTACAGGTGCTTCTGCTTGACTTCTCCTCAGGGATTCATTACTCTGACTTTTGGCTAACTATTTAGATTAGCAGTTTTTGTTGTATACACTTGAGATATAGACTCATAGTTGTATTCTTTTGTATAGCACGTGTTGCTATTCTTCTATATTATTGTGGATCTTTTTGACCACTACTCGGATGTACACTTTCATGTGTTAGTTATATGTTCATATCTTCTTCTGCCTTTGTGATATGAATTATCTGTGACTAATTTGTGTTATGTTTATTTCTATATTTGTTTCCGAAGACACTATAGCCACTGTGTAGTAACTTTGAGTTTGTATCGGTATGTCGGATTTCCTCTTGAAAGGCATGCAAGTTATATTTTATCCGACATATCAGTACTCGCACAAAGATATTACACAGATGGTCGCTCCTCAACAGCCTTATTCTCCGTGCTAGTTGACAGCATTACTCCGTAGTGTTCTTGGCTAGCATGGGTATAGACATGGGGCGTCACAGCTTGGTATCAGAGCGAAACTTCGGAAAAATGTAGAATAACTTAGCAAGGATCATCATCCTAAGTCTATCTTAGGAGTCGTGCTTTAGAATTTAATTCGAGTCTTCATACTGATTCATCCTATTTTCTTTATGATTCCTTGTTTTATCTATCAAGATTGCTTGATATTCATTTTGTGAATAACCTTCTTCTTCTTCCTTCTTTTTTTCTTAAGGAAGAAAAATGGTTAGACCAGGTCGTCCCAGAGCTGTACCATCTAGTGCTCCACCCCAAGATGGAGTTTTTATGACTACCCAGCAACTTCTTGACCTTGTCACGAATGCTCAAGCAGCTGGTTCTAATCCGGAACCTACTCACCCTAAATCTGGGTTTGCACGTTTGTGCAACGATTACACCAACCTGGGTGGGAAGCCATTTAAAGGTTCTGAAACTGTAATCGAGGTCCAGGCATGGTTGAGGACCTGTGATCGAATCTTCATTCGTATGAGTCTCGTCGATCTTCACCGTGTTCAGGTGGCTTCCAGTATGCTCCAAGAGAGAGCATTGGACTGGTACAAACTTCTTATTTCTGAGATTAATGAAGCGAATCGCACCTGGGAGCAATTCCGGGAACGCTTCGAATTAAAATTCGTGCCAAAAGCAGAGAAAGTGACATTGGCTCGGCGTTTCATAGACCTTGTTCAGGGTGAAGCCTCCGTGACTGATTATGTTGCATCCTTCGAGTCTCTTTCCAAATATGGGGTTGAGTACATCAACACCCCATTGAAGAAGAACCAAAGATTACTCTATGGCTTAAACAAAAATCTCAAGAAGCCATTACTTCTAAAATTAGAAGTTCCCTTCGACCAACTCATTGATATCGCTCTTCGTCTTGAAGAGGCGGATAGGGAAAGTGATGTTGAAGTGGTGGGTTCCAAACCAAACTTCAACAACAAGAAGAGGCCAAATAAATTCAAGGGTCCTTATCCCAGTAAAAGGGTAAACAGACAACTCCTGCTGCGAAGACTTTTTCCTCTACTGAAGGGAAATGCTTTAACTGTGGTTCCAGAGACCATTTTGCGAACAAGTGTTCAAAGCCTCGTACTTGTCGCTATTGCAAAATCCCGGATCATTACTTATCTTCTTGTCCCAAACTTCAAAATAAGAAGGAGGGAAAGCTTAATGTTGTTCAAGCCCCTGGCAACACATCTCGTGGTCAGGGTATTTCTCATTCTATCCTTGATGGTATTATTATATTTCGTGATCAACCTATTCGAGTTCTTTTTGATACGAGAGCATCCCATTCTTTTATATCAAAAGAGCTCGTTGATACCTTTTCTTTAAGTATTGTTGCTTTAATGACTTCTTTGAGAATTGCGAATCCGGTTGGTGGATCCGCAACGCTTAGTTTGCTTTGTAAAGATGTGGACATTATTTTGTGTGATTTTCCCTTCCTAGCCGACTTGCATGTCATGCGTTATTTAGGCTTTGGGATGATTTTGGGAATGGATTGGCTTAACCGTTATGAAGCTCATATCCTATGTCCTGAGCGGACTATTCGTCTTCGACATCCTCAATCTGTTAAGCAAATTTGTATTATTCTCAAAGATTCGGATTCCACTTTATCTGCATCTTTTATTCTTTAAATCCTCTTGTTGACGATAATGATGATGAGGAAGATGTCATTGCTCTTATTCACGTTGTTCGTGAATTTTCCGACATATTTGAGCCCGTTTTAGGATTGCCACCTAAGCGAGCGATTGCGTTCAGAATTAATCTTACTCCTGGAGCTCAACCTAGTACTCGTCCTCCTTATCGCATGTCCAATAAGGAAAATGAGGAGATGCGCATACAATTATCCGATTTGGAAACGAAGCAATTTATTCACTCTAGTTCCTCGCCTTGGGGAGCTTCGGCTATTTTCGTGAAGAAATCCGATGGTACGCTTAGACTTTGCGTTAATTATCGCAAGCTTAATGATCTTACTATCAAAAATAAGTATCCTTTACCTCGGATTGATGACCTATTCGATCAACTTAGTGGTGCTAGAGTCTTTTCACAATTGGACTTGGCTACCGGTTTTCATCAGCTTCGTATTGCAGAGGATATCATTCCTTTGACATCATTCCGTACCCGATATGGATCTTATGAATGGCTTGTTATGCCATTTGGTTTAACGAATGCTCCAACTTATTTCGTTGACCTTATGAATCGAGTTTTCAAAGATTTCCTCGATCGGTTTGTACTCATATTCATTGATGATATTCTTGTGTACTCAAGAACCGAGGAGGAACATGAGAAGCATCTTCGGATTGTGTTGGAAACTCTTAGGAGTAATCAATTAAAGGCGAAGTTTTCTAAATGCCACTTTTGGCAATCTCGTGTGAAGTTTCTCGGTCATATTATTTCCGAATCCGGAATTTCCGTGGATCCTTCAAAGGTTGAAGCGATTCAAGATTGGAAGAGACCGGAGAGTATGACAGAGATTCGTAGTTTTCTCGAATTGGCGGGTTATTACCGTCGTTTCATTAAAGACTTTTCTAAAATTGTCGTGCCTCTCACTGGCTTGACTAAGAAGGGAGTTAAATACATTTGGTCGGACAAATGTAAAGCCTCTTTTCAGAAATTGAAAGAACTCCTTTCTGATGCTCCTATTCTTGTGATTCCCGATGGAAACCAAGATTTTATTGTTTATACCAATGCTAGTCGCATTGGTTTGGGTGTCGTTCTTGTGCAAAAAGAACGTGTTATTGCTTATGCTTCTAGGCAATTGAAGCCGGCCGAGACTAGATATGCCACACATGATTTAGAACTCGCAGCTATTGTTTTCGCCTTCGAATTTGGCGTCATTATCTATTGGGAGAGAAATTTATTCTTTAAACGGATCATAAGTCTTTAAAATACTTATTTTCTCAAAAGGAACTTAATTTGCGTCAAGAGCGTTGGCTCGAGTTCCTTGCACCTTATGATCTTGATATTCTTTATACCCCCAGTAAGGGTAATCGTGTCGCCGATGCTCTTAGCCGTAAACAACGAGCAGTTGTTTCCATGATGATATCCGAATGGAACGACCTCGAGATTTTATCCACTTGTGAGATTCGAGAGCGCGTATCCGATTTATGCTCATCGCTTGTTTTATGTAGCCTTGAGGCTCATCCTTCTCTTTTAGACCGCATTCTTGAAGCTCAAAGGCTAAATCCCGAATTGGCTCTTCTTGGCCAAATATTAAGGATAAAATTGACATTGATGGTTTGAAAGACTTTGATATTGATTCTCGTGGCAGCATTCAAAAATTTGGTAGACTTATCGTGCCAAATATTAGTGATCTTCGTAAAGATATTTTAGAAGATTCACATCGTTCTAAATTTACCATTCATCTCGGTAGTAGTAAAATGTACGCGGATATGAAGCGACTTTATAATTGGGAGGGGATGAAATCTGATATTGCTAACTTTTGTTAAGTGTTGCATGACTTGCCAACTTGTCAAGGCCGAACATCAAAGGCCTGGTGGGTTATCACAACCTTTAGAAATTCCAATTTGGAAGTGGGACAAAATTTCCATGGATTTTATCGATGGCCTTCCCCGTTCTCGTTCGGGTCATGATAGCTTATGGGTTATAGTTGATAGACTTACTAAATCCGTCCATTTTATCCCCGTTCGGTCTAACCGAACCGTTCCTCTTTTGGCCAAACTCTTTATCCAAGAAATTGTAAAATTACATGGAGTACCTACTTCCATTGTTAGTGATCGCGATCCATTGTTTACTAGTGGAAGCTTTAGGAAGGAAGCTTAATTTTAGCACCGCTTATCACCCCCAGTCCGATGGACAAACCGAGCGTGTGAATCAAACTCTTGAAGATCTTTTTCGTGCTTGTGTGCTCGATTTTGGTGGAAGTTGGGAAGATCATATTCCTCTTGTTGAATTTTCCTATAATAATAGCTTCCATTCTAGTATTGGTATGGCACCTTTCGAGGCACTCTATGGAAGGCCATGCCGATCTCCTTCTTGTTGGCTTGAGGCCGGTGAGAAGCTGGTTTTAGGTCCAGATTTTATTCGGGATTCCACAGCGAAAATTGACCTTATTCGGCATAGGATGAAAGAAGCCCAGAGTAGACAAAAATCCTACGTCGATAACCGAAGAAGGAGATTAGAATTTTCTGTTGGAGATCTTGTTTTTATTCGTGTTTCACCTATGAAAGGTGTTGTACGTTTCAGTCGGTCGGGAAAGTTAGCACCTCGATATATTGGGCCATTTCCTATCACTAAACGTATTGGTTTTATGGCTTATCGCCTTACATTACCGTCTCAGTTTTCTGCTACGCATGACGTGTTTCATGTTTCTCAATTACGGAAGTGCCTTCGAGATTCCGATTCTATTCTTGAACCCGGTGTTGTGGAAGAGATTGAAGTTTCGCCTAATTTAACTTATGAGCAGCATCCTACTCGAATTACTGCTTCGGAGGTCAAACGCCTTCGAAATAAAGATGTCCCGCTTGTGAAGGTTTAATGGTCTTCAAATCCTAGGGATTGTTCTTGGGAATCTAGAGAGTTCATCGAGCAAACACATCCGGACTTACTTTCCCGCGCTCTTTAAGGTGAACCTTTTATTTCAGATTTCTTTTGTGTTGAATATGCTCTCGTGGCTGTTACTATATATCTTCTTCTTAAATATTACGAGGACGCAATTTCTTTAAGGAGGGGAGTCTGTAACAACCCGCATATTTATCGATTTTATATTTAAATATTTTATTTAAATATTTTGGCGATACTCGGAATTTAGTCCGAAAAGCTACTTTTTGCATACGGTCGAATTAGGACTCGGGACCACTTTCATTGAGTTCAAAACGCCGTTTGCGATCTTTTTGAGTATAAGCTTTGATATGTTTGGAGTTAGTGGAATTTTGCTACTTTTTCACTTAGGGCATTGGTTTGGGTTGAACCCATTAATCAGTTACTAACTCAGTCCCAACCCCTTCTCCTCTTTATTACTTCATTCCTCATTCCTAATAACTCAAGCTTTTATAGCAATGGATAGTGGAAGAGGAAATTAAAACTCCAAGCCCTAGTCTTCATTAGCAAATCCAACTTCTAGCTCCAAATTCAAGAGAACCCATTGGTAAGCCTTCTCTTCTTCTTCTCCAACTCATTCTCTTGTCAATTTCAGAAATTCCTAAACCTAACTTTAGGAATGTTCTTTTTTTAAAGCTTAAAATTAAGCTTCTTGAGTTGGATTTAAAGAGTGGTTGATTCTCCTTTGCTTTCGAGCTTCTTCTTCATTTGTTTGGGTTCAAAGGTGAGATTTTTATCTCACATCTATGCTTATAATTATCTTCGATTGCTAGGTATGAATTCCTAACATTTATTCTTGTGTACTTGCTTTTGGTTTGGATTGAATTGGTGAATATCCAAATTTTTGGTGTTTGGGTTCAATTCTTTAAAAATCATAACTTTGATGTTGGAACATGTTTTTGGTGATGCATCGAGGAGCCAATAGGACCGGGTAGCCGATGGGCGTAATCCCCTAGCGTCCGTGCTTGTCCGATTGCAAATTGAAGAGGTTTGCACCTCATTTGAAATAGGTTTCAATTTGCAGAACATCAGGTTCGGCCGACGGAACCCCTGGGCCGGTCGACCGACCTGCTACTAAAGTGCATAGGCACCTTTCTGTCTCTAGGTCTGGTCGACTGGCTACAGGGCTCAGCCGACCGACCTGCTTCCCGAGGATTTTTTTTAGAACAGGGTCCGATCGACCGAGCTCTGTTGCCGGCCGACCGACCTGTTGCTGTTTTGCTTATTTCGCCTATTTTGCGTGGTTTCCAAACATTAATCGATTCGTGTTGATTCCCTTTTGTATAATCACTTATTATCGACTTTGATGACATTTTCTTTGTGATTTTTGGAATATCCATTCTGATGGATTCGGTATCGATTTCTTTGGATTTTATTCACGTCTTCGAACGTGAATTTTAGTGATTGATTATTTCTGCAATCATTTCGATGATTTGTCACTTTATAAATATAAAGGTTTCAATACTAATAGTAAATATCAAAACTCTTTCATCAAATGATTTCAACACTATTTTATTACAAAACTCGTTCTCTTAAACCGTTTTTCAGTCTATTAGTATATACAAACCCTTTCCTCACTCGTATGAGAAATCTAATTAAACGATTTAGTAAAACAAGTGGTATGAAACGCTTGCGTTTACTTCGTCGGTTAATGCTTGGACTTGTTCGATTGAATCTCTTGTGACAATTTTCTAGTGGAAATCTACAATTTGTTTGTAAATATTTAAGTTAAGCTAGTGGTTATGGGACATGAAGCTAAGCTCATATATTTACTAGCTTACTGTAATTGACACTTCTTGATGATCATGACGATCATTTTTGTGATTTAGACTAGCAATTGTGCGATGTCTCTTTGTCTGCGATTTAGACTAGACCCCGTTTTTGTGTGATTTCGACTCACACATGTGGGGTAGCGCCCCATGGTCTTCGGGCCATTCGTGTGTTAAAAATTAATGGCTAGCTACCATGAAATAGCGTCTCGTTCGTGTGATACATATGTAGGTGAGTTTTCATGCTCCCATTCGTGTGATAGGCCTCCCCCTTTTTATGGTTTCTGGATTTCGTGTGTTGAATTCTGGAATTTATGCTTCGCCAATTTTAGTGATTTTCATTGATATGATTTATCAATTTTTGTGAATTGGTGAATTCGTGTGTCATTGACTTGTTGTGAATACAAGTTTTGGGTATGATACCCTTTTTGGATCTTTGTGAAGATTTTTGTGATATTGATTAATCTCATGTAGAGTTTCAATTACATACTTATTGTAGTATGCCCGTATGGTTATCATATGTTTATGTCGTATCTCTTATTCTATATCATGTCATCTGATATTTATAGCTAGACTGATCCGTTTATTATTTTTTTGTAAATAATACTCGGGTCATACCGAGATGTTACAAGTGCTTCTGCTTGACTTCTCCCCAGGGATTCATTACTCTGACTTTTGGCTAACTATTTAGATTAGCAGTTTTTGTTGTGTACACTTGAGATATAGACTCATAGTTGTATTCTTTTGTATAGCACGTGTTGCTATTCTTCTGTATTATTGTGGATCTTTTTGACCACTACTAGGATGTACACTTTCATGTGTTAGTTATATGTTCATATCTTCTTCCGCCTTTGTGATATGAATTATCTATGACTGATTTGTGTTATGTTTATTTCTATATTTGTTTCCGAAGACACTATAGCCACTGTGTAGTAACTTTGAGTTTGTATCGGTATGTCGGATTTCCTCTTGAAAGGCATGCAAGTTATATTTTATCCGACATATCAGTACTCGCACAAAGATATTACACAGACGGTCGCTCCTCAACAGCCTTATTCTCCATGCTAGTTGACAGCATTACTCCGTAGTGTTCTTGGCTAGCGTGGGTATGGAGGTGGGGCATCACAATGCACGTCTATTCCAGTTTGGTGAACGCTCTAGGAATTTTGCCCAAACTCCATAGGAAACGACCAAATTTCCACATTCACATAGGTGAATCCATCAAGAGTACTCCTGAAGGTTGGTGCTCCACTCCAAATAGAGTATAGATCTCATTAAAAGCTTCTATTAACTCATCCTCTAATCACTTCAGGAATTCATGCTTCTATATATATGAAAATAACATGTTCAACTCATATCACTTCATAACTTGTTATTACCCATTGAACCTAGTTCTTGGGATCTCTAGTCAGTAGGTCGAGTTACCATTGTGCGTGACTCAACAATCTAAGGGCAATAGTCCCATCTAGAAGTTGTAAGGACATTCTCTTTGGCCAGTCCTTTCATCAAGGGATCTGCCAAATTCTCATCACTGCGTATGTGATCCACTCTAACAGCTCCTTAAGAGAGTAGCCCTCTAACAGTGCTGTGCTTACGATGTATCTATCGTCTCTTACCGTTATGATAACGGTTCTGTTTTTTTGTAATAGCCGTTGTACTACCGTAATGGATCAACACAGCTGGTATCGGTTTTTCTATAAAGGAATCTCAGCTAGTAGATTTCTTAAATACTCTACTTCTTTACTAGCTGTGGCTAGCACTATCATCTCAGACTCCATAGCAGACTGAGCCAAAATAGTCTGTTTCTTGGATTTTCAAGAAACAGCTCCTTCGGCAATGCTAAAAATATAGCCACTGGTTGCTTTTGAATCATCAGATAAAATATTCCAGTCTGCATTGGTGTAACCTTCAAGGAGAGCTAAAAACTTTTCATAACATAATTCAAGGTTCGTGGTTCGTTTTAGGTATCTCATGACCCTTTCAATAGCACGCCAATGTTCTATATCAGGTCTAGTAGTAAACCTGCATAATAATCCCATGACATAGGCAATGTCGGGTCTAGTACAATCAGTGGCATACCGAAGGCTGCCAATGATGCTCACATAATCAGACTGTCTTACACCTTCACCAGTGTTCTAAAGTAGCTTTACACTAGGATCATATGGTGTACATGCAAGTTTACAGTCGAAGTAATTATATTTCTTTAATATCTCAATATAATGAGATTGATCATAGATAATCTTAGTACCAAGGCTTACACTCGCTTCACCTAGATCTTTCATATCAAAATTGGAACTTAACAAAGATATAACATTGTTTATGGCATGAACATTTGACCTAAAAATAACTAGATCATCTAAATACGGACATATTATAGTGCAAATGTCATTCTTAGATTTATAATAATTGCATTTGTCATTTTCAGTAACTTTGAAACCATTTGAGATTATTAAGCTATCACATTTTTTATGTCATTGTTTAGGTGCATGTTTTAAACCATATAATGATTTATCTAATTTCAAACTTTATGTTCTTGACCATGAATTACAATGCCTTCAGGTTGGTCCACATAAATTTCCTCATCTAATTCACCGTTTAAAAAAAGCAGTTTTAACATCCATTTGGTATATTATTAAACTATGAATAGATGCTAGTGAAAATAGTACTCGAATGGATGTAACTCTACTTAAAGGTGAAAAAGTATCAAAAAAGTTTACATTTTCTCTTTGCCTAAAACCTTTAGCTAGTAAAAGTGTTTTATATTTTTCAACTGTACCATCAGGTTTTAATTTATTTTAAGTACCAGTTTACAGCCTATAGTCTGACAACCAGGTGGTAAATCTACCAAGTGCCAAGTCTTATTGGATTCCAAGGAATCCTTCTCATCATTTATAGCCTCTTGCCAAAAATCGGCATCTAATGAGGATAAGACTTCTTGGAGGTTTGTGGGACCTCCTCTATAGTAAATGTGCAAAAATCTGAGCCAAAATCTTCATCGACTCTTGCTCTTTTACTTTCTTCTAGGTTCGATTTTAGAAGATTCATTAAGTTTTATTCTAAGTGGCATGGTATTATTTGATATGCCCCCACTATTCCTCAATTTAAAAGGAAATTTTGTTTCATAAAAATCAGCATTATTAGTTTCTATTATATTATGTGTATTCAGATCGTAAAATATATATGCTTTGCTATTAATAGCATAGCTGATAAATACACATTTGTATGCTCTACTTGCTAATTTTATTCTCTTAGGGTCAAGTATACGAACATATGCCAAACGTCCGCAAGTTCTAAAGTAAGATACATTCGGTTTATAATTTCTTAAAATTTCAAAAGGTGAAATCTTACATTTTGGTTTAGGGATTAATCTATTCAATACATAGCATACAGTCAATAAAATGTTCCCCCACTAATGTTTTGTTGCACCCAAGTTTAATAAAATAACTACAACTAATATGGTAAAGGTCTTATTCATTCTTTCAGCTTTACCGTTCATTTCAGGTGAATAAGGTGCAGTTCTCTCGTGAATTATACCATGCAATTTATAGAAATCAAAAAATGAACTAGACTCATATTCTATTCCTCTATCACTATGAAGTGTCTTAATTTTCTTATTAGATTGATTCTCGATTTTAAGTTTGAATAATTCAAACATGTCAAATGCATCACTTTTATATTTCACAAGATATACATAAGTAAAATCAGAGCCATCATCAATGATAGTGATAAAGTAACGGTGTCGATGTCTAGTCAAAGTGTCATCAAGCTCACATATGTCAGAATGAATTAAGTGCAAGGGTTTAGAAATACTATCAACTGATTTATGAGGTTTCTAAATGATTTTTGCTTGACTACAGAATTCACATTTATCAAAATCAGTTTGTGAATTTTAGGAATTAAATCTAAGGTGCTCATATTATGAATAATACGTTTATTTACATGCCATAATCTAGAGTGCCATATATTAAAATCACACAACATATAAGAAGAACTGGTTACTTTATTAGATTCAACATTAAGTCTAAACATACCATCACAAGCATAACCCTTCCCTACAAACATGCCCTTATAAGCCAAAGTATACAAATCAGCCCCTATAACTTGAGTAAAACCAGCCTTATTAAGGAGAAAACCAGAAACCAGATTCTTTCTCATCTCTGGAGTATGCATCACATCTTTCAGAAGAACTATCTTCCAAGAGGTAAACTTGTTTTCCAAATTTCCAATGCCAACAACTATAGTGGTGTGAGAATCTCCCAGCAGCACTTTCTGATCATCAGCAGCCGTGTATGTACTAAACAAAGCACGGTCGTAACAGACATGGCGACATGCACCAGTATCTACGATCAACCCTTTGATCCACCAACAAGGTGAATCTCAGAAATCATAGCCATAAGAGGCTTCTCAGCCAGGTTAGCCTACGGTGCAGGGCCCAGTCTGTTCCTACACTTGCGTGCCATATGACCTGGTTTTCCACGGTTGTAATACAGAAACAACTGTCCAGTGTCATTCTTTTGGGTCGGTTTCTGTTGCCCATTTTGGTTCCCTTGCAGGTTCCAATTTTTTTTATTGTGGTTTTGATTCTTAAAGGTTTTCAGATTTGGTTTTAGAACTGCAGGCTTGGTCTTTTTAGTGTTGTTGTTGGTGACAACAAGCACTTCCTCTTTTTGGTCCTGCTTACGAGCCTTCTCCTCAATATGGAGATGAGTGATCAAGCTCTCTAAGGAGAATTCCTTAGTCTTGTGCCTAAGCACATTCTTAAAGTCTTTCCAACCCGGGGGCAGTTTATCAGTACTAACAGTAATACGAAATTGTTCGTCCAAGCTCATACCTTCGAAGATGATCTCATGAGAAAGTGTCTGAAGCTCATGACTGCATCTTTACTGTCCTGTCATCTATCATCTGGTATTTGAGGTAGCAGTTGACTGCATATTTCTTTGCTCCAGCCTCTTCTGTATCATACTTCTTTTGCAGTACTTTCCAAATTTCCATGGTTATCTTGTTTGAATTACAGTAGTCGTAGAGGTCATCACTGAGGCCGTTGAGTATGAAGTTTCTACATAGGTAGTCTTTCTCTATCCAGTTCTACAATTCCTTTGATTTTTCTGTCCAGGATCGCATAAGATCTACGTCTGCTTCGTTTGGTCTATTCGGTAGCTGCGGTTTGTCGGCTGTCAGCACAACCACCTCCTTTCTCATGGTCAGGAATAATTCCATCTTTTGTTTTCAGCATTTGAAGTGGAGGCCCTCAAATTTGAAAGGTGCGGTAGAGACCATAGGGACCTGGAAGAGTGAAGTGGAATCAACGGCATTTAAATCTACAGCGGAAGTCGTCATTGTTGGCGACGTCTTCAATTTGTTGAAAACGACGACCTTCGGCTGAGTCATGGAATACGTCACTCTCTTGAAGAAGTTTTGGCAATCTGATGTACAGTGCAAAGCAGTTCGGATTAATCGCCGTCACCTCTAGGATAAAACAACCTCTTAGTTTTAGAAGTATCGAAGAAACGATTCTGTTTGCACTCAAAATGTTTGTGGATTTTAAAAAATGAATCTGAACAAGATGTAGTTTTTTCCTCCTTATCAGTTAAGAAGGCAGAATAGCAAAAGAACGTTACTGGTTGTGGGAGACGTGGTCTGTAAAAAATGTATCTGAGAAAATAACGGGTCAAAAAGAACGAATGTTACATAACGTTCTCTAATACAGGTCTGGTTTGGTCTGACCATTCTAGCCCAGTCTAAAGCTGTTAAGAAATTTTGTGCCAAAAATATAAGTGCTACACCACCACAAGCCCGAGCCCGGCCTGGGTAGAGTCGGTTGGTCGACGCGCGTATGTGATGGTCAAGCATGGTCTCCCTCTTCACAAAAGAGCATCATTAGGTGCCTAAAGGGCCCAACTTAGTTTCTAAGAATCAAGTATAAATACTTTATTCTTTCGTATAATCCTATAATGTGGGACTATTCACCTATAGGAGCCACTTATTCACACTTAGTCAATTTTTTAATAATTCACTTATTATTTAAAACATTTTGCAACAGGTAGAACCAAAAATTTCAATCAGGAGAAGGCATTTAGTAAATAAATGTCATTTACCAGTATATGCAAATCATTTTCACCCATCATTTCATGTGTTGTTTGCTTATCATTATCCTTACATTAACAAACAAAAACATGCATTATTCAAGAATATAAGCACTCTATGTCCAAACTTACAGTTTTGCCTCCATAAAGTAGCAATTATTTTCAGTTGTTAAGTACCATGTAAGAAGATTGATATCATCTCTAAAATATGCATTGGTTGATTAGTGGAGAGCCAATGAACTTTATTAGGAATCAATTTGTATATCAATTGTTTGTAGTGATCAAATAATGGAAAATGTAATGTCACTATTTGAGAAAAATACATGTTTATGTGACTTCCCCATTATTATTTTTCTTTGCGAGATGTATCACTACAAATTTGACCTTTAGCGATGCAAAGTAACGTCGTAAAGGTTTGAGTATGCATCGTTAAAACTTTCTAGCAACGTGATTTTTTTTCATAGGAGCGTGACAAATGATAAAAACGCAAAAAATACCTTCCGATAGAAATATACGTCGCTAAAGTATACTTTTGCGACTTAAAAATATGTCGTAAAAGGCATAGAAATGTTCCAAATGGTTTGCATCATGAGTTCTCCATTTTCTTCAACCTTAGATGTAACACATTTTAAGCGCCGCTAGATAAATATAACTACGACAAATGGTTTCATTGCAAAATAATACATTATTAAAAGCATACGTGTATGTCGTAAATAGTTATATTTCTATATTCGCTAATACCGTTAATATTTTCCACACCCAAGAATGACGCTAAGGTTGCTTGAAATGTGTTGCGTTTAGCATGTTAATAACTCACTTTACCATATTTCTTTCTGTTTCGAATTGTAATTTGTAACGAGTTATTTAAGCATCGCAAAAGATTAGTTCATCCACAACATTCAACTTTAAATTTGGTTGGTACTTGCAATTTTTTTAAAGAATACTAAATTAGCACTATTTTAGTTCTGTTCATATTTCTTCCAACAAGAAGCCTAAAGAAGGCATCAAGTTCAAATATGTATACAGGAACTCACAACTATAGTCATACCACAATACTTTTCATATTAGGCAATGAGCATCATCTTTAAATAATTGTCTAATATGACCTTAATATTACTGGATAAGACTTAAAATCAAACTTACTGTTGAATTGATTTAGGTTATTGGGAGAAATAAATTTTGTTCTTTGTCTTTTTTTAATCAATTAGTCATTTATCCTCACTTTCTGGAAATAAATGAATACATCCAACACTTATAATGTAGCTAAACAGAAAATTTTCAACAACGACCACGTTGATAATATTGACATATATACAAAAGCTAGCTATGTTAGGAACACAATCTTTAATGTAGTTAATTTTGGTGAACCTTAGCAGCAAGGATCTAGAAGGCATAGTAATTTTCTTAATTTAAGAATTGTAGTTTAGCATAAATTAGAAAATTTACCCAATAAATATAGACCATTTAATTTCCAGTCCGACGACCAGGAACAATTCAACTAAATATACTTTTTTGTTATAGCCTATGAGGTTCATTAAATCCAGACCATCTAAATGGTCGGGCATTGGGTGAGTTTTTCCTCCCTTTTTATCCTTAGGGTTCCACATTTACATTTTATGTTGGGAGATAACATTCATATGAAACTCATAAATACCACAAACACCGCTAGTAGTGTATAAATACAAATTTAGTTTGTACAACATTACTTCGAATCATTTTACGAAGATCCCTACTATTAAACTTTCGCTAAGCGTATGAATCTACCGACAATGGTGGTTCACACTCAATGAGCCACATATTTACATAGATTCAAAAAGCATACAAAATAATATATATTTATTTTGTAAGCATAAAAAGCTTACATGTATATGAGTCCATTTTTTACGAAGCGAGCAGAGTATTTGAGTATAACATTTGAGTATGTTATTTGGACGGGGAAGTTGGTTGAAAGAGGAATGTGCTTAGTGATGCAAGTGGGGTATTTAAACGGAGTATTTGGAATATAATTTTTAATTTAATTGATTTATAATTAATTAGTTATTTGTTTTTATTGTGTAATATGCATTTAATAATTACAAATAATAAGAAATAAATATTATGCAATTTCATTAAAGTAAACTAATACGCTTTTAAATTCAAATACACGCAAAAATTAAACTAAAACTACCGACGACAAATACGCCTCAAATCTAACTCATATTCCAAATACTAGTGTTTCTTCATCACTTAATTTTTCCACTATATCCAAGTTTATAGCATCATTGTGAAAGATTAGCGTAAGCTCCTACCGTTGAATAGGTGTAATAGGATCCTGTAAACCATAACAATGCTACATGACATTGTTGAAACGATCCATATTCACGATCATCCTTCTAGCATCATGCCTACTTGAACAGCCCTACTCAGCATGTCTACTGTATCTAGTCGTCGACTAGTAACTGGTGGAGGGTCGATGTCATCTGCTATTCAATCAGAGTAATATTTCGTACCAGAAATAGTAAAAGACTGAACGGTAGGTTAGGAGCTATCAGATATCTACAACATTTTCTTCCCATGCTGCCTCCAAAAAGTTCATCCACTTGTCTGAATCTAAATACGAACTCTTTTTGGAATCTTTTGCATCTTTGTGCAATCATATTCACCGCTCTTATGGATCGTCAATGTGACCGTTCTCCGAATCCCAAACCAATCCTTCCAGCTATACAAGTTTATCCTAATCCGTCTATGTACGCTTCAGTTTGTCTCATTTATTCTTTATTTATATCTTGGACCAGTTAAGATTCAGCCTGTCATTGAAAGCATTTATTACCGACATAAAAAACGAGCCAACAAAATTTCTTTTTTTGATAAAAATTTTGTGCATAAGTCTATGAAAAATGATAGTCTTTCAGGCATCTGTAAAGTGATAGGTTGAGAGAAAGCGAAAGTAAAAGATCTGTACGATATTCTAAAAATTGAAAATTACATAATATAGCGAAAAATTTCCAAAAACATATATGTTATAGTTACGAACAGAACATACGTGAAAAAGTAAAAATATACCTATATAAATTGCTAGATTGGCATGTAGAAACTGTTTAATTTTCGAATTTGGTTGTCTTGAGTTAGAGTGAGGATTGAAGGATTAAATAGACGAAGAAAAGTGGAAGAAGAGGAAGTTATTTGGGGGTAATGGAGGGGGGGTGGGCGGATGCTCAAAGCCTAACATGATATCTCATGGAGTTGACTAGTTCAGAAAAGATGATCCAAATCAATCTAAAATTTGGATGGAAGACATATACAGAAAATTAGATAATTAACAATACTGCTATAATCTAAAAGCGATAAAGGTCGATGAAATGGAGTAGAGAGAAATAAACGTATCATCAAAATGTGCTGTTGATGCATTGTGTTATTAAAACAAATGAAATCACTTTAAGCAATATTACTTACCATCTAGTGCTTGACTCATCTTAAAACTAATATTTTATTCTACAAAATGGAAAACAATAGCGTACATGTCTAAAATTTATATAAAGTACAATGCTTTACTACCAATTGACGATCCTGGTCATGTTATCACTTTCTTCAAACGGCATGAATACAAATAAAAGTGAACCAATATAATATATGTGTGTGTGTGTGCGTGCGTGTGTATATTTTTTTCTTTTGCCTACGTGTGGCAAACTATATGTGCTGGAAAATTACAAAAAAATGAAAGTTTTAATAAAAACCAATGCCACTTTCCTTGTCCAGGTATTTATTTATCCTGAGGAGATTTCATAAATGAATAATATTAAATATCATAGACATGTACTCGTGTAGTTAGTTCTTCGGTATTGTTTTATATTTATTTACTAATAATTAAATGATGTAAAAGCGAGAAGTACAAAAGACCATGAATTATCTCTGCAATGCCAATGGCCCAACTATGATTACGAGCTAGCAAGCTCATGCTATGAATGCCAAAAAATTAAGCGCAACGAGCGATTATGTACCGAATCTGTACTTCTCTGTAAATTACATTATTAACTTTGATGCATGCATGCAACTGCATATTTATCCATGTTTTAAAGACCCGCCTATATCTTGGTTCGACTACAATTAACCTTCAAGCTTGGGTTACTACGGCTCTGAAAATGAAATAACAATGCAGGTGCGACCCATGGTCCAACCTCAAAACCCTGAAAAAACCTTCAAATCGACCTCTTTAAACCACATAGTTCTTTAAATTTAAGGAAAAACTAATGTTTTTCTTTATTTTTTTCACATAATCAATTTAATAAGTAATTTCATAACTATAGACGCCAAATTATCGGATTATCTTATCAGTTTCAGATGACATGATACATTTTACGCATCATTGTTGAATCCAACCTCTTTCATCTTAAGAAATAAGAAAATTTACAATTTTACGCTAAAGAAATTTTTATAAAATTGTTGCAATTAATATTTATTATGAAATGCTCAAAATTAATTATCTCAAAGTTCAATATATAAATTATAATTCGTTAAATTTTAAAATTAATTGAAATATTTTTACATTTTAATTGGAAAAATAGAAAATAACGATCAACGCGGTTCTCAAGGTCTAACCGGTTGAACCACTATAACATTTGACCTTGGACCAACATGGTATGACTCCCGGTTCGGTCTTCGAAACTAGGATATTTAATCATAAATCGGGTTTTCCGAATCTTAGGTATATTAAGATAAAAGCAGCTTTTTGCACATATCTCTTGTCGTAGGAAGTATATTGTATTGATCAAATTGAAGGGTATAATAAATTTAATGTATAAGAAAGTTGCATTCATTCATATATTTGCATCGTTCAAATGCCTATGTTGGTATTTGATATGAAAAAAATAATTGTACTTATATATGTATATTTATTTACTAGGTAACCCTATTCGCTTCCTTGTCTTCCTTAGGAACAAATCTTTAGATTTGATTCTTCTAGCTAGTGTACCAATAACCATAATGAATGGTGCAAGTGTTGCTGGGTTTTCTTTCCTAATGAAACGATCATGTAGATGTAGATAGCTTGTATTTATAAAGTTTAGAATGATGCCTCTTGTCATTTACTTTGGTTAGTATTTTTCTTTGGTACAACCGTTGCATGCTTCAATCTAACCGTCCTTGTTTAACTTCCTAGGCATACACACATAACTGATCTCATTCTTTATGATGTTAACTTAATTTATCTGATGTTTGCAATCATTAAGCAATAATAGTAGATAGTTCTATCAATAGATACCCGAAATATCTGAAGTTCATCCACACCCATCTCCAAAAAGCGAATAAATATCCGATATCCAAAAAGGGATAGAGTTGTGAATAAAAAGGTATCTGCATCTGAAAATTATCCATCCGATTTTTGTTAATATGGTAGTTAAGATTTTGTGTATTTTAGTACAATGATAAACATATGTTTAATTTCTATTAATCTAATAGTTTGTATTATATGAATTTAATGTATATTAATTACTCAAAATGATTTATTATCATTCTATTCACTCATTTTTCATACTTTCATAATCAATGAGGTTGAAATAATTTATGCTAAATCCAAATTTTCTATTTATGTTTCTCAATATATCGATCGTTTGCAAATATGACAATCATCCGATATTCATTTGTGTCAATGGATGCGGATATCCGATATTCAAAAATTATTTCGGATACAGATGCAGATATGGCACTATTTATATCCAAAATTATCCGTTTATAAGTCTAATAGTGGGTAGATCCGACGAGGCATTAATTCGAATCTTTTTAAACACTCTTCCATTCCTCTTAGTCCACATACGAGAGTGGTTATTATGATGCATAATTGAGCATAATAAGCTTTCTTTGGAGATCGATCAAGAATTTTTTTGAACTTTGAATACATCATTCATATTATACTTAATATTGCTCTGAACTTGAAGCTTACTGTTTATTTGTCATATAAAGTTCTAAAGTACTGACAATCAAAAAATAGATGCTCTATAGATTCCTGTCATTGGTCACATAATTCAAAGAGCAAATTTATATTATTGTTCCATTTATAAACTCTACCTTTTGCATTAAGCTTATTCATTTTACCTAAAGCATCACAAATGGACATTTTCGAGGAATATAAATTATTCCATATAACACTAGTCCAATTCATTGCCTCTTGGTCATACATTGTACCACATTGGTTCAAGGCTGAAACATCCATTCGGATTAGGAAGCTATTTCATGTCCCTCCTAGCTAGTACAAAGTTACTCTTTAGAATTCTTGGATGTATCCCATAGTAATAAACATTCCAATTAACCAACTTAAAATAAATGTTTTGTTAGAACAACATTTTTTGATCTAATTTTTTTCCTGTCTCAGCATAAAATTTGTGAAGACGGTTGCATGAGGATATTTAATATTGGACTTGTTTTTTTGTTATTAACATTTCAAATCTAACATATTCGTATCAAAGACTGTATTTGGGGTAATCTTCATTCATTTCGTTATCTATTTAAAACTAAAGAGAAATAAAGTGAAAATAAAAAAGAAAAATTAGACACTTAAACTTTATTTCAAATAACATTTCTACTTGAGGTTATCTGTAGAGCTGCATTGGCGGTAACTGAGTAGTCCCTAATAGATCAAGATCGAATATTGATATAAGTTTACATGGAAGGAAAAAGGATAGTCAAAATTGGATATAATTTAGCAATATCCAACTTGTGTCCTAAATTAGGAATTCAACGTAAATAGTATTATTACCATTTAAAGATCTGTCACCATTGAATTGTCTCATGAAGGTATCCCAATAAGGTTCCATAACGTTACACCAAATATCTAGAACTTCAACCATACTATTATGTTGTTGTATTTGCATATTTTGCTCTTGAAATTGTGTGGTGAGCTCATTGTTATGCCTTTCTACGTTCTTTCCCATAAAATAAGATTGGTTAAATCAAATTGACTGCAATTTGAAATCAAATGCAATGACCTGTATTCTACATATTGTAGGATCGTAAAATATTATGTTACTTTCATACGAGGTTGTATGATCCTATAACTTTGGGGAATGACTACTAGGGTCATTTCATTTCCTTATAATTTTTGGCGATTTTTCTATAACCATTTTGACCCTGTGAAATCTTGTATGGACTATAACTTTTGATATGAGTCAATTTAGGGTCTAAAACACTTCCATTAGATCTAGATGATAGTTTCTCTTTCCCTAGAGTGGTCTTCTTATGAATATGAACTTACCCTTCTTGAGTTAAGGCTGTTTGAAGTTTTCGTTTACTTTGAGCACTTTAGTGAGTTATTAAGGTTATTAGCCTTGATGCCCATGACCCATTTCGGGTTTGGAATATGTGGAGGCCGATGGGACCTCATCCTCATCATTTCACTATACTAAAAGTAGTTAGAAATCTCCATTAAACTTTCTCTTTCCAAAAGCAACCTTAAACCTACTTTAATTAGTCAAATCAAATTGTTAAGAGGGGATTAGTGAGATCTCCATTTGAGATTAGAGATTCTCCATTGATAAAACATTTCATTTCGTGCCTATTGCTATTCATTTGAAGATTTGGGTTTTAGTTGGGCTTAACGTGAGTGATTAGATCTCTCACTCACTAATTAGTCTATTTAAAACCCTAAATGATTTTCTAAAAATTATTAAAAATCCTGAAAATGTTTTTCAACTAATTTAGACCATATATATGAATTTTGTATGATTTGACACTGATTTGCACAAACATGATTTTATGGGTTTTTAATAAAAGTCTATATGATGGATCGTGTGGTGTATATATGCAAGTATATGTGACTAACTATGTGATGTAACTAATATAAAACTAATCTAGTAAAATATAAACTAAGCGCGCCAGAATTTTATACTGGTTCGGACCTCCCGTCCTACGTCCAGTCCTGAAGCTCCTCTTCGGAATTCGACTATGAAACACCCTCACTTCGCCCGGAGGAATAGGCTTGGTTACAAAAGCTTGTTCTTGTCAAGTGTGTGTTCTATAACACAAATATTGACTATTAGGTATAAATGCTTCCAATATATATATATATATATATATATATATATATATATATATCTACAGGATATTGAAAGAATTATGTATATATGGAAGAGTGGAATACAAATATATGATTGCTAGAAAACAAGAATATATGAGACTAAAGGAGTAGAGAGCACAAGTAAGTAAGGTGGTTTCTTCTCTTGGATTCTTGATGCTATTTATAATGGTAGAGAGATTCTTTGAGTAGTTGCATCCATTAACATGTGTTCTGTGATCGCTTCTGATGGTGGTGAAGAGTTGTAGCGAGGAGAACCGAAAGTGCCTTTTCAATTATGGCAGTTGTAATTTGAATATCAATACCCGAGTTCAGTTTCAGATGTCTGGAATAAGTCTCAGACGTCTGGCTCTATATATTTTTTGTATATAGTCGCTTTTCAAATGTCTGAGTACATTAACCAGATGTCTGATTCTATCTAATTTGTGAACCAGAGGATTCAATCAGACGTCTGGCTAGTGCACTCAAACGTATGATCTTGTGCATGTTGTTTTTCTTGTGTCTGTGTCATTTCTCTTCTGATTCTATCGACTTGTAGCCTCTTGATACGTTCTTTGAGTCTTGTTCTTGTCTCTTTAGTGATGTTACTTTAGCAATTACCTGTGAATAGAAATATGTATGCATATTCGATTTCTATTGTATAGTTTTCGTCGTCGAAACCATAGAATTGATTTCCTAAAAATCTCCCCCGTTTTGATGATGACAACTATTCTATGTACTTACATATACATTATAAATCTCCCCCTAAATATGTGATTATTCTTAATGTTTTATGATTATACCTTTATTTCTCCCCTTTTGGCATTATCAAAATGGATTATAAACAATTTAACCAATCGTCAAACACAAAAGGAAAATTTCATTAATAATTCAAAAGTGATTGCATACATAGATTTTGTCGATTTTACAAAAGTTGAAATCCCACAATCCTAAAATATATGATTCCTTTGGAGAAGGTTTATCTTGATCATCTTACTTTTTTTCATCTTTTTTAGAAGTGCTAGCCTTTGTAGGAGATGTCAAAGCTTGCTTGAGAGGTTCGTCCTCAGAAAGTTTGGAATGTTTTGCGGAAGGAGAAGGTACCGGGGTTGGCCAATCTTCAGAAGGTGGTGTTGAACCGCGAACCCATTGTAGTACTTCTTTGAGAACCGACAAGATAGTCGAAAGAGATTCTTCAACTGTGGCTAGGCATGCAGCAAATGATGTTTCAAAGTAGTCAATCTGCTTAGCCAAAAAGTTTTTGATTTTGAGATAATAAATGTTGATTTCGAAGGGTGAGATCTCGAACACTTTCATTTGGATTTGTATCTGTTCGAGTCTCCATAATCTCATCCTGTCCTGGATAATCAAATGGTGTAGGAGGAGGTGGAGTTGCTTCTTGATGTTGTTCCTCTTCTTGAGATGGTTCGATGTGTGGTTGAAGTGGGGGCTCAAATCGTCTAGATTGACGATTGTGCATCCAATCTTTGAAGGATATAAATTCTGGGGGAATCTCAGGCAGGTGCATAAGTGAGAAAAATTTGGTGGAAGCATATTTTGGTGAGATTTCTTCGAAGGCCGATAGGTAGGACGGGATGTTATGTGCACGAAGAAGTCTCATAATGTATGTTGGGTAAATAATTGATGGCCGTGAACGAGTCCAAAAATGTTTGAGCTCTCAAAAATGAATTTGGCCCAATTCACCCTTGTTCCACTAAATAGAGGATATAGGGCTTCGTGCTCTAACTTGGTTATTTGCTTGTGGCTTCCTATATGTAGAACGATGGTATTGATTATCATTCGAGTAAGGAGTCGAGCTTTTGGACGTAGATATTTTGAGGCAAACTTTGGCATTTCATCTTCCTAAATTTGATGCGTTGTACTATTTCTCGGCTTAAAGCGCATATCGGGAATGTTGTATAAATCTTCGCCCGTGTTAGAGCATCCTAGGGTTTTATCTATTATGCCAGGAGTTAGTCTAATCGTGTTGCCATACACGCTAGAGCAGCGCCAGTTATCTTCATCCTCAATGTTCCAGACTGAAGTACTATCCAAATTCGCATAGAATAAAAATATCGCCAATTGATCGATTTGGATATCATTAGGAGTGAATGAAATCAAGGTTTCTAACCTGGCATTCTCACATATTTCACCCAAATAATACATTGGAAATTTAAGTAGATTATAAAATGGACCTGTGTGAAGCTTTTTCTTTTGTATATCTTCATACCTCTTGATTGAATGTGGTGCTCTATTCATCCATCTTTCAATTTGATCATCCGAGCAAACTTGAGGATTTGATGATGATGTTGGTTGATCTTGTTTTCTTTTGGAAATCTTGGGATTCTTAGTTCGAGGAGGCATTCCGATTTGCTTGCGTAAAGATGAAGTTTTTGAGAGAGAAATCATCACTAGGGTAATGGGAGCTTTGAAAAATTTGAGATGAAAGAAAAAAATGACGTTATCTGGACTAGTTTAAAGAGTTGATTAAATTTCAAACGTCTGGAATCTAATTCAGACGTCTGATTTTCCCTAAATTGTGTACATCAGATTAATTCAAACGTCTGTTTTTTGGGTTAGACGTCTGGTTTGATCGAAGTTGTAAAATTTTAGAGGCAGAGAATTTTACCAGACGCCTGGGTTAAAAATCAGACGTCTGAAATAGGTCAGTTTTGTAAAACTTTGCGGCAGAGAGCTAATTCAGACGTCCGGGTCGAATTTCAAACGTTTGAAATTTTCTGATTTTTATTTTGAGACAGAGCAAATTTTCAGACATCTGGGGGTAAATCAGACATCTGACATATGCACATTGCTTAAAAATTAGACGTATATCAGAGTTTCAGACATCTGAGGTCCATATCCAGATGTCTGAAATAGGCAGTTTTTCTAAAAATAGCCTAAAATTTGATGGTTTTTCTTATTTTTTGAAAAAATATTATTATTTATGTGAAATAACAAATAAAATAGATATATACAATCACAAATAATTTATTTAGAAGGCGACGGAGTTTTATGATCTTCTAACTTGTTATCCTTCCATGGTTTAAGTGGAGACTATATATTTCCACGTTCGTGAGTTCTCAGAGAGCCAGAAAATCGTCTTGGTGAAGGGTTCGAAGGAGTACGATACGAAGACGAGGGATCCAAAGAACTACAAGGTTTTGGAAGTGGTTCATGGACTTCTTTCTTCCTTGACGTACAAAACTTCATCGCTTCTTGCTCCAAAAAGCTTAGCCGTCGTGCTGTAACTTTTTGTTCAAAATATAGTTCTCATTGTAGATCTATCTATTATTTCTGATAGTGATGAATTTCATCAATTTTCTCCTTTGGTTTAGGAGAGACAAACAGAGATCTTTTGGTCTTCTTGCCATCGAGGGTAAATCCCATGTGATATGAGGACCACCTATACATCGGTTCCTGCTTTGGTGTAGGTGTAGGAAGCCGTTGTGGTGTATCAACCGAGCTATCCGTTGTAGGTGTCGAGATGGATAAATAAGAATTCTCAGGAGATATGGCTATATTTTGTTTCTTGAAGAGAATATTAATTGTGTGTATATAGTTTTTCTTGTTATATAACTATTTATATATAAGTTGAAAAAATTATTTATATAAAAACTAACTATCTAAAAAATTAAAGGTTCAGAAGTTATTAATTATAATTTGTGGATAATAAAATAAATGACTAATCATAGCCTAAATGAAGCAGTGATTATTTAAGGGAGAAGATCATGAAGTGAGCAAATCCCTAAATTCCATCGGAGTTTAATAAAAGTTTGTTCATTTAGTGGTTTTGTAAAGATGTCTGCTACTTGATTTTCGGTATTTACGTATTCTAATGAAATAGTTCCTTTTTCAACATTGTCTCGTAAGAAATGATGTCGTATATCTATATGCTTAGTTCGTGAATGATTAACAGGGTTTTTTGATAAATTTATAGCACTTGTGTTATCACAATATATTGGAGATTTGTTGATAATTTTGCCAAAATTGGTAAGTGCTTGTTGCATGTATGTCACTTGTGCACATGCTAGAGCTGCTGAGATATATTCGGCTTCGCAAGTAGATAAAGAAACATAATTTTTCTTTTTGCCAAACCATGAAACTAATGATTGTCTGATAAAGCGACATGTTCCACTAGTACTCTTATGATCTGTTCTACGTCCATCGAAATACACAACGCTATATGAAACTAGTTCAAATGATGATCCTTTAGGGTAAACAAACCATAATCTCTAGTACTAGATAGATAATGTAAAATACGCTTAACATCTCTTAGATGAGATTCTTTTGGTTTTGCTTGAAATCGAGCACAATGACATACACTCATCATAATATCGGGTCGACTAGCCGTCAAATAAAATAAAGAACCAATCATGCTACAATATAATTTTCATCAAAATCTTTTCCATTATCATCTTTTTCTAAGTGAACAGCGGTACTCATTGGTGTTGGTTTTCTAGAAGTTTTATCCATTTCAAAACTATGTAATAGATCGTTACAATATTTTTCTTGATAAATAAAACTTTCATTTTCAAGTTGTTTTATTTGTAAGCCTAAGAATAAATTTAATTCTCCCATATGTGACATTTCAAATTAATTTTCATAATATTTGAAAATTGATTGCATAGATTTTCATTGGTTGAACAAAAAATGATATCGCCAACATAAATTTGTACTACTAAAATATCATTATTTTCTCTTTTAATAAATAAAGTTGTATCTATTTTGCCTATATGGAAACCAGATGTAATTAAATGATTTTTATGACGGCCGTACCATGCTCAAGGAGCTTGTTTTAATCTATATAATGATTTTTTTAATTTTAAAACATGATCGAGATATTTTTCATGAGCAAATAACGGGGGTTGTTCTACATATACATTTTCTTTAATAAAACCGTTTAAAAAGGCACTTTTGACATCAATTTGAAAAAGTTTAAAATTGTGATGAGTGGCAAATGTGAGTAATGTACGAATGGCCTCTAATCTAGCTATTGGAGAAAGGTTTCATCATAATCGATACCTTCTTCTTGATTATAGCCTTGAGCAACTAAACGTGCTTTATTTCTAACAATATTTCCATTCTCGTCTGCTTTGTTTTTAAATACCCATTTTGTTCCTATAACCGATTATTCTTCAGGTCTTGGTACTAATACCCAAACATTATCACGTTCAAATTGATTTAATTCTTCTTGCATAGCGATTATCCAAAAATTATCATTTAAAGCTTCTTTATAATTTTTTGGCTCAAAATTTGACACGAATGCTATATGGCTTATTTGATTAAGTTGATTTCTAGTTACTCTAGAATTGAGATTTCGAATGATATTATCTTTTAGATGATTCTTAAGAATTCTACGAGATGATATCAAAGTGTTATTTTTGCACATTTGTTTCATTATTAATAGAATTTGTTGGTGGAATAATTTCTTCTTCATCATTAATATCATAATTAAAAGATTTCGTCGAACGAAACATGTAAACTTTCTTCAATGGTATTATTTCGTTTATTAAAAATTCTATATGCTTTGCTACAATCCGAATTCCAACAAGGATGCCTTCATCGGCCTTCGGGTCAAATTTTCCTAAGTCATCCTTTGTATTTAATATAAAACATTTTGAACCAAAAGTTTTAGAATACGATACTTTAGGTTTTCTTCCAAAAAGTATTTCAAAACAAGTTCGTTTAGTCATAGGACGAATAGTTACTCGATTCAACACATAACACGCTGCAGCAATAATTTCAGCCCAAAAGTGTTTTGGTAGACCACCACAATTTAATAATGTTCGTGCGCATCCTTGTAATGTTCGGTTTTTTCTTTCTACGACACCATTTTGTTGGGGTGTGCGAGGAAAAGAAAAATTATGACTTATTCCTTTCTTATTGCAAAAATTAGTAATTAGATCGTTTTCGAATTCTCCTCCATGATCACTTCGGATATTTTTAATTTTCATGTCCATTTGTGTTTTAATTCTTTTAGCAAATGTCTTAAACATACCGAAAGTATCGCTTTTATGTTTTAAAAACAAAATCCATGAATATCTCGAAAAATCATCAACTATTACGAAAACATGTTTGTTGTGATTTATAGATCGTATTTATGTTGGACCAAATAAATCTAAATGTAATAATTCTAATGGTTGTTTTGTAGAAATATTATTTTTAGATTTAAAAGAGCTTTTCTTTAGTTTTCCAATTTGACAATCGTCACATAAATTTTCTACTTTGTAATTTACTTTAGGTAGACCTCTAACTAGCTCATATTTTGCCAATTTATTAATATTTTTAAAATTGATATGACAAAATCGTTTATGCCATAACCATGCATCATCATGTTTGGCGGTTAAACATAAATTTGAATTTTTATTTATATTCATGTTTAATACATAAATATTTTAGTTTCTAAAAACCTTCAAATACAAGTTTTTTGTTATTATCGAAAATATTACATCTATCTTTTTCGAAATTTATTTGAAAACCTTTATCGCATAATTGATTAATACTTAGTAGGTTGTGTTTTAGATTTTCTTACTAATAAAACATTTGAAATAATAGGAGAGTTAGAAATACCAGAGTTGATGACTTCTCCAATGCCCATGACATATCCTTTTGAGGTATCTCCAAAGGTTACCGTTCCATCATCGATGTATGTTATATTTGATAACGTTTTTGAATTTCTGGTCATATGCTTGGAACATCCGCTATCAAGTATCCATTTCTCCTTATTTTTTATTTTGGGTACCTGCATAATAAAAGATGTTTTAATTGGTACCCATATATTTTGTTAGGGTCCTAATTGTTCCGCGAAGGTAGCCATACCCAAGATGGTTTGGTACCTTTATAAATATAATTTTTATTATAGACTACATTCTCTAAGAAATTTTTAATATGTATTTGTCTAATCAAATTATTATTTGTCTTTGGAATCCAAATTTTCATATTTTTGGTATTCATATTAGACATGGGTAATCTTTTAGTTTTTTTTATAACTAAATTTTTTAGCATCATTTCCTTTTTGTTTAGAAGTATTTTTAAATCCTATTCCATTTCTATTGTCTAATGGTTTTGAAATTTTGATAACAAATCTTGTTTCCCTTTATTAAATTTTGACACATTATTTGTAATTTTATCTAATTTTTCTTTTAATTCTAAATTTTCAATTTTCAATAATTCAATATTGCTTTTCAAATTGAGACTTTCTTTTAACAAATTATCCTTTACTATTTTAGTGTTTTCAAAATCAATAGTAATAGCCTCACTTTCTAACAAATTATTTTTAATTTTCTCTTGAGATAATTCTAGTTCTTCTTCTAAAATTATTTTTTCATCTTTTAACATTCCTACATCAAGTTCTAATCGATTTATTTTGTCTATATATTCTTTGTTTAATTTATCTAAATTTATCATCTAGTTTCATGCTAAGTTCTAGTAATTCGTCATAGCTAAGTTTTGGACATACCTCATCGGTTTGTGCCGCAAAACACACATTAGCTTGTTCTCCGTCACTATCGCTATCACTTTCAGATGATGAATAGTCCGAGTCATCCCATGTTACTTTAAAAGCCTTCTTCTTTTTGAATTTTTCAAATTTCTTTTTCTTTTTATCATTATTGAGTTTGGGACAATCCTTCTTCATATGTCTGTATTGATCACATTCATAACACTTGATTTGAGATAGGTTTGTTGTGTTGGACTTCCCTTCTTTTTGGAATTTAGTCATCTTTCTAAATTTCTTAAATCTGTTATAATTCTTGGCAATGAAGACTATATCGTCTTCATCTAAATCAGAGTCATCATTTTTTATTGCTGGGAATGCTATGTTCTTCTTTTTCGAATTTAGTTCTTTTCTTGCTTGCAAATTAGCTTCATAGGACATTAAATTTCTTACCAACTCTTCAACTTTGGGAGTAGAAAGATCATTAAGTTCTTCAATAGCTAATACCTTCCTTTCCCAATCCGATGTTAAAGAGTTGAATATTCGAGAAACTAAATCGAAATTAGTAAACTTAACTCCTAATGCCATAAGATCATGTTGGATAGTTTGAAATCTAGAATACATGTCAAAAATGATTTCATTTTGCTTCATTCTGAATGACGAGAATTGGTTTTGAAAAATTGAAATCTTAGTTTGTTTGACCTTTGTTATACCTTCGTGTGTAATTTGTAAGGTACGCCAAATGTCAAATGAAGTTGTGCATACATGGCACGTGAAAATTCATTTTTATCTAGAGAGCAAAATAAAACGTTCATAGCTTTAGCATTGTTTGATGCTAAAGTCTTTTGTGCATCGGTCCATGTGTTCATAGCAGTAGTAGGTGCTTCATATTTATCTTGTATGGCTGACCAAATTTCTAGACATTAGCTTCCATAAAAATTCTCGTACGTGTTGACCAATATGCATAGTTGGATCCATTAAAAAGTGGGGGTCGTGCTGTGGATTGTCCTTCTTGAAAAATACTTGCCATATTAAAGTGATCCAAAAACGTGTTACTGTTCTTTGATCAAACCTTGCTCCGATACCAATTGAAAGTCTATATGATGGATCGTGTGGTGTATATATGCAAGTATATGTGACTAACTATATGATGTAACTAATATAAAACTAATATGGTAAAATATAAACTAAGCACACCAGAATTTTAGACTGGTTCGGACCTTCCGTCCTAGGTCCAGTCCTGAAGCTCCTCTTCGGAATTCGACTATCAAACACCCTCACTTCACCCAGAGGAATATGCTTGGTTACAAAAGCTTGTTCTTGTCAAGTGTGTGTTCTATAACACGAATATTGACTATTAAGTACAAATGCGTCCAATATACACACACACACACACAAAAGATATTGAAAAAATTATGTATATATGGAAGAGTGGAATACAAATATATGATTGCTAGAGATTAAGAATATATCAGACTAAAGGAGTAGAGAGCACAAGTAAGTAAGGTGGTTTCTTCTCTTAGATTCTTGATGCTATTTATAATGGTAGAGAGATTCCTTGAGTAGTTGCATCCATTAACAAGTGTCCTATGATCGCTTCTGATGGTGATGAAGAGTTGCAGCGAAGAGAAGCGAAAATGTCTTTTCAATTGTGGCATTTGTAATTTAAATATCAATACCCGAGTTCAGTTTCAAACGTCTGGAATAAGTCTCAGACGTCTGGCTCTATATATTTTTTGTATATAGTAACTTTTGAGATGTCTGAGTACATTAACCAGACATCTGATTCTGTCTGATTTGTGAACCAGAAGATTCAATCAGACATCTGGCTAGTGCACTCAGACATCTGATCTTGTGCATGTTGCTTTTCTTGTGTCTGTGTCATTGCTCTTCTAATTCTATCGACTTGTAGCCTCTTGATACGTTCTTTGAGTCTTGTTCTTGTCTCTTTAGTGATGTTACTTTAGCAATCACCTATGAATAGAAATATATATGCATATTCAATTTTCATTGTATAGCTGTCGTCATCGAAACCATAAAATTGATTTCCTAACACTTAACTTGTTCTTATGGATCTTCCAACTTTTACCTTACACTTAGATTTCTTAGAAATTGATATGTTTGGACGCTTGGTTGTTGCTTTGACTTCTATATTGTGTTAGTATGCTTGTTTAATGTTTGAATAGTTGAAAACGCCGACCAAACGGTTATTTAGACTTAGGATTGGATTCATGGTTCGTCGATGATCCACAAAACCAAAGTTGATCAATTGGGGTGCAATAGATATGGGGTAACAAGGAAGGCCTCATGATGTTGCAAACCAAGTTTTAGGTCGTTTGGAGTTAATGCGATCAAGTTATGGTCATTTGAAGTATAAATCGGTGGGTGTTTTCTTGGTTCGGTGTAGACCCATAAGGCATTGTTCGGTGAAAACCCATGGAGCTATGGTTCGGTGGGAGATTGAAGAGGCAGATTGGTGGAGAAAATTTTGGTTGTCCATGGGTTGGTACTGACCCATGGGTGTTTACCAAAATTTGGCTAGGACCCATGGTTCGGCATTGAACCATAAGATTTCAATCGATTGAGGCGCGGCCCATAAGGTAGCTCGAGAGGACCAGCAGGAGGTAGTTTGCAAAGTGTTATGATGGTAGTGATCGTTCAGTGGTCATGAGTCGTTGGGAATTATTCAATGGTTATGGGTCGGTGGTGATCCATAAATTTTATTCTAAACTTGATGCTATCGGTATAGGTGATAAGGAAGGATCCACGAGGCTATATTTCAAATTTCAAGTCGATTGGAGTCCATATGCTGAAAATATTGATTGATTGGTGATGACCATAGGAGTGTGGATCGGTGGTGGTTTGTTTCAAGACATGTTTTGGGTCACCTGGCCAAAAACCCAGGTCTAGCTTAGGGAAATTTCAAAGGAAGAAAATAGGCTAAGTCCATGGGTTGGTACCGACTCTTCAGCTTACTCGAGTTTGACTTCGAGCCATAACTTCCAGAGTCTACTTCGAGTCAAAAGGATGATTACTTCTGGTCTGACTTCGAGTAAAAACTAAAGTGACTTTTTGGATGACGGTTTCGATAATTTTCAATGACAACCACTCATGACTCGACGATGGGAGTTCCATGATAGGAAGTGTTGGCTTTGATGATGGATAGTTATACTTTGAGAGGCAGAGTAGGCGATGACTAGTTGAATCGAGAGGACTGTTAGAGGTGGGTTACAGAACGCATGATGACACTTTTTGACTTATGATGTTGTCTAGAGTAGTTCCCAACCATGACCACTTCAGACGGGAGTAGTATAAACAGTTCTGAGATGGGCTCTACTTTAGATGATGTATGCAAAGGGATCGTTGATATTCATAGGTTTCGATGTACTCATAAAGCAGGGGTACACGAGGACGCTCGATTGGGGTGGTGGTGGTCCTGGATCACATGATGTTTAGATCCATTGTACCTTAGAATATGGTGATGATAGTCTAGTTCCTAACCTACTGAGTGGCATGGATTTGAGTACCAATAGATCGGGATGTTGAGTAGTCATTGACTAGGTGACGAGGTCATACGAGTATCATATATCCAATGCACTAATGAGTGAATATAAGGATGAATGATGGATATTTTGTTTGGTTTGATTGTTTTTATCACCTTAGGGATGTCACCTGCTGTTAATATTATCGATGCTGATATCTAAACACTGTTAGACCCTTTGTCCATATACACCAATGATGATTATCACATAGTAGCCTATATCCTTTATGTATGCTAACTCTGTAAAGTAGGGACATATTAAGCATGATTTTCCATGCCATTTGTCCTAGTTTATTGCCTTTATAGTATTTGAGATTTCTCACTCATACCATATTATTATCTGACCTAGAGCTTTGTGCTTTGCTTCATATTAGCCTAGGTACTTTTAAATAAGTAGATTAGGGATATAAGATCTGGAGAGCATGTGGAGCTAGATAGGTGGGGAGTAGGAGGTTATTCTCATATTATTATATATACTCATTTGCTATTTCACTGCACAACACTATGGAGCTTGTTAATGCCTTACTATTTAAAGAGTTATTTATGAGTTATTTTTTGATGTATAACTTTATCACCTATGTTATTTACTGTATGGATCTATATAATCCAATGTTCTCCTTCATTTAGTTATTTACTATCTTTCCTATTTTATATTCAATATGTTTTTCTACTATATTTTATTTGATGCGCTTTGGGATATACAATAGGTTATGTGTTTCTTATTTACTTTACTACTGCTGATTATCATCCTGCATCGACTGAGCACCCTAATATTACACTTATATAGGTATGTTGGGTGTCGGCAGTGTAGGGCGGTCATCACATCAAGGCTGGTAGCACGCTATGCCCAAGGTCATTGATATATCCAGGTCCGGTGCTCAATACTTTATCACATATCTTATCCTCTATCATTAAAGTGGATTCTTCAGGTATAGAAAGCGTTTGGAGTTCCATCATATTGTTCTACAAGTATAAATTTGACATTTTATCAAAAAAATCTTTTCTAAACAGCAAGATAGCTTTTGAAAACAAAATATTTCAGTACATAATTTTTTTTCTTCTTTGGGAAAGTCTTTTTATTTCCTTTAGAGGTGCAGCGACCCATAATTTCGAACACTTCATCTTGGAAAATTGTAACGTTTTGAAATATATTCAAGTGTTATAAATGTGATTTTATCACCCTTCTAAAAAAGATTTAATTAATAAGAAATGATAAGAAACAATTTTATGAATTTTGTTTACAAAAATATATACTTTAAATAAATATGGATAACGTAACCAAAAATCGGTTTATCGATAAACAGTTTTTAATCGATATAAGTTGTTTCTACTCTTTTATAATAAGCTAATGAATATATGAACATACTAGGAACTAATTAACACACTTTTCTTTATATTATAATTAGAATCATCTAGAAGCTTCTAAGGAATAAGTGATATATGTATGTAAGGGGTAGTTTGGTCATTTATTTGGAAATGAGGTGGAAAGGAGATGTGATGGAACATGTGGAGGGTGAGCCTTCCATAGAGAGTGATAGTAAGGGTAGGTTACCATCTTGAGCCAATATAATAGGGGGCGTACCTCTTAAAAACATTTTTAATAATTTATAAAATAAATCACACTCTCTTTTAAATCTTTCTGTTCAAAATTTCTTAAAGAAAAATAATTTCAAAACAACTCCAAATCAACTCAAACTTGGACTAGTGCCTTAGAAAACATCACGAAACCTTCCATCAACTTGGATCTTGAAGAAGTTAAGCAAAACTCCCCCTACGCTTAAAGGCCATAAGCAATTTTAGGGGTAATTGGGTTTAGGACTAGTGTAAAGGCGAGGAAGAGGTAGGAAGTGAGGTGCTAGCAAGGTTTAAGTAGGTAGTGGTTACTTAGACTTTCTTGTTTGTTTTCTTAAAGGTGAGCTAAGTCACCATTGAATGGAAATATATCGTGTATATGTGCTTGTGATTGTTTGTTTCTTTGTGATTGAATGGATGTTGATATTTGTCGCACTATTTATTCAATTCTTGCTTTGAAAGCAAATGACGTATGTAATCCGTATGTATGGACTTGAGTGGATTTTAATGGACTTGTATGACTTGTATCATAGCCTTAAAACAAAGAATATAGGTTGCAGTTCAACATAGGTTTGGATTGGACTTGGAGTTTAACGTGCTCTTATAGCGATAATCGCTATAAATACACTTAGACATTGCCTTATGTTTAACAAGGAACTTTATAGAGAGATCCTTATAGGTTTATCATCATATTTGTGAGTCTTATTATGTATGCTTGGTGCCATTAAAAGTTTAAATGTTGAAAAGTTGAGTAACATATTGAAAAGTTAGCATACTTCCACTTTTGCAAAACCACCCCATTTTAGCCTTTGTTGCAAACTTTAAAGGTTTGAAAATATATTTAAAGTCAAGTATTTTGTTTCATTCCTTCTACAAGTATTTTCTAACTCTTATTCAAATATTTATAAAAGTGGTTTGACATTTCTATGAATTTTTAAAAATTAATTATAAAATTTTAAACTAGAAGTGTTTATTTTCAATACAATGGAAACGTGGTTTTTTCAAGTTTTAAATATTTTATAAAGTTGTTATTTTCAAGTAATATTTTGATTAAACATTTTTAAAACTATTATAAGTAGTTTGAAAGCATTTTTAAGTATGTATAGTTTTTGAAAATTTGTTGACTATTTTAGTGAAGTATAAATATCTTATGTAATATAATATCTTTTATATTGTTTCATTAAATATATAGTTTTATGTGAAAATTAGCCACAAGGGCCTATTTAGCAAGTAGAATTAGTTTCTAGGATACACAACTAAAATAATTACTTTTAAGGACAAAACGTAAAATAATTAGTTTCTAGGGCCTAAAAACCTATGAAATTATGTCCTTGAAAGTAAATGGACTACTGATTTTGTCCTTGAAAGTAATTATTCTGCTGACTTTGGCCTTGAAAGTAATTTTTTTAATGTGTGTCCTAGAAACTAACTGGACTGCAAATTTTGTCCTTCTGGTGAAATTCCCCTAGTTTTACATATATGCATCCATGTGCACTGACTTACATTGTAACGACTTGTAATTTCGCTACTTCGAAAATGAGAGATTTTGTATATTTTAAATTTAAAGGGCTTTAGAACTTAAATAAATGTGGTATATATAATAGGGAATAATGGAGAAATTATTTTTCCCATAGTTAATAGAAAAAAAAATTGTATTTAAGAACAAATCAACAAAAATTAAGTTTGTTAGAAATAAATAAATGCTTAAATAAATAAATTTAAATATTTGTTTCAGAAGTTAAATTATATTAAAATCACTTAATAAAGATAATAGAAGTATATTTGAGGATTTAAAAATATGTTTATAACCATTTTACAAAAATGTTCAAAATTTGTCACATTATGTCAATGCAACTTCAAAATTCAATATTTTGATATTAACCCTAACTATATGATATTTTAACCTAGATATTCTTGTTTTAATTCATTTAATATAATAGAAAATCAATTTTTAAGTTTGGTTTACATAAATATATAGTTTAGCAAAAACGTCCTGTTTTGACTGTAAAATTTATCAATAACTACATTGTTTTCAACTATAACAAGTCGTCGCAACGTTGTATGAATATATACACTTTATATAACATGTATAATGTATCTTTACAAACTATAAACACATTACACTTATATCATATAAAACAAATATCACTTTTTTTGTAAAATAAATAAAATAAAACATAAAAGGAAAGTGTAAAAGCATGATTTGACAAAAGAGTGTTTAAGCAATCTTAAGAAACAACATCGTTACACTTTGCATCTTATCTCATTAATGAGATGTTAGGAATATACATGGAAAAGGAGAAAAATGTATTTTGGTATTTCGTAATTAATGGAAAAGTGGCAAAAATCGTTACACAAGGACATAAATCAAATCCTAACATCATTTCACATTTAATACCTCTCTTTTAATGAATTGGAAATGAGTTTCTAATATGGTTAAAAGTCAAAAAGGTAGACAAGGGTAATATGGTCATTTGGTTGTAAAGCTCAAGTATAAAAAACATCCATACCTTCCATTTTTTCACAAACTCGTCTTCCAATTTCTTCCTTTCTCTTTACTTCCTAAAGCTACACCACTCCATTATCTTCCTCCACCTCAAGCAAACTCCACCATCACCCAAGGTCACCTCCACCTCGGCCAAACACACCTCCACCCCACCTTGCACGGCTGTACACCCCACCTCGGACCCACACCCAAGAGATCCACCTCCTTACACACCCAAGGCCAAACCAAATATTCATTTATAAAAAAAGAAAAGAAAAGGAAAAGGAGAGAAAAGAGAGTTTGGTTTTCCAAGGGCGAGGAACGAACTCAAAATGAAGCAAAGACGCTAAGGTAGAAAAGTTTGATGGAGCGAAAATAAAGGTGAGAAATTCTCATCGCTTTTAAAAGATCGTATTGTGATTTTGCTATAATAATCATCTTATAATATATGCAAGTATACACCCCTTTAAAATACCGTTTTGGATGTTTGGTTATGATTGTGTTATGTTTGAATAGTAGCAAGTGTTTATGGTTGTGATTATTTATCATATTAGCTTATGTATGGGCCATAACTATGTTAGTGATAAATTTTAACTTGATTATGCTCATTTTGATTAAGTAATCCTTTGTTAAGTTTGACCAATTTTATAAATATGGTATATGTTAGAATTATTCAGTGTAACAATGCTGGTTTGTAGATTACTTGTCAATATTAAATTATAATGGTAATTATAATTTAATATTGTTAATCAAATAAAAATTTGAGATTTTGAAATTTTTTAGTTGAAATAAACAATGAATTTTGGAATTTAAAAATGAGAAAATAAAGTTAAAAGCTTTATTTTATTTGGTTAGTGTTATAATATATGGAGAATGATTTTGCTTTAGAGAAAATGCAATAATTATATTAATTATTGCCCATTTGCTTCTTAATAATTTTTAAAAAAAGAATGTAATTCTAAAGGATGTTTGATTAAATAAAAAGATGAAATTTGGTTTAAAAACAATTTTTAATTATAAATTCGAGTTTAAAATGGGTTGTAATATTTTTTTTGTGTAAGAAAATAATTCTTGTTGAATTTTAGAAGTTAAAAATGTAGACTTGCATTTAATTGTAAAAATTATATATTATTGTAAAATTAAGGATTTTAATAACAATAAAATGTCTTAAAAATAAAAATTAATCTTTTTATATGATGAAAAATATTTTATTTCATGTGTATGTATGTTTATACTTTGTTTGGGTAAAAACTAGGAAAAAAAGTGTTAGAGTTAATAAATTCTCTAGGCTATTTAATTTTCTTTTAATTAATGGATCCATAGGCCTATTGATGCCTATTGACTAGATGAGAAGGTGAGAAAAATACTTCCCATGCGTTCAATTTATCTCATCTTCTCCTTCTAACCAGTAAAGAGAAAATGAAACCCAACTCCACCTATTTTCAAATTCCAAGCTAAAATCTTCAAATTACTTCAACAAACTGGGAATTTCTTCAATCTATGATGTAATTAAAAGGTAATCAACTCCAAAATATTGATTATATCATCAAGTTTTGATTTTGAAATTTTGGGTTTGTCTAAGCTTTGTTTTTCTTCTTTGCATGTATTTGTTCTTCTATTTGACAGGTTATTGTAGCTTTCCCTTGCCTAAAGTAAGCAGCTTCCTTCAAGTTAATTCAGGTTTTGCTTCAAAATTGCAAGGTGAGTGATAAACTCCCAATTTTTAGCTGAAGCAAAGCTTCAAAAATTGAAATCTGAGCTTTTGTAACTTTTTTGTTGATAGTTCTTTTATGTGAATCTAGTTTAGGTTGCTTCTTTGCATGCTTATATCTTTTGATTCCGGCAAATAAATGCTGTCGGATTTCTTGCATTTGGTAGCTTGCAAATTGAACTTCATTTCTGCAAATTTTGGTTGAAAATATTATCATTTGGATGTTCGAAACAGTGGTAGAAAATCAACTCGAAAGTAGATTTTTGCCTGTTGAAATTGTTTGCTGAGTTGATGCAAACATGGTCCGAGTCTATGTTTGAGGTAGCATAACTCTTTCATTCCTTAGTGAAATTGCGTGATTCTTTTTTTTGAAAGATAGAGTTTTCTACTATAAGCATACCAAATTTTAGGCCATTTCGACCTATATAGCTTATAAAAATATGCTGCCGAACTTTGATACAGAGCATGTTTTTGCCCAAAATTTTACAGTGAAAACACTGTCTGGGTTCAACTTTGATACATCATAACTTTCTCATACTTTATCCAAATTACACGATTCTTTTTTTTGAAAGATGAAGTTTACTTTTATACGACTACCAATTTTTAGCTCAATCCGAGTTAACTTGGTCCACTTTTTCATGCCTGGAAGTTGGACCCAAGATGGTTTTCAGGCCAGTGCATTTTTTGTTTTTTGAACTGTTGCCAACACGGCCTGAGTCCATGTTTGAGACAGTGTAACTTTTCATTTCTAGTCGGAATTCATTGATTCTTTTTTTGTTTGAAAGATGAAATTTTATGCTATGTGGATATCAAACTTAAACTCAATATGAGGTCATTTGGTCCTCTATTTCATGCTTGGAAGTCGAACCCAAGATGGTTTTCAGGCCTGGGCATATTTTGTTTTTGAACTGTTGCAAACATGGCCTGAGTCCATGTATGAAATAGCGTAACTTTTTTATTTCTAGTCCGAATTCATTGGTTCTTTTTTGTTTGAGAGCTGAAGTTTTCTATTTTGGTACACATCAATTTTTAGTTCAATCAAAGGTCGTTTGGCCACTCGTTTTATGTCCGAATGTTGAACCCAGAGAAAATTTCAGACCTATCTATTATTTTGCCTAAGCGTTTTTATGTTCTTTTTCCATCCGATTTTTGACTTTTATTTCTTGTTTTTGGTGATATTGTGAAATGTTTTGAGGGCTATGATGCCTATAAATAGGCTAGCCAAGTTTTAATGAATTTGAAATTCGAATTCGAATTGAATTCGAATGACAGTTTTGAGTGATTTCTTTAATTTTGAACACAAATTTTTTCAAACAATTTTGAAATAATTTTTAAATAAATTGCATTTAAATTAATTATTATGTAATATTTTTAAATTATTTTAAGCTATAAAATCTATTTATTCTCTATAATAAAGGAATTTTCAAATATTGTCTTCAAAGGTGATTTTGGAAAATGGTTTTAAAAGCTTGTTTTCTCAAATAAATTATTTTATATATAAAATACACATTTTTGCACTATTTTAGTGAATGTGAAGGAGAATTAAATGGTTTGGTAAAACACATGGTATGAGACACATGCGTTTATCATATCGGTTAATTCCTGACTTGCCTGTTTAATCGTTTTGACCTTCAGGTCGAGTTTACCGATGAGATGAGGTAAACTTTTTTTTACTTCTATGAGCGTGAAATTTACTGGCGATTAGTAAATCGTTTAGTGCGAACATGTAGTATGAGATGCATGTTAACACTATTCGAGTTTCTATTTGAGAGTTTGTGGCACATTTTCCATTGCGGCATGCCGGTACTGTACCTTTGGGTCATCGCCATTGTGGCGTTTTCTATAGCGGCGCATTTGTCATCGAGACGTTTTCCATTGCGGCGTATTTGCCATGCGGCGTGTTCTCCATTGCGACATATTTGCCATTGCGGCGTATTTTTCATTATGACGTTTTGCCTTTGGGCAAGGTACCCATTTGAGGTAACAGTACTTGGCAAGGCTTCGGCCATATGCACGTGCAAAAAGTTTTGCGATGGTTTCTTTGACTATTTTCCCTAGTGTATCGCCCCTTTCCGGAACTGGTCCTTTGAACCATTTGATATATCTTTATGGCGATTACCTTTTGGGAATTTGAACTCTTGGAAGTTCTATTTTTGAGATTTGAATTGCCTACACTGGTGTTATATGAGATGTGCCTTTTGGCGTTTATTTGAGATTTTATTCTCCTCTTTGGTGATATATTTGCCTCATGGCGTGTTTGAGATGAGATCTCTTTATGCATGTTTTGGGTTTGCCAAGATGGCGGGTTTAGGTTTTTCCATAAACCACATTTGATGTTTTATGAATGCCGATGCTATGAGGCTCGCTACTTTTAGCTTTTTATGGGTTATTTTATCTCTTTTGAGATTATATGTTAGTGATACCATATTATCACTTGATGTAATCATACACTTTAGATTGTCCCTTTCCATTCAGGAATATTATTACATTATCCTTATGCTTATATTATCGCCTATCCTTGCAACCTGATTTGTTTAGCTAGACTGACCCGTGTATTTTATACTCGGGTCAGACCAAGGTGTTTCAGGTTAGGTACCTGTTGGACTTAGCCTTTCTACTTCCGCTTGGATATTTTGCTATCGCCTCTTTGATGTAGCTTTTTATGTAGACTCTGATATGTATATTTTTGACCTGTTGTATATTGTGTGGTCATCATACCACTTAGATGTATCATTTTGTATTACATTGGGAATGTATCTGTACATATATGTATATATCTGTTGTTTGCTGATCTGTGATGTGATTTGCATTTGGTTGTTATATTTTGTTCTGATAGATCTGTCAGCCGCGTAAGTTTTGTATGAAGTATTTATTGGATATGTCGATCCACTTGAGATGAATTTTTTTAAAGTATTTGTCGACATATTCAATAGATATTTAAGATAAGGCTATATATGGTCACTCCTAACCAGCCCCATTCTCCGTATTAGCAGACAGTATTACCTAGTAATACTATTTGTTAATGTGGGTCTTGGGATGGGGCGTCACATTAAGCCTCTTTGTGAATAGTGAAAAAAAGGTCAAATTTATATTTTGAAAATAAAGTCAAATTGGAATTGAAGTATAATTGAAATTGAAATTGGAATTTAAATTGAAATCAAAATCGAAGTCAAAATTGAAATTAAAATTGAGATCAATAGTAAAATTGAAATTGAAATCGATTTTGAAAATTGATATTGAGATTAAGTTTGAAGTTTAAAGTTGAACTAAAATTAGATTTGAAATCTAAGTTATAATTGAGTTCAATTTGAAGTTACAATTGAAATTTAATTGAAATTGTATTTGAAAATTTAGTATTAAAATAATAAGAATATTATAATACTATAATATGGAAATAGTGGAAATACACTTTAAATACTTTAAAAAGTGAAAATATTTATTTAAAATGATTTATAATAATTTTACAAGTAATAAAGTTCAATTTTAATTAATTATTTCAAGTGTTGAAAAATAAGTCAAAACTAGGCGAGTCGCACAACGGTAGTTCGCGATTTCATGCCAAAAAGTTCAAACGTGTGTACAGACTGCAGTATAGCTCGATTTTCTTCGAAACAAGAAATGCCCTGTCTATTATAACAATAATTTTCAAATAGAAAAAGAAAATCAAAATTTCATTAAGTAGATTTTGAATTATGTTCAAATCAATTTCCTAGAAAAATTACGCTTGTGCGGTTAAGTGACCATAATGGAAAATCTTTTTAAATCGATGTTTTTAATTATGGAAAAAATATGAAATGAATTTGATAAATCTATTTGAATAGTTTAGAAGAGATTTAAAGTGGAAAATATGAATTTTCAAATATTAAAAGTTGATTAAATCAAATAAGTCATATATAGCACTTTCCGTGGCACTTTTTCTACTACGAATTCTATAACTTTGGAAATATGAGGTTTAAACTTCACGATTTTTCCCAAAATCAATTATAAATTTTATGTAAAAGGATAGTTAAGTGTTCAAAAGATAATTTGGAACATTTATAATCAATTCCAAAATAAAAGCTAATGACTGAGTACGCTGAAACGACTAGTACATTTGTCCCGCTTATGAGATTTAGGAAGATAAAACAAGGTGTTTAACTAAAGATAGGAATGGAGCTACCAGTGCCCTAAACTTACCTGACCTATATTTTCTCTTCTTCGGTGAGGGGTGGAATAGATCGAAAGGAAGGCCTGTATGCTCTAAAAAGATTATATTAAGTTTTACCAAAATAATAGAAGATTAGTATTTTCCAAAATTTAAGCATTCTCCAAAATGAATAAACTATAACTTGGATTGCATAGAAATAATCTTCTTATATTTGTTATTAAATACAAAAGAGGGAACTCGTCCTATTCGTAGAATTTAAAGATGATCTCACGTTATTTCGCCCATAGCACTTGTTGAATACGGAAAGTGATGTTGGGTAAAATTAGAGTGATTTCTATGATCTTGTTTACTCAATAATGTTTCCTAAGATTAATTTAGGTTTTATAGTAAACGATGTATTAAATAACATTATTATTGACCCGTCTAATAGTTATGGAGTTTGGATCGATGATAAGTAAGAAAATTGGAAATGTTTTCCTAATTAATAAGTGGATGAACTTAGGATTACTCTAAGATTAAAAAGGGATTTAATAAAAAGAATTATAGTGAAAAGAGGCTTAATAAATCCTGTATATTAATATTCACTTTTTATCGGTAATTGGATTTCGAAGGAACAAGGATTGGATTTGGGCGATTCCTATTCGAAAACCACTTCGAACCAATTTATGTTTTGAAGAATGAAGCTGCTTGAAGATGTAGATATTCAAATGAATAATAACGAAGGACTACTAGTTGATTTTTAAGGATAAACTCCCGATTTACTTATTGTAGAAGTGGTCTCTTTGTTACGAAAAACCTCAGAAAAACAAGGACGCTTCGCCTTGTAATGGCCGAGGAAAGTATCTTCAGTTTCGTTCAACCCCAGAACGAACCTGTATGGACGAGTGCTTGACCTTGCATTCTAATCACATCGAGTGATCTCTATAAAATGTATACCAGTCGATGGCGGAGAAGAAACCTTCTCTTAACTTAACACGATATACTAACTCAGGAAGTTATATATTTGTAGAGATCAGTCATGTGAATATGAAACAGTAATGTGGCATTCATAGTGGAAATAATTTATGCTATGTGAAAAGGTAATTGTTGCCTTAAGCCTTTTCAACCGGGAATGACCGAAACATGGTAGATACAACAAGGCTAAGTGGGTCATTGCCATTAGTATATGACCATCCCGCTTTGGATATATTTCTTCCCACTATGATGTTTGGGATATAAATTAATGTGGTGTATGGAAATCGAGCGCTCGGATAAAGATCGGTAACTACCGGGGGTATATATTTGGTACTATCTAGTTACATAGGTAGGCGGGTCTTATGTTGGTAGAGGATCCTTTGTGTTGGTCATCGGGAAATCCATCTAGAGTTGTACCATCGGACGGTAGTCCCTTCACCTGGTCATTTGTATGGAAATCCGTTCTCCAATAAGAACTTGTGATTTTGTTTGTAGAACCCAGTATGCTGAACTTTAATCAATTTAACAATTTCGACAAAGATTAATAACTTTATTTTCAAATGTTTTCAAAACAATGTCATCAGAAATAGTATCAAATGTTTTGATATTAAAAGTGTTTTAGTTATCATAAGGGAAAAATCCGTCCGTATTTATATATGGGCATGGTCTTATGAGATACTCTTTCTTTTCAAAATGATTTATTTCCACGGCTAATATATGACACTGTCATTTATTATTAAGTTTTCTCAAGCTGGTTTACCAAGCCTGATCCGGATATTTTCAATACTCGGGTCAGATCTGAGTTGTTTCAGGTTTAGTAAAAGTCGGTTGGAGTTTCCAAAGGAGCTGGTGATATTAATCTACGTATCGACGTATGTTATTATCCGTTGCTGTTTTTTTGATATTTGTCAGCATTTGTAAGGACAAGTATTTATAACTGTCCAAGTTGAATTAGGTTAGACTCTGATATTTGTATTTTAAAAGTTTTCCACTGTAAAGATTATTTTTCAATACTATATGTTATCCATTCGTGCGAGATTCTATTCTGTCTTATTTTTCTTTTTACCATTCATCTTCCGTCTTTTCTTTCAATTTGAGTTGGACATGTGTGGTTTATTGTCAATTTAAGGGATGTAGAAAAAAAGGTTATGACATTTGGTATCAGAGCTTTTGGTTAAGCGAATACCGAAGCCCGATAGAAGTACGTCTCATCAGAGATAGGATTAGTAATATATTAGGTTGAGTATTCATTAGAGATAGGGTAAGTAACACCCTACAATGGTTAGAAATTAAGGATTGTTTGTAATTTAGCTTAGTAAAATATGAACATTTTGCGATTAGAATTGCATAATTTGACTATAAGGTATTTGATAGATTTAAGGTTAGGAAATTGGATTTAGAAATGGATAGCTAAATAAGTTAAGTAGATAATCACGGAATTTGTAAGAAAATGATGTACGCTTAGTAAAGTTGTCTTATTAATATATGAACAAGATAAATAATATTGGCTAAATTAAGATTTTAGTTAAATAAAACTAAGGATTAAGTTTTATAACTTATCAATTTGAAATAATAGTAGAATTCCACGTTTTTTGAACATCCTAATTGACGTAATAACTGTTTGAAGTTTGGGGATATGTATACATAATCTTAGGAAGTAAAGGTATAATATACAAGTTTAAGTCATATTTGTATGCTTAAGTAATAATGGATTTAGTAGAAAGTAAATGGTTGTGAAATGAACTTGGATTAATAAGAAATACATTAGGTAAAAATGAATGTGAATAAATAAGTAAGTTATACGTAAATTATTTCGGCACACATAATTTTGATCTATGATTTGAGTACAGAACTTTGAGGTGTTTACACCTATTCGAGAAAGGATTTATCACTCAATTTTTGATGGTGAACATTAATAAGGGTTATGGTTATGTACTTGTGTTTTCTATCATAGATGAGAGCTATGCAAGGAAAGCAATCGTTGGTAATCAAGAAGCTTGATCAAAGTCCGCACTAGAAATATTAGGCGATCGATACTAGTTCGGAAGTAAAGTTATGGATTAGAATAATAGATAGAATCAAATATCACATATTATATGATGTTTTGGGTCTGTCAACATAGTAGCTGGATAGTTATCTTAAATAGTAGGCACTAAGATATATGATTTAGACACATGTTTTTGGGGGGGGGGGTGTGTGTATACACATATATAGCCTCAGGTGTAGTACATGCTTAGGTCAAGGGATGGGTTAGGTTGAACGTATTCATTTATATAGTATCTATGTGGTTCTATAATAGACTAGTTAAGTATATTATCTTAAGTATGTAGTACGCACTAGGATGGGTAGGATAGAAGTCTGACTTGGTGTAAGTATTTATAACCTTAAGTACGTGATATGTACTTAGGTTAGTGTGGGGAATCTCTGTATGTATGGTATCATTTGTTTCAGTGTTGTAATGATATCAACCTTCTTCTTTTTATATATGCATGTTTTTTCTATAGTCAGTATAAATAGGTCAAAGTGTTTGAGGATACGAGTATTAGATATATTTTATTATCTAACTTTCATTTTGAGGACGAAGGGGAGAATGTAACGATCCGTAATTTCGCTACTTCGAAAACGAAAGATTTCGTTTATTTTAAATTTAAAAGGGTTTAAAACTTAAATGTATACGTTATATATAATAGGAAATAATAGAGAAATTGTTTATTCTTACAGTTAAAAGAAAAAATATAAAATTTGGATTTTAGAACAAATAAGCAAAAGTTAAGTGTTGTTAAAAATAAATAAATGCTCAAATAAGTAACTTTAAATACTAGTTTGAAAAGTTAAATTATATTAAAGTCACTTAATAAAGATAATAAAAGTATATTTAAGGATTTAAAAATATGTTTTTAAAATTTTACAAAAATATTCAAAATTTGTCACATTTTGTCAATGCAACTTCAAAATTCAATATTTTGATGTTAACTTTAACGATATGAGATTTTAACCTAGATAAACTTGTTTTAATAATATAATAGGAAATCAAATTTTAAGTTTGGCTTACATAAATATATAATTTAGCAAAAACGTCAAGTTTTGACTGTAAAATTTGTCAATAACAACGTTGTTTTCAACTTAACAAATTGTCGCAACGTTGTATGAACATATACACTTTAAAACATGTATAATGCATCTTTACAAACTATAAACACATTACATTTATATCATATAAAATAAACATCACTTTTTTGTAAAAAAAATAAAATAAAACATAAAAGAAAAGTGTAAAAGCATGATTTGACAAAAGAGTGTTTTGCTAAACTTAAGAAACAACATCATTACACTTTGCATCTTATCTCATTAATGAGATGTTACTAATAAACATGGAAAAGGAGCAAAATAAATTTCGGTATTTTATAATTAATGGAAAAGAGGAAAAAAATCATTACATAAGGACATAAATCAAATCTTAACGTAATTTCACATTGAATATCTCTCTTTTCATGCATTAGAGAGGAGTTTCGAATATAGCAAAAAGTCAAAAAAGTAGACAAGGGTAATATGCTCATTTAGTTGTAAAGCTCAAATATAAATAACATTCATACCATCCATTTTTTTCACAAACTCATCTTCTACTTTCTTCCTTTCTCTTCACTTCCTAAAGCTACACCACTCCATCAACTTCCTCCACCTCAAGCAAACTCCACCACCACCTAAGGCCACCTCTACGTTGGCCAAATACATCGCCACCCCACCCTACACGGCAGTACACCCTACCTAGGACCCACACCCGAGAGCTCCACCTCCTTACACACCCAATGCCGAACCCTATATTCATTTATAAAAAAGTAGAAAAGAAAAAAAGAAAAAAGAAAGGAGAGAAAAGAGAGTCCGGATTTCCGAAGGCGGGGTACGAACTCAAAAAGAAGCAAAGTCAGTAACGGTAGAAAAGTTTGACGGAGCAGAAATAAAGGTGAGAAATTCTTATCGCTTTTAAAAAATCGTATTTCGATTTTTCTATAATAATCATCTTATGACATATGCAAGTATGCACACCTTCAAAATGTTGTTTTGGATGTTTGGTTATGTTTGAATAGTAGCAAGTGTTTATGGTTGTGATCATTTATCATATTATCTTATGTATGGACCATAATTATGTTAGTGATAAATGTTAACTTGATTATGCTCATTTTGATCATGTAATCCCTTTGTTAAGTATAACCTACTTTATAAACATGGTATATGTTGGAATTATTAAGCCTCTTTGTGAATAGTAAAAAAATAAATCAAATCTGGATTTTGAAAATAAAGTCAAATTGGAATTGAAGTATAATTGAAATTGAAATTGGAATCGAAATCGAAGTCAAACACGAATGTGAAATTGAAATTGAGATGAATAGTAAAATTGAAGTTGAAATCAATTTTGAAAATTGAAATTAAGATTAGGATTGAAGTTTGAACTAGAATTGAAATTAGATTTGAAATCTAAGTTTTAATGAGTTTAGTTTGAAGTTAGAATTGAAATTTAATTGAAACTGAATTTAAAATTTTAATATTAAAATAATAAGAATATTACAATATTATAATATGGAAATAGTGAGAATACACTTTAAAAAGTGAAAATATTGAATTAAATGATTTGTAATAATTTTATAAGTAATAAAGTTCAATTTGAATGAATTATTCCAGGTATTGAAAAATAAGTCCAAACTAGGCGCATCGCGCAACTGTAGTTCGCGATTTCGCGTCAAAAAGTTCAAATGAGTGTATAGAGTAAAATATAGCCTGGTTTTCTTCGAAACAAGAAATGTTTGGTCTATTATAACCATAATTTTTAAATAGGGAAAGAAAATCAAGATTTTATTAAGTAAATTTTGAATTATGTCCAAATCAATTTTCTAGAAAAATCGCGTTTGTGCAGTTAATTAACTATAACAGGAAAACTTTTTAAATGGACGCTTTTTATTACAGAAAAATATGATATAAATTTGATATGTCTATTTGAATCATTTAGAAGAGATTTGACATGGAAAATATGAATTTTCAAATATTAAAAGTTGATTAAATCAAATAATTCACATATAGCACTTTCCATGGCGCTTTTTTGCTGCGAATTCTATAACTTTTAAATTATGAGGTTTAAAATTAATGATTTTTTCTAAAATCAATTGTGAATTTTTGTAAAAGGATAATTAAGCGTTTAAAAGATAATTTGGAATCTTTATAATCAATTCCAGAATAAAAGTTAATGATTAAGTATGTAGAAATGACTAGTACCTTTGTCCCCTCTATAAGATCTATGAGGATAAAGCAAGGTGTTTAACTAAGGTTAAGAATAGAGCAGCTGGTGCCTTGAACTTACTTTGGTTATATTTGGCGAGGGGTGGAACAGATTGAAAGGAAAGCCCTGATGCTCTAAAAAGATTATATTAAGTTTTTCCAAAATAAAAAAAGATTAGTATTATCCAAACTTTAAGCACTCTCCAAATTGAATAAACTACAACTTGGATTGCATAGAAATAATCTTCTTATACTTGGTGTTAAATTCCGAAGAGGGAACTCATCCTATTTATGGAATTTGAATGGCGATCTCACTATTATTCCTCCCATAGCACTTGTTGAATACGAAAAATGATGTTGAGTAAAATTAGAATGATTTCTATTATCCTATTTACTAAATAATGTTTTCTAAGATTAATTTAGAGTTTATGGCAAACGATGTCTTAAATAACATTGATTTGACCCGTTTAAAATTAAATTTGGATCGATGATAGGTAAGAAAATAGGAAATGTTTTCGCTATTAATAAGTGAATGAACGTAGGATTACTCTGAGATTAAAAAAGGATTTAATAAAAAAATTAAAGTGAAAAGAGGCTTAATAAATCTTTTGTACTCATATTCAATTTTTATCGATAATTGGATTTCATGGGAACTGGGATCAGATTTCAGTGATGAAAACCACTTTGGACCAATTTACGTGTTCGAAGAGTGGAGTTGCTTCAAGTCGGAGATATTAATACGAATAATAATGAAGTACTACTTGTTGATTAATTGGGGATAAACTTTCGATTTACTTATTGTAGCAATGGTCTCTTTGTTTTGAAAAACGTCAGAAAAATAAGGACTTCTCGCCTAGTAATGGCTGTGGAAAGTACCTTCGGCTTCGTTCAGAACCTAGAACGAACTTGTATGGACGAGTATCTGATCTTGCATTCTAATCACATCGAGTGATCTCTATAAAATGTATATCAGTCGGTGGCGGAGAAGACACCTCATCTTAGCTTAACACCCTTTCCCGAGACATATGAGCCCAGGAAGTTATATATTCGTAGAGATCAGTCATGTGAATATAGAATGGAAATGTGGCATTCAAAGTGGAAGGAATTTGTGCTATGTGAAAAGGTAATCATTGCCTCAAGCCTCATCAACCGGAAATGTCCGAAACAGAGTAGATGCAGCAAGGCTAAGTGGGTCATTCCCATTAGGATATGATCATTCCCTTCTAGATATATTTTTTCCCGCTATGATGTTCGGATGTAAATTAATGCGATGTATGGAAATCGAGCGCTCGGATAAAGGTCGGTAATGACCGAGGGATGACATATTCAGTACTATCTAGTTATAGAGGTAGGCCGGTCTTGTGTTGGCAAAGGATCCTTTATGTTGGTCCTTGGGACATCCCTTTAGAGGTGTACCTATTGAAAAGTTGTCCCTTCACTTGGTCATTTATATGGAAATCCATTCTCCAATAAGAACTTGCGGTTTTGTTTTTAGAACCTAGTATGCCGGAATTTAATCAATGTAACAATTTCGACTTAGATTTATAACTTTATTTGCAAATTTTTTCAAAATAATGTCATTAGAAATAATATCAAATGTTTTGATATATAAAAGTGTTTTAGTTATCATAAGAGAAAAACCCATCTGTGTTTATGTGTGGGTTTGGTCTTATGAGATACTCTTTCTTTTCAAAATGATTTTATTTCCAACGCTGATATATGACACTCATTTACTATTGAGTTTTTCTCACGCTGGTTTATCAAGCCCGATCCAGGTAATACTCGGGTCAGATCCAAGTTGTGTCAGGTTTAGTTGAAGTCGGTTGAAGTTTCCAGAGGAGCTAGAGATATTCATCTATATATGGACATAATCTATTATCCGCTACTGTTTTTTGATGTTTGTCGGCATTTATAAGGACATATGTTTATAACTGTCCAAGCTGAATTAAGTTAGACTCTGATATATATATATATTTTTAAAAGTTTTCCACTGTAAAGATTATTGTTCAATATTATATGTTATTACATTCGTGTGAGATTCTGTTCTGTCTTATTTTTCTTTTTACCCTTCCTGTTCCGTCTTTTCGTTCAATTTGGGTTGGAGATGTATGGTTTATTGTCAACTTAAAGGGTACAGAAAAATGGGTCGTGACATACATACATGTATATCATTCCTAAAAAAGGTTTTAACGGTATGAATAGATGATTTCAAAAGGGGTTAAGAATTGCTTTGAGGCTAAAGTTGTTATTTGTTTAATTACTTGTTTGAAAATAATTTACTATGCTTAACACTAAAAGCCGATGAAGTAGGCTTATCTATTTGTAAGGGTTAAGGTTGATATTCAAGTAGGGATAAAAGTAGTAGTGCTCTAACCTACCGTCTTCACTATTGTCTGAGGATAGTTAAGTTGGAAAGGTCAGAAACATGTTAATCATGTTGTATTATTACATGTTTATGGAAGTCGTTAATACTAAACACAAAAATATGATGAGGTAGGCTTGTCTTTCTGTGAGAGTTAAGAATAAAACATCTATGCATGGCTTTGATATGTGACCAGTGCTCTAACTTACCTGACTTCACTCTTAACCGTGGAATAGTGTAATTTGGAATGTTGGAAATGTGTTAAGTGTACAAACCTTGATTTCTATAGGTGATCGTTTTTACTGGATAGTCTATTAATCGACTATCATACTTGACCAATTATAACTTAAGAAGTATTTGAAAGCTTCACAGCATCATACTCTTTAAGAATCTCTAGTGAGGAGTAATGGTATGAAACATTTCCATCTTTAAGAACTTATATACACGAGATCCCTCATGAAGGACTCCTCTTTATATATTTTTCTTACTTCTAAATGAAGGAGAATTGAGTTTACCGCTAATTCATTGAATTAGTTTTAGAGAGTCCTAGATCAGTAAGTATTTTACTTACGAAATATCGCTTCAGAACTAGTATATGAGTTTATGTTTTTGAAGCGGTTGTGAAGTGGAATGTTATAGAGACGAACTGTCTATCCTAATGTTGAGCTCAAGGAAGATGTCAGCTTTAACATTGCAGACTTGTGCTATATAGTTCAGTCTGTCCCAAGGGTAAGTCCAAGAGAAAGGTCAGCATTAGTTTTTGTCAAATGGACTTATGTGGGAATCCATGGAGTGATTCACGCTTTGTTTGAGTAATAAAGACTTGTGTGGTAGTTGTCGAACGTAACATTGACGTCAAAAATGGCTAAAGACAGTGTAGACTGTAGAACATGGGGTGTAGCTAAGCTATGACAGGGTATATCAACTCCATATCTAGATCATGCTTATCGATGATGCTAGCGGGAGTTGATGATACTTGGTTCCATATAGTTCTGTAGGTTTGTGGATGGACCAGTTTTGTTTATATTATGCTATGTTTTATCTAGAGATACACGATGCTTAGAAGGCAGTTTCTGATCATTATGCATAAAGTTCGGATTTGGCTAGACCGAAGAGATCTCCATGGAAAATCCATATGCATACGTACCTTAGTGGTTTTGGTTGTACCTTAGTATTGTTACGGTGTAATCAATATAAGCGCCATAGTTATTTAATATGATTTATTTTCTACACTCAAGACATTATCTATTATAGCACTATATTAACTTATTGAATGGTTGGTTCTAGGAAAACCATTACGGGAATTCGTATGGTCACAACAGTTACTATTACATGTTCCATATATCTTGATTTTTCTCATACTGAACTTATGCCTGACACATGTCTTTTATTTTCTCTAGATTCCTCTTGTACTCTTTCGAGTAGGCTAAGTAAAGCAGGTTTTACTTTGGATGCAACAAACTTCAGGAGATGAGCTGGAGGCTTCTGTTATCTATTTTTTTTCTTTTTCTATTGCACTATATTATGTACGTATATGTCAGCATTATGAGGACATATAGTTATAACTATTCAGGCTGATGACAGTACTTTGGTTTGGAAACTCTAAAATTTCTGTATTTAGAGTAAACCTTGTATTGTTCTTTTGATATTTTATATTATTCTTCTGTTATGAGATTCTAAGTTCTATTCTTTCTTTCTTATTATATTCCCTTTCTTTTATTGTACCCTAACTATTGGTATTTTTGGTACTTGAGTGCTCGGCATATTAATATAATGATATATGTAGTGTCCACATTCGAGGGTCTAAAAGTGGGGTCGTTACGCTTGATATTAGAGTCCAGTTGGAGCGAACACCTTGGCTTTGGTTATTTATGACTCATTGGGGATAGGGTAAGTGACATTTTACGTAACGAACCGCATTTTCGACCCTCAAAAGTCGACACCAAATACATCCATGTTATTGAAATGCAGGACATCCAATTGCTAGAAAGGCAGATTGTGAGGATAAAACAAAAAGGAAAGAACGGAGAAAAGGTAAATTATAATCTCACATCGGAATCGACAACATATAATATAAAAAGATAGTAAAAACTATCACTCTAAAACATAGAGTACAATAGAGTTAAAAAATAACTTGCCAGCTGGATAGTAATAAAATCACAAACTTATAATTGCTAATAGGTATATATAATACAGCAGAAAGTAAAACATACTATAGGTGAACATCCAACTCCACTCTATAAGTTCTACGTCCCACCAACGACAACCGGGAAAAAATACTCGGTCTGACCCGAGCATAATAATAAAATAACACCAAATTAGATAGGAAAACCAATGTGAGAAAACTCAAGTAACATGACAAACATTTAATAATTCTACGAGACCATGCCGCTAAACGTGGAACTGGTTTTTACCTTACAATAATAGCATCCATATATTAAGAAATGAGAAAAAATCAAAATAAGAAAGGATGTACATAGATAACAACAAAATCGAAATTTATACAATTGGCAAATATAATTAAACATCGAGAAGAGCTTCAGACAGTTCTCAATGCAAATTACTAACATTATTTAAAGATTTGAATTAAATAAGGAAAGGAAATTTTTCAACAAATGACTAGGAAGTTTCTCCCCACTTAGTGAAAGTATACCACTAGAAATATACTAGAGAACTACGATGGGTCTCGAGAACTCCAAGCAGGATCTCTCCAACGGTTACTGAGTATTCAAGTATTTCACATCTCCGAAGCATACAAACGAATCCAATCTAGAGTAGATGTGAAGATATCATAATGGAAATAATCTCAACAACATGGCCCCACACTTGCCCTTTGGTTTTAGTCATTTCCAATAAAGGATAGAAATACTTAAATGAGCAACAAATCATCTTGGACTGAAGAAACAAGAAGAAAAAATTAATTCCAAGGTTCAAGATAGGAACAAGAAAAATGAATATATCCAACATAATTAGGAGGATGCTTCTCCTTCAAAAAAAGTATACCTCTATATAAAATATACTTAAGAGCACAAGCATCAGTCTCGGGAACTTTCAAGCTAGACCCCGTTAAATCCATAGGCATCTGAATATACTAACATCAACGCATGCAGGCTATCACATTCTCTAGATGAATGTGAATATATCCTAATGGGTGCAACCCACCTGGCTTGGCTCTCACTAGTACTTTGGTTTTATTTTTTCTTATGTTGGATACCAATGCTCAAAATGAGAAAAAATCATCTTAGAATGAAGAAACATAACAACGACTAGGAAGGCGCATCCCTCCTTTACACGTGCTTTGGTTTTAGTCATTTTCACCAAAGGATACCAAAACTCAAAAAAGAGCAACACGTCTTCTTAAAGTGATTAAATACAAAGAAGACAACAGAATCAAATTCAAGAGTCGGTAGATCAACTATCGGGAATAACAAAGAGATTTGTGTATGGGAATTAAATCGCATACGCTTACACTAATAAATGAATCAAACTTTTAAAACATTTAATCCACATTTGGGCTTGATTTTCACATTTCAAATAGTGTAATACTCTTTGAATATTCTTTTTATAGGGAAAATTAAAATACTAAGTGTATTAAAACAAGGGTCACAATCAAATGTCATTAAAATATTGTTTACTATAAATCAAAATAATTTACACTTAGCTTTATTTTAAAACAATTTCTGCATTTACAAATTTAAAACAATTATCCTAAAGGATAATAAAACAATTTAAATACCTTTATAAATTTAAAATAATGTTATTTGCCCTAAAGATTAATTAATATACAACTTTATAATCTTTTTAATAAAATAATCAATCATCTTTAAACACTTTTTTCAAATTGATTAATTAACTTAAAACATTTTTACTATATCAATTATGTAACTTTAAACAATTTTATTAAATTAGTTAATTTACTTTAAACCCTTTTATTAAATTAGTTAATTAACTTTTAAAAACACCATTAATTAAAATCATTAACTAAATCCAAATATCATTAATTAAATAGACTAATTACTTTTAAACATCATTAATTATGATTAGTAATTAAAACCAAATATGATTAACTAGAAATGATTAATTAGATTGTAACGACCCTAGATTTTAATTTAATTTAAATTGATAATTAAATGAATTTCTGAATGAAATTGTAAGGGAAATTGATTATAAATGGAAGCGAGTTTCCCCGAGTTCAAGTATATTCTATATAAATCATTTAAATTTTTAAATATTATATATATATATATATGTATATATGTGAATATATATATGTTTATGTATATTTGGATATATATGAGTCAATTTGAAATTATAAAATCTTGAGTGTATACATATATATATTTTGATTTGAATTTAAATCTTAGATGCATGATTTAATAAATATTTGGGTTATAAAATAAATTAAGAAAAATATATATATAGTAACCCATAAATAAATTTTAACAACATGTTAAAACAGAAGTTATTCATACTATAAAGTAATAAGACAAAGCAGTGGAACAAAACGTGTATATGAATTAACTTGCAAAAACAAACCATCTATATTTAAACATTAAAACAAAATGTGTGAGCAAATAAAATGAAGAAGCAAGACAAGAAACAAGTAAACATATAAATGAAGTATTCAAACAAAAGAAATAACATGCAAAGTAAAATAAAACACAAACATAAACAAAACAAAATATCTTTTAAAATATAAACTATTGAAATAAATATATAGAAAGATACAAAACAATTTGTATGTAAGATAAAATAAATACTCAAGATAAAAATAGAAATGTGTAGGCTTGCAAAAGAAAAGAAACAATATGCATTCAAATGTGATTTGAAATGTATTCATATGACAAGTGATAAAACAAAAGAAGAAATACACATAAGAAAAGGTATGTAAACAAACTCAGCTCAATATAAAACTGCAAACAAATAAAGTATAACAAAATGAAGCAACAAAGGTAAAATAACAAATCAAATAAGATGATTTATGTACATGATATCAGCCACCAAACATAAAATCATCTCAGCCGAGTAAAAGAGTACAAGGCTAGAACAAGCAAAAGATAAGGAAGGAAGAAAATCTGCATAGTTAAGAATAAAATACTTGTACCTGATAATATACAAACAAAAATATATCTGCAGCCACCAAAGTAGAAAAGAAAAATGTCTTTAGTCAAGCAAAGCATGATATTAGCCGAGAAAAAGGGATGCATTAACTCTTCATACATAAACAAGTACAAGCAAACATCCTAAGTACATACAACATCTTCAGCCATACCTATTGTGTACAAAACAATATACACCCTGTACAAAGTTTTATACTCAGTAACTTCATTCTTATATATCAACTTTCTTATCTCATTTTCATGCATCAAAAGAAAACCGAGCATCATGTGTAAAAAAAAAAAACTAGATCAACAATTCAATTAAACAAGTAAGAAGATCAGAGGGGTTCCAACTTGCAAATTTCAAAGCTGTTAAACATAGCAGTTCTGTTTTTCTGGAAAACAAGGTGAGTAACTTATTCTATTTAGATACTTTTAAAATATAAAACCGTTGCTTATATATATAGGTATGTCTGTGAGTAGCAATTTGTTTTTCTACTTGAAAACTTGTTGCATTGGCTCTGTGTATCTATGTTGTTCATCTCTCTGCTTAGTTCCAGAGCATCAGATCACCAAGAAAAATTTCATTTCTTCCTCTCTGATCAATGTTAAGCCTTGCTTCCAAAAACAAATATGCGTGTTTTAGTTTGAGTTGCCATCTAAAAATAATTGCATAACATAAAAATGCATATAGAATGAAAGCTCAAGCTTTTACAGTAAAAACTTAAAATTCTGGAAATTTCGTCTATCACGAATCATTAATTCAAGAATATAACTTGAATCTATATTAAAAGTTATGATTTTTAAGCGTGGTTTGATGATTTTTAGTTGCGTGGTTCAATAGCAGTTCGAAGATGATCAAAATAGGTATTTTGGCCAATTGCCGGTGATGGGTGAGGTGTTAGGGGCCGAGTTTTTGACTGGAGAACGAGGAAGGTACGGAGAGTCGGGGAAAAATAGTGCGGCGGTGGTCAGAGGGTTGTGGTGGCGGCGGCGCAAGGTTTAAGCTTGTAAACCTAATTTTTTGAGTGGTCAGGGAATCGAGTGACGTGGTTTCTCTCGTGCACCGAGTTGCATGCGACCGTGGGTGATGGTAGAGGGGTAGTTGATGATCACGTGACCGGAGTTGCACGAACTCCGATGGCCGAGGTTGGGTGAACAGGGCGATGACAGGTTTTGGGGCGTGGACCTGATCGTGTTTCCAGGTTTGGGTTTTTGGGCTTCAATTCGTTTTTGATGAGATAAGGGAATTCTGGCGATTGGAAGTCGATTGGGGGATGGTCTTCGATTTGCTCAAAGGTGAGGTGATGGCCGGAGGGAGGCGGTGGAGCGGTGCACATGCACGTGAGAAAATGTTGTGCATCTGGAAAAATTTGTTTTGCTTTTGCCTGGGAAGAATAGAGTTTACTCTAGCGTGTTTGCTCGAAGTTGTACTCGAGACGATGTGGGTTGGTCTCGAAGCAAGAACAGGGGTGTCTCGGGTCGAAAATATTGTACAGGTTTTAACAGAACCTGTTTCTTTTTTTTTTATTTGAATATAAAACTGAATTTTAAAGTTCAAAAGCAAAAGTTTATCTATGTAGGAAAAAAAAAATCAAAGCCTAACATAACTCAAGTTCAGGTTTGAAACTTAGTTTAAAAATTTAAATTTGTTTTAAATAAAAGAGTTTAAGCAATTAAAGTATGTTTTAAAGAATTTGAATTAAAAATGGAATTTGGAAATTTTAAGGAAATGAATTCTAATAAAGGTTTAATCAAAGTTTAAATCTGGAATTCAAATCTAAATTTGAATTTTAGTTTTGTAATAAAAGAAGTTTTTTTGAATTTTAAATTGTTCTGAATAACATGAATGATTAAGTGTATTTTTAAATTAAATTGAATTTAAAATTTAAAGTGCAATGATAGAAATACACTTAAATATTAATGAAGTCATTAATAAAGAAATTAATTATCTTAGAGATAATTAAGGTAGTGAAAATAATTTAATTAATAAGGTAATTAAAGAATGATTTATTTTATTTATAAATTAATGAATTAGCAATGATTAATAATGATTTTAATCTATGAAATTTCCTTAAGTAAGTAATTAAAGAAGTGTTATTAGTTAATAAAGACGATTTACTAAGGATTGTCAAATATTAATTAAGGTGATTAATTTTAATAGTTAATTGGATTTATAAATCCAGATAATCAAAATTATAAATTGCAAAATGCAATTACTTCATGAAAGTAATTGAAGATTTATCACTTATTGAAATTAATTTTGGATAAATTGATTAATTAAAGTTAATTTATTTAGTTTAATTAATTTAAGAAGATCATTAGATATATTGGGAATTAATGATGAATTGTTATGAGATGATTGCTTTATGGTAAGTAATTAAAGGTTAAATTTCTTTAAATAATTAGGGTTAATTAATTATGAAATTGGTTTAAAGAAAAAAAAATCAATTAAATAAATATGATTAATTAAGAATAATCTAAATAATTAAGTTGTTTGATAAATTAATTTATATCAAATGATTTGAAATTAATAAATCAGAATTGAATAAATTTGATTGGAAATAATTGAATAAATTAGGATTAATCAATTGATTAATTCTGCTTATAAATGATTATTGAATACTTGACCTTACTTATGAATGATTGTATTGTATGAGATGCCTTGAAATGATTGTCCTATCTGATATGTGATATTTTGTTCTGTAGATTGTGGTATGTAAAATTTATTCATTTATGGATGATACATCTGTATATTATCTGTTAATCTGTGATGATTGAATGTTGTTGCACTATTGTGTGTTAAAACCCCTGGACCACACCATACACACACAATTATGGATTTCACGAGGAAATCGATTAAGTCACAGATTTTTGAAATAGTTTAAATTGAATATTTGAATTCAAATGTTTTGGAAATGGAATCGGAATAAATGTGAAAAGCTTTTGGAATGGAATTTCAAAATAGAATTTATTATTTTTAAATTACTTGATTAAGTTTTTGGAATTTAAATAAGTTGGTTTAAATTTAAATTCAATACTTGAAATTGAATTCAGTAATTTGAAATTAGGGATTAATGATATTATACTAGTCATTATGAGTTAAACCATTTTTAAAGTATTATTTTTGGGAATTTGAATTTAACTCAAGAATTTCAACTCGTATAAATGAATCAGATTTCCAAAATGAAAACTGTTGTTTTCAAATGATAAACACTTTTGGATAAGAACTGAGATTCCAGTTAGTTAGGGGAATTTCAAGATTAAATAGAGAAATGATTTTCCTAAGTTATGAATGAATTCTTTTTGAAAGCTATGAATTAAATCTGTTTATTTTTAACAGATTTAAATTGATGATTGTTTAAATCAAATTGAAATGAAATTGTTTTGAAAGCTATAAGTTAAATCTTTGATTTAAAGATTTAACGAGTTAATCAAATTGAAATGAAGATTGATTTGGAAAATCTGTGAATGAATCTTTTGTTTAAAAGATTAAAATGTGAAAACTGTTTAAACCGTTAAAGGTTGTGAAAATGAATCTTTTTGTTAAGAGATTTAAGATGGTAATCGGTTTAAATCATTTGAAAGAAAGTTTTGAATTATTAAGTTGTGACTTAATTGAAATCCCATTATCCATTTGTTTTTAGAAATATCGTGCTCACTATTCGGTTTAACCGGGAAAGGACCTTTGTGTCGTATAACCCATTCCGAATAAGTGATTCGACGTTATGGATAGCATTTAAAGACCGGTGATGAAGACCGGGTATTTGCGAAAGCGATAGGATGACCTATCGATTATCTCTGCACTGGGTAGCTCCTAAGTGATGGAAAATCCGATCGGGATTGTGAATATCCGGGTTGCAAGGACTTCTTTGTAAGTGCCTTCGGTTCTGTTCGATCCCGGAACAGACTTGTATGGATTGTATGTCTGACATTACAAGTTGAGATATAAAGCAGATTTCTTTCAAATATATTTCTGTTGGTGGCGGAGAAATTATTCTTTTAGCTTAACACCCTTCTCTGAGACGTACGAGCTCAGAGGTTATATAGTTGAAGTTATCAGCGATATATTCCCAATTTGGTAATGTGACATGCTGAGTGTTGCTGTAAATGATCATTGTGTTGATTATTGTGATAGGATCGTTTATTTGATCGTCTATCTTAGTGATCATTGTGTTGATCATTTGTTGACCCAAAGCATAGCTTTTGTATAAAGAATGTTTTTGTGGACGTGAATTCGTCGAGCCTCACACCCCGGAAATGGTCAAAACAGGAAAGATGCGGCAAGGTTATGAGGGGTAGCACCCTTTAGGGTATGTACATTTCCTTCTGGATAGAGGTTGTATCATGGTATGGAGCCCAGATATTTAACCTATGTGGTTACTGCGAATTTATTACTTTGTGGTTGTTGGTTTTCGGGATCCCGTGAGAAAGGTCGTTTACGATCGGGGAATGGCGTGCTCGTGTCAGTAGTTACCCAGTTAGGGGTAACCCGGCCTTGTGTTGGCAGAGTTCCGGTTTGGTTCTCGGGGATGTCTTTCCAGAGGCATTCTCATGTGGCAATGGGAAGTTCCTTGGCCTGACCATTTGTTGGAAATCCAAAGAAACAATACGAAACTTGTACGGTATTAGTTGTAGAACCTGCTATTCACTTATGGTGGTCACCACTGTTTGGATGGTAGCTATAGTAGGCATACGATAATGGTCGTATGTTGGCTAAGATTTATATTCTACTTTCGAAATGAATTTTCCCTACACTATACACTAGTAATAATATCAAATATTATTTTAAATGCGTATCAAGCATCTTTGACTATCATAAGGAGAAATCTCCTCCGATTCTGCGTTTGCATTGTGTGTGTGTGCGGGAGGCCTTATGGTAGTCTCATTTTTAAAAGCATTGCGAATTGACTTTGAAAATCTTTTATTGAATGTTTTTAAAGATAAACTGTTTTTGTTGCTCACACCAGTCCCACGACTGATCCGGAGTTTATCGTTTCTTTCCTAAACTCTGGGTGCTCATTATTTTCTACACGAGCAGTCTAGAGTTGGGTTTTACAGATAGTTAGATATAGTGGATTATCTGGAGTTAGTTCGGTCCTTGGATCACACCAGTCTTGCTAAGCTTGGTGCAATGTTTATGGGGAGTTCGAGCTATTGCTGGATTAGTTCTTGGAAATGGAGTTGCAGTTATTTCTGGAGTTCTTCCTTGAAGACTATTTTAGAGTTATATTGTTCCGTATGTTAGATATCGTCTATTTTCTTTTCCGCTGCTATTTTATTGTATCATATCTCTGATGTATATTGATATCTATTGGATTATCTGTTGTATCAGATATTGTATCAAAGCTGTATATCAATGTATTGTTCTTTTATTCCGCTGTGTTGTTTACTTAATGATTGTTATAAGCTCCGGCGAATCGGATTTGAACGGTCGAATCTATGACATTCGAGTACGATTTGAAGTATGGATGTCGATTTTTGAGCGGGCAAAATCCGACTCGTCACATTTGGTATCAGAGCTAAGGGTTAAACTTTAGCTCAGGAGTGTAACACATTAAGTAGCTCATTAAAGATAGGATGAAGTAAATCCTAGAATGAGTAATCCTTAAGATATCCATTTGAATGCCTCAGTAAATTCTCTTACTATCCACTGATAGTGAGTATAAGTGCAAAAAGAGAACGAGATAGAGGACAGGGAAATACGACTATAAATGGTCGATACTCTGTAACAATAGTGGAAACAACTTTCTCTATCAATTTTCTTTGATTCGTTTCTAAATTCTTTTGAATTGCTTCGTGACAGCTCCAGAGAAAGAAGTTTCGATGTAATGGCAGCCCTACGAATCGTTATAGGAAATTTTTATTTCGTATCTTCATTGATTTCTTATCGGCTTTTCGATTTAAACTCTAATAAATGAATTAGAAATTGGAAATTTTAAATAAATTGGAAATTTTAATTGAATTAAATTGATTAATAGAATATGAAGGATAATTTGAATTGTATCGATAAAATGATTTCGTTTGAAATCAAATCTGAACTTTTATTATAATTTCTTGTATCTATTATTGATATTCTGGTTTGGTGAGCCAAATGCAGAACTGATATCTAGCTTGATTTTAAAAGATATTTCTCTATCTTTCATCTATCTGTGTTGTTTTCGTGCCTGCAAATTTCGAGGACGAAATTCTTTTAAGTGGGGAAGTTTGTAACGACCCTAGATTTTAATTTAATTTAAATTGATAATTAAATGAATTTCTGAATGAAATTGTAAGGGAAATTGATTATAAATGGAAGCGAGTTTCCCCGAGTTCAAGTATATTGTATATAAATCATTTAAATTTTTAAATATTATATATATATGTATATGTATATATGTGAATATATATATGTATATGTATATTTGGATATATATGAGTCAATTTGAAATTATAAAATCTTGAGTGTATATATATATATATTTTTTGATTTGAATTTAAATCTTAGATGCATGATTTAATAAATATTTGGGTTATAAAATAAATTAAGAAAAATATATATATAGTAACTCATAAATAAATTTTAACAACATGTTAAAACAGAAGTTATTCATACTATAAAGTAATAAGACAAAGCAGTGGAACAAAACGTATATATGAATTAACTTGCAAAAACAAACCATCTATATTTAAACATTAAAACAAAATGTGTGAGCAAATAAAATGAAGAAGCAAGACAAGAAACAAGTAAACATATAAATGAAGTATTCAAACAAAAGAAATAACATGCAAAGTAAAATAAAACACAAACATAAACAAAACAAAATATCTTTTAAAATATAAACTATTGAAATAAATATATAGAAAGATACAAAACAATTTGTATGTAAGATAAAATAAATACTCAAGATAAAAATAGAAATGTGTAGGCTTGCAAAAGAAAAGAAACAATATGCATTCAAATGTGATTTGAAATGTATTCATATGACAAGTGATAAAACAAAAGAAGAAATACACATAAGAAAAGGTATGTAAACAAACTCAGCTCAATATAAAACTGCAAACAAATAAAGTATAACAAAATGAAGCAACAAAGGTAAAATAACAAATCAAATAAGATGATTTATGTACATGATATCAGCCACCAAACATAAAATCATCTCAGCCGAGTAAAAGAGTACAAGGCTAGAACAAACAAAAGATAAGGAAGGAAGAAAATCTGCATAGTTAATAATAAAATACTTGTACCTGATAATATACAAACAAAAATATATCTGCAGCCACCAAAGTAGAAAAGAAAAATGTCTTTAGTCAAGCAAAGCATGATATTAGCCGAGAAAAAGGGATGCATTAACTCTTCATACATAAACAAGTACAAGCAAACATCCTAAGTACATACAACATCTTCAGCCATACCTATTGTGTACAAAACAATATACACCCTGTACAAAGTTTTATACTCAGTAACTTCATTCTTATATATCAACTTTCTTATCTCATTTTCATGCATCAAAAGAAAACTGAGCATCATATGTAAAAAAAAAAACTAGATCAACAATTCAATTAAACAAGTAAGAAGATCAGAGGGGTTCCAACTTGCAAATTTCAAAGCTGTTAAACATAGCAGTTCTGTTTTTCTGGAAAACAAGGTGAGTAACTTATTCTATTTAGATACTTTTAAAATATAAAACTGTTGCTTATATATATATAGGTATGTCTGTGAGTAGCAATTTGTTTTTCTACTTGAAAACTTGTTGCATTGGCTCTGTGTATCTATGTTGTTCATCTCTCTGCTTAGTTCCAGAGCATCAGATCACCAAGAAAAATTTCATTTCTTCCTCTCTGATCAATGTTAAGCCTTGCTTCCAAAAACAAATATGCGTGTTTTAGTTTGAGTTGCCATCTAAAAATAATTGCATAACATAAAAATGCATATAGAATGAAAGCTCAAGCTTTTACAGTAAAAACTTAAAATTCTGGAAATTTCGTCTATCACGAATCATTAATTCAAGAATATAACTTGAATCTATATTAAAAGTTATGATTTTTAAGCGTGGTTTGATGATTTTTAGTTGCGTGGTTCAATAGCAGTTCGAAGATGATCAAAATAGGTATTTTGGCCAATTGCCGGTGATGGGTGAGGTGTTAGGGGCCGAGTTTTTGACTGGAGAACGAGGAAGGTACGGAGAGTCGGGGAAAAATAGTGCGCGGTGGTCAGAGGGTTGTGGTGGCGGCGGCGCAAGGTTTAAGCTTGTAAACCTAATTTTTTGAGTGGTCAGGGAATCGAGTGACGTGGTTTCTCTCGTGCACCGAGTTGCATGCGACCGTGGGTGATGGTAGAGGGGTAGTTGATGATCACGTGACCGGAGTTGCACGAACTTCGATGGCCGAGGTTGGGTGAACAGGGCGATGACAGGTTTTGGGGCGTGGACCTGATCGTGTTTCCAGGTTTGGGTTTTTGGGCTTCAATTCGTTTTTGATGAGATAAGGGAGTTCTGGCGATTGGAAGTCGATTGGGGGATGGTCTTCGATTTGCTCAAAGGTGAGGTGATGGCCGGAGGGAGGCGGTGGAGCGGTGCACATGCACGTGAGAAAATGTTGTGCATCTGGAAAAATTTGTTTTGCTTTTGCCTGGGAAGAATAGAGTTTACTCTCGCGTGTTTGCTCGAAGTTGTACTCGAGACGATGTGGGTTGGTCTCGAAGCAAGAACAGGGGTGTCTCGGGTCGAAAATATTGTACAGGTTTTAACAGAACCTGTTTTTTTTTTTTTTTTATTTGAATATAAAACTGAATTTTAAAGTTCAAAAGCAAAAGTTTATCTATGTAGGAAAAAAAAAATCAAAGCTTAACATAACTCAAGTTCAGGTTTGAAACTTAGTTTAAAAATTTAAATTTGTTTTAAATAAAAGAGTTTAAGCAATTAAAGTATGTTTTAAAGAATTTGAATTAAAAATGGAATTTGGAAATTTTAAGGAAATGAATTCTAATAAAGGTTTAATCAAAGTTTAAATCTGGAATTCAAATCTAAATTTGAATTTTAGTTTTGTAATGAAAGAAGTTTTTTTGAATTTTAAATTGTTCTGAATAACATGAATGATTAAGTGTATTTTTAAATTAAATTGAATTTAAAATTTAAAGTGCAATGATAGAAATACACTTAAATATTAATGAAGTCATTAATAAAGAAATTAATTATCTTAGAGATAATTAAGGTAGTGAAAATAATTTAATTAATAAGGTAATTAAAGAATGATTTATTTTATTTATAAATTAATGAATTAGCAATGATTAATAATGATTTTAATCTATGAAATTTCCTTAAGTAAGTAATTAAAGAAGTGTTATTCGTTAATAAAGACGATTTACTAAGGATTGTCAAATATTAATTAAGGTGATTAATTTTAATAGTTAATTGGATTTATAAATCCAGATAATCAAAATTATAAATTGCAAAATGCAATTACTTAATGAAAGTAATTGAAGATTTATCACTTATTGAAATTAATTTTGGATAAATTGATTAATTAAAGTTAATTTATTTAGTTTAATTAATTTAAGAAGATCATTAGATATATTGGGAATTAATGATGAATTGTTATGAGATGATTGCTTTATGGTAAGTAATTAAAGGTTAAATTTCTTTAAATAATTAGGGTTAATTAATTATGAAATTGGTTTAAAGAAAAAAAAAATCAATTAAATAAATATGATTAATTAAGAATAATCTAAATAATTAAGTTGTTTGATAAATTAATTTATATCAAATGATTTGAAATTAATAAATCAGAATTGAATAAATTTGATTGGAAATAATTGAATAAATTAGGATTAATCAATTGATTAATTCTGCTTATAGATGATTATTGAATACTTGACCTTACTTATGAATGATTGTATTGTATGAGATGCTTTGAAATGATTGTCCTATCTGATATGTGATATTTTGTTCTGTAGATTGTGGTATGTAAAATTTATTCATTTATGGATGATACATCTGTATATTATCTATTAATCTGTGATGATTGAATGTTGTTGCACTATTGTGTGTTAAAACCCCTGGACCACACCATACACACACAATTATGGATTTCACGAGGAAATCGATTAAGTCACAGATTTTTGAAATAGTTTAAATTGAATATTTGAATTCAAATGTTTTGGAAATGGAATCGGAATAAATGTGAAAAGCTTTTGGAATGGAATTTCAAAATAGAATTTATTATTTTTAAATTACTTGATTAAGTTTTTGGAATTTAAATAAGTTGGTTTAAATTTAAATTCAATACTTGAAATTGAATTCAGTAATTTGAAATTAGGGATTAATGATATTATACTAGTCATTATGAGTTAAACCATTTTTAAAGTATTATTTTTGGGAATTTGAATTTAACTCAAGAATTTCAACTCGTATAAATGAATCAGATTTCCAAAATGAAAACTATTGTTTTCAAATGATAAACACTTTTGGATAAGAACTGAGATTCCAGTTAGTTAGGGGAATTTCAAGATTAAATAGAGAAATGATTTTCCTAAGTTATGAATGAATTCTTTTTGAAAGCTATGAATTAAATCTGTTTATTTTTAACAGATTTAAATTGATGATTGTTTAAATCAAATTGAAATGAAATTGTTTTGAAAGCTATAAGTTAAATCTTTGATTTAAAGATTTAACGAGTTAATCAAATTGAAATGAAGATTGATTTGGAAAATCTGTGAATGAATCTTTTGTTTAAAAGATTAAAATGTGAAAACTGTTTAAACCGTTAAAGGTTGTGAAAATGAATCTTTTTGTTAAGAGATTTGAGATGGTAATCGGTTTAAACCATTTGAAAGAAAGTTTTGAATTATTAAGTTGTGACTTAATTGAAATCCCATTATCCATTTGTTTTTAGAAATATCGTGCTCACTATTCGGTTTAACCGGGAAAGGACCTTTGTGTCGTATAACCCATTCCGAATAAGTGATTCGACGTTATGGATAGCATTTAAAGACCGGTGATGAAGACCGGGTATTTGCGAAAGCGATAGGATGACCTATCGATTATCTCTGCACTGGGTAGCTCCTAAGTGATGGAAAATCCGATCGGGATTGTGAATATCCGGGTTGCAAGGACTTCTTTGTAAGTGCCTTCGGTTCTGTTCGATCCCGGAACAGACTTGTATGGATTGTATGTCTGACATTACAAGTTGAGATATAAAGCAGATTTCTTTCAAATATATTTCTGTTGGTGGCGGAGAAATTATTCTTTTAGCTTAACACCCTTCTCTGAGACGTACGAGCTCAGAGGTTATATAGTTGAAGTTATCAGCGATATATTCCCAATTTGGTAATGTGACATGCTGAATGTTGCTGTAAATGATCATTGTGTTGATTATTGTGATAGGATCGTTTATTTGATCGTCTATCTTAGTGATCATTGTGTTGATCATTTGTTGACCCAAAGCATAGCTTTTGTATAAAGAATGTTTTTGTGGACGTGAATTCGTCGAGCCTCACACCCCGGAAATGGTCAAAACAGGAAAGATGCGGCAAGGTTATGAGGGGTAGCACCCTTTAGGGTATGTACATTTCCTTCTGGATAGAGGTTGTATCATGGTATGGAGCCCAGATATTTAACCTATGTGGTTACTGCGAATTTATTACTTTGTGGTTGTTGGTTTTCGGGATCCCGTGAGAAAGGTCGTTTACGATCGGGGAATGGCGTGCTCGTGTCAGTAGTTACCCAGTTAGGGGTAACCCGGCCTTGTGTTGGCAGAGTTCCGGTTTGGTTCTCGGGGATGTCTTTCCAGAGGCATTCTCATGTGGCAATGGGAAGTTCCTTGGCCTGACCATTTGTTGGAAATCCAAAGAAACAATACGAAACTTGTACGGTATTAGTTGTAGAACCTGCTATTCACTTATGGTGGTCACCACTGTTTGGATGGTAGCTATAGTAGGCATACGATAATGGTCGTATGTTGGCTAAGATTTATATTCTACTTTCGAAATGAATTTTCCCTACACTATACACTAGTAATAATATCAAATATTATTTTAAATGCGTATCAAGCATCTTTGACTATCATAAGGAGAAATCTCCTCCGATTCTGCGTTTGCATTGTGTGTGTGTGCGGGAGGCCTTATGGTAGTCTCATTTTTAAAAAGCATTGCGAATTGACTTTGAAAATCTTTTATTGAATGTTTTTAAAGATAAACTGTTTTTTTTGCTCACACCAGTTCCACGACTGATCCGGAGTTTATCGTTTCTTTCCTAAACTCTGGGTGCTCATTATTTTCTACACGAGCAGTCTAGAGTTGGGTTTTACAGATAGTTAGATATAGTGGATTATCTGGAGTTAGTTCAGTCCTTGGATCACACCAGTCTTGCTAAGCTTGGTGCAATGTTTATGGGGAGTTCGAGCTATTGCTGGATTAGTTCTTGGAAATGGAGTTGCAGTTATTTCTGGAGTTCTTCCTTGAAGACTATTTTAGAGTTATATTGTTCCGTATGTTAGATATCGTCTATTTTCTTTTCCGCTGCTATTTTATTGTATCATATCTCTGATGTATATTGATATCTATTGGATTATCTGTTGTATCAGATATTGTATCAAAGCTGTATATCAATGTATTGTTCTTTTATTCCGCTGTGTTGTTTACTTAATGATTGTTATAAGCTCCGGCGAATCGGATTTGAACGGTCGAATCTATGACATTCGAGTACGATTTGAAGTATGGATGTCGATTTTTGAGCGGGCAAAATCCGACTCGTCACATAGATTCAATCATCATTAATTACAATGATTAACTAAATTTAGAACATTATAAATTAAAATTGTTAACTAAATTTAAATCCCAATAATTAAAATGATGAAGTAATTTCAAATATTAGCAACTAAAATGATTTATTCAATTTAAACATCATAAATTAAAATGATCGATTAAACTGAAAAACCATTAATTAAAATGATTAATTAATTTTAAACATCTATTTTACAGAAAAACAAGCTCAAGCTCAACAGACAAAGGTTTAGGGAAATGATATTCAATAAGTGACACTATAGCAAAAAATCACTATAACAACGCTAAAACACTTCAAACAAACAGCTACAAATTATTTTAACTATACATCAATATAAGCAATGAAAGAATATAAATGAGATGTTGATACCAGTAGATAAATAATGGTGAGAAACCCCTTTGGGTGTCTCAACAAATGTCCCCTGTAAATCATGCATATGTATGTGTATTTTTCAAAGTATTCTGTAGCAACCTGTTCGCTATGATAACACTCCAACTTCTTTCTTTTTTTCCTTCTAACAAAATGGTTATTTATACCATCCGCTACTACGTGGGAAAAAACAACAATATATATATATATATATATATAGTTATTTGAATTTCCAAAACAGGAATCCAATTAAACGTCTAGCCAAACAAAATTATAAACTAACATCCAAGTAGGCAATAAATAATTTTTATCTACTACATAATGTACTAATTTATCAAAAAGGCGAGTATAACTCGTTGAAATTTCAATTATCGTTTTCGTGTTCTGATTTCATCTATTAAACAACATTCAAATTTAGCTTGAAATTTGACAAGCTCTAGTTTCCATGAATCCAATTCTAAAACGAAGAAGACCTTTCTACGAATCCAAAGCGACTGACTACCTCTGGATCCAACCTTGTATAAGTAGTTATGGGTTTAATAATATTTTGAGTAGAATAATATAATTAATCCTTAATTACAACACTAATTACCATTTCAAAACCCTAATCCAGCCACTGACTTCATCCATCCCATGATACCGCCTCAAGTGCCTACCACGCTGCCATGTCACCTTTGCCAATTCCTTAGCCCACAATGACCCCAACGCCATCTGAGATGCCACATAAGATCGCTCCACAATTGAGTTTGAGCTCAACAAAATTGCCTTCATTCATCTCCTCCACGACGCCAGCATAGGCCGCCTTATGCCACCACACCATCTCCAAACAAAAGCCCTCGACCTTCTCTATAACAATACTTCAGGGCCTATGCCTACAGGTCAACGTCGATGCAAAAATTCTCAAGTCTAACCATCACCTTTTATTTCAGATTTACACCACCTCGTCACAATCTACGGCTTCCTACCAATCAAAACACTCAGCTCACTCACACGAACATTTTTCTTGTTGGGACCTAAGCCTAATTCGGCTTTTAGAGGCGTCGATCGTTTATGGGGATGAGGCTAATTTAGGGTTCGTAGATTAGAGAATGGAGAGGGATGAATGTCCTTATATAAGGTTTTCTCCAACACAATGCCCTTCAAAATTACGGACTCCAATCGTGGGTGCTTGTGGCGTTCTTAACCAAATACTCATATTCCGAACTCAATAGAACTATTTTTGGACCTAATTCCAAAGTATGCATAAGTTAGCTTTTTAATGTTAAGTTATATTTTTAATTCTCTAAATTTAATCAATATGTGTTTCAATCTCGCATGATCAAACGGTACATCCAATTATCGTGAAACTCGTCGGTTATAACAAATTATTATCCGGATCCAGTGGCACTAGTGTCATCGAAATCCAGGACAGTGCCCAGTAATGCTAATTTCACATATTTCAGTATCACTTCATATTTTTCAAGCACGTTATCAATATTTATTCGATCTATTTAAAATTACAAATAAATTTACAAATTAATTTCACCGATATTTTTTGTTAATTAAAAGGTGTTAAATAAGATTATTAAATCCATATAATTAATATTAAATTCACAATCTGAATATTTAAAGGATCACTATATTTTTGTAACTATCCAGGATTTTCGACCCTCGAAAACCGACATTTATATGTCGACTCTATAAACTGCTGAGTAGTCGAGTGCTGGAAATACCAATTCATTAGGGGTGAAGAAGAAAAAGGTAGAAGAAAATGAGAAACAACAACACAGAATCTCACAATCCAGCGGAACAAAATATAATATATAACAACAGATTTTTGTACAAAAGAATTTGTAACTGTTTACTACTTACAATCATTAGGGTACACAATAATTACATCAAATCTTGATAGTTATAACAACTTGTCCTCAGACGGCGAAAGTATCGAAGTACGTGGTATACGCCTGAACTCCTCCAACTCATCTCCTGAGTTCCATAGCATTTATCCTGAATCTGTAATACTCAGTCTGACCTTAAAATTATAATAAAATAACACCCGAGTCAGTCTAGAAAACTAGCGTGAGAAACACACTCAATTTAAAATATTAACTTTTCAAAATCCCTTGAAAACAAAGGTATCTCTTAAGACCACGTCACAAATAAACATAACTGGTTTTTACCTTACGATACTAAAATAATTTTTATCAGAATCATCTGATATTATAATAGTGTCTATAGAAAGTAAATAGAATATAGCTAAAATGCATGCATCTCACGTTCCAACATAGTTGGGCACAATCAAAACCGTACGGGGCTTATTGAAGAATGGATTCCATCGAATGAGTGGGCTACTGGGTTACCGCCCGTCATAATACACCGAGGACCACTCCTGGATACCCTACTACACAAGACTGGACTACCTCTAACCTGGATAGTCTGAATAAGATTACCCCGCAGTTGGGATCAGCAACCTCCATACAGCCAATTAAAAAGGGACTTTAGATAGGAGTAACCTTATTCTACCTGGATGCGACCCACTTAGCCTTGCTACATCTCCTATGTTTTATTCATTCCCGGCAGATGAGGCTCGAGACTAAGCGTTACCTTTTAAGAGCACAATTTTCTTAGAATGCTCATCGTCCTTTAATAACGATGTTCTGATAGTATTCGTCCTTATAAGTTGCCCTGGGTCTGGACAAACCGAATCACCGTCTTCATCATCTTCACGGTATTCATACGTAACGTTCAAACTGGATCGAAGTTAAATCCGATCCCGGTCTCTTCGAAACGATTAACAAAATTGGCAGATTATTTATAGTCGGTTATTTAACCATCAATTTAACATCCACAGCCATCGTCAGGCCTTATTATAAAATTTTACAAAATTTATCTCAAATATCTTTATAAGATATTACTTTCCGTTCCTCAACATTTGAAAACAGTTTTCAACCCTTTTTATTTTCACAGAACATTTACAACCCTTCCCAATACCTAGAATATTTTTCCCACTTCATTTAATATTCAACACTTGGAAAATATTCCTTTTATTTCTTTTTCTTTTCTCAAAATCATTTACAATTTTATCTATAAAATTTCCAACTAGTTTTACAAGAATTCTATAAATTTCGGAATTCCTTAATTAATTCCTTTAATATTTTCAAAACCAGTTATACTTGCTTATAAACTAAATTCCCTCTGTACTTCTTTATAAATTATATTTTCATTCTTAGAAGTTCACTTTTATTTAAATTCTTTGGCAATCTTCTTACTTTGCTTCCTAATTCCATTTAAGAACTTTCTTATAAATCATATCCACTGAATAACCCATTTTGCCGGCTTCCGAGAAGGTTTATAAATAAATTTAAAACATTTCAAAACTCTCTCTCTATATATATATATGTATATAAGTATTTTAAAGAAAATAATATATATATATATAGACATTCAAATATTATTTAAAGTATTGAAACACTTTTATAATACCACTTTCCAGAGCGAATCAAAAAGTTAGTATTCTATTTAAAATAAATATCAAGTATTTAAAAATTCATTTTTGAAGTATTCAATACTAAATTTTTTTAAAATTTCATAGTTTAATAAATAAAAGTTTCCTTTTTAAAAATATAAAACTTAACTTATTTAAAAACTTATTTTCAAGTCTGGATAACCAAATTTCCAGTCTATAACCCCTCTCGATTTTCTTCACATTTCTTCCATTTCGGTCTCCTTAACCATCCTCATTTTAAAAATAGTATCTACTATTTTTCTCACGGTATTTCCATATTCTAATATAAATTCTTTCTATAAATTTATATCTCAAAATTTATCACCTGATGTAAAAAAAATTCTCTATTTATAAACATCGTTTATAAAGTTATATAACTCCTTTGAGTTTCACTAAAATAATCTCCTTTATAAAATTCCAATTTTATAAATTCAATTCCTTTAAAATTCCATTTATTTTTGCCAATCTATTTTCAACATCAATCTCAACCCTTTTCCCGAATATCATTTTTTAATCCAGTCTTTAAAGATTCCCTTATATAATTAATTTTAAACTCTCTATTTAAAATATTTTCCTGCATTATTTAATACGATAAAAAATTCACCATTCTTATTCAAAACAATCTCTTTTAAATAATACACATTTCGTTATACAATTTTTTATATTAAATATCTCTTTTTAATTCCTTCAAATTTAAAATAATATCTATGGTATTTAATATTTCCACAATGAATTTCCATGACATTATATCTTTTAAAAAAATTCACAACACACAATAGTCCAGCATTTATATATATGAAAAATACTAATATATTTGAGGAATCTAGTTGGATCCCTCCAACCTGTTTTTCCTGTATCCACAGATATTAGACAACAATAAAAAAAACCTACTTTGAGGGAGATATCACGGTATATAGGGTCATCCACAATTATGCGGGACGCATAGGGTCTCATCCGCTATAATATGCAGGAATATCACTCCAATACTAATATATATACTACTAATATATATATGTATTATATCATTCAACAGATAATTAAATTTTTCAATCAATCAAGCATCCAATGATATAAATTCAAACATTAAATTTTTGAAATGGTAATCCAGTTGAGTGAGAGATTCTCACCTTTATTTTATTTTGCAAGTCGTTCCAATTCTCATTTCGATCCTACGTCATTTCGAATTCAGTGCTCCTGATATTTTGATTTTTAATCCTCGTATGAATTTTAGATGGATTAATAAACCACAAATAAATTATTGACAATTAACTTATATAAAGAAAAATCATTTTCAAATAAAGTACCCTCTGCTCTACTCAATGATACCCTTCCCTACGAGTATGGCCACGAACTGTCGCAAGAACCCTATCACCCAAAATCATACTCACGACGAACGCCACCACTGAAAGCTTGATCTGCAGGCTTCACGTCATCGTCACCACCATGCCTTGCGCTCGCGCCAACGGCCTCCTCCCCACAACATTTGCACGCATGATGCTTCACCATGCCTCGCCGCTTTCTAGACATCGCGCTTGCCTCGACGATTCTCTCCAGCTCACGTTGAAATCTTCTTCAATCGATATATATTTTTTATTTGCTCTACTCAAATTCCTTTTACTAAAGAGCTTCCATGATTTTATTTCGTTTTCCAGAGGAAAGAGGATAACATGATTTTAGTTGTGTCTTTTTTTCTGTTTATTCGAATCAATAATATGGAGAGGGAAACTGATTTAGGTGTCGGCCATTTTCCTTTATACATTCTTTTTTCTTTCGTTTTTGAAAGTACCTAATTCGTGCATTTAAAAAAAAGAAGAGGGAGAGGCAATATACGATGGTGGCATGTCGGAAGGGGAAACAGTCTAGTGATTGAGGGGAATGAAAGAAATCTGATGTGAGAGAATTGCAGCTGAAAGGTTGACTAGGATCTAATATATTATTAAATTTTCAAACATTTAGTTATACGCACTCAAAATTACAAGCCCCTATCGAGGCATGCCGCTAGGTATACATAATGTTATACGCCTTTTCTGGACGCGGTGGAAGAGGTTTCGAGTCCTAATTCGACCGTATAGAGAAGATAGCTTTTTGGACCCGATTATTATATTGCGTTTCGATATAAATTTAAAAGCATTTATATCCCGTACGACCAAACGATACTTCTAAAAGCTACAAAATTTGAAATCTGACAATAATACATTATTATGGATCCAATGAAACTAGTTTCGTCGAATTCCGAGACTGTGTCCCGGAAGGCTATTTTTAAATGTCAATTTGAACAGACGATTTTTCAAATTGAATAGATCACTTTGAAAATCAATTTTAAAACCACTATTATCTTTATTATTATTAATACAAATTTTGCAAGCCTTTAAATTATTTTTATCGGGCTTAAAACTCAAGATACAAAAATTTAATCAATATTCAATTATACAATTCAATAATTAAATTACAATAAATTGCTACATTATAAATTCTGAATTTATCTTATAAGTAACTCAATTTTTCATATTCAAAATTGATTTATAATTCAAATTCAATATTTAAGACCATTTAAGTATTCACAATTGAACAATAAAAAAATCCGGGTCGTTACAATATTGGAATTTAAGTTATTAAATTCCAAAATCCCATTATTGAAATATTTAAAATAAGTTAAACATTTATAATTCAATGACCAAATTTTGGGTTGTTACATTCTTCCTCCTTAAAAGAATTTCATCCCCGAAGTTGCCAAGGAAGATAATGTCTCCATACCCTTAATTTTGAAACTATTTATTAATTAAAATGAGTTAATAAACTTCTTACTTAATTAATTATCAAATATCATAGAAAATTTCGGCAGCGTCTCCTTTGTGCCGCTCGATCGAAACAATTACAAATTGCATATACGGGCCCCAAACCAACCAAAGAAAACAATAGCCAAGTGACCACTCATATTTGGGGCACAAAATCATAAGGAAATTCCAATTTTGAAATCTACAACGTTTCTTTCTACGTTAGATTTTAAAATTTTTACAAGCAACTTATTATCTTGATACTAATGCCTGTGCACAAGAATCAAATGGTAATTTCTTACTTCCCTATGTTTACACAATCCAAAAGATAATCAGGTTGACTAAAGAGAAATATAATGCAATTAAAAATAATGAAGCAACTCTACATGCAAATACTAGAATGATATAAATCTATGTGCAACTCAAATGAACCAACCACATGCGTAAAAAAGCAAAATTTTCAACCATATGCAACAAAATACAGAGGATATCCTGTAATAAAATAATATGCATCGAAGTATTTCAAAGTATAAATTTTGAACTTTTTTCCCAAAATTTTATATTGGAAATATATTTTCAAATTTCTCCCAAGAGAAATAAATCAAAATTAATTATGACAGGGAGAGGGCTCCCGTAACCGAAGCATGGTATAACTCTAAAATAAAACAACATGTAACATCAAGTGGTATTCTAGTTTCTCCTAAACAACAACTAGAGAAAACATATATATCTTGTGCGTCTTTCAAATTTGAAAACTCCATTTTCTTAGCTTTAGTCATAACCAAAAATATTTGAAAAACCAGCTCTAAAATATTCTTTTCAAACAATTGAAACATTAAGACCTTATTAATATTTTTCAAAACAATATTTTTTTATTTCTTTCCAAAAATTCATTTGAAATCAATTTTTCAAAACCACCGAGATTTAAATCCTGATAATAAACAATAATCTAAAAACCTTTATTTATAAATTCAAACTTTATAAATAATGGTATATAGAAATAAAACAATCAATCAGATTAAATCAAATTCTGTATAAGAGTAAACTAACAGTTAATACCATTAAAATATTAAGTAACTTATCAAATAAGATATAGGATTTTGCTTAAGTTCACAAATTTTCTTATGTCACATGCCAAGTATACATTATACTCAGGCCTATATGACATACATAAATCATCTGTACACAAAATTTGATTTAATCACTTTTTTAGATATATAGACTTCTACTTTCGAACTAGTATTGCTCACTTGACCTCCTTTAGAGTGGACTCCGATTAGGTTTCTTGATTAGAAACTTCTGTTCTCCTTGCATAGCCATAGAAAACTTCACTATCATATCGAGAATCTGAATCAAGTGTTTGTTCATGAAAAATAAGTAAAAAGACTCTTTTTCACACTGGTGGAAATCACCCCGAAGTTATGTACTCAAATCCTAGATCAAAAAACCATGCGAATAAATTGATTTACATAAAATTTATGTACTTAATTTGATTTTTTTTCTTATTATACCAATCCCTTTAGTTCTTAATAATAATATTTCATCAATACTAACATTATTCAAAAATCATTTCACAAAGTTCCACTTTAGTTTATTAACATTTTATAAAGTCATGTCTTTATAAAACATTAGACTAGAAACTTATTCCACTCTTATCCACTTGTATAGTACTCCTCTACATCTTAAGAGCATAAGCAAAGTATTAATTTTATTTATTTATCTATTATTTATCTTTTTACTTTTTATTTTTCTCAAAATTAAATTTGGGGGACCACTAGCACCAAATAGTTTTCACAACTTAATATTAACAAATATTATGGTTTTAACAAAATAAAATTTAACAAAACCTCTCTATCTAATTTAACCCCCTAAAAACCTGACTTAAATTATCCCTTTTCTATTTAAAATTATAAAATTTTCATTTATTAAATATTTGTCAAAACATCTTTTATTTTGAAATCAATTCTCTTTAAGGGAATTTGATAATTACTTACCCAGTTTTTATTTCAAATTTCCTTTTTGGAAACATTCCATAAATATTCTATATGAAATAACTTCAACCATTTATTTATTAAATCTCACTTTAGGTTCAACCGGGTTTAATCTCATTTCGATCACATAATGACAAAGAGAATAATTTACTAAGTGCCCACAATGTTAACCTATACAAACATCTGATCAACACTTAGAAGATTATTCAAATTACCAGATTTACTACAAGAAACATAGTAAATTGCAATGTCGTTTTCTGATGACCGTCGACGGCGTGTAGTTTATTTTGCGACGGCTGCCGACGGAAGGCAATTTATATGGCACAAATGAAAATAAAATAAACAAGATGTCGAAAGCCATTGGAGGCCGTCGAAAACCATCAAAAATTCGTGAATATCTGAAGTCCAGGCCGATAGTTTCATTCGTTCGATTTCTTCCCCAAATCAGACCTCCTCTCCTTCAAACCCTCCTCCAACGCCTCCTCAACGCCATCAACAAACTTCCATGCCGCCAGCAGGTCTCCATCTTCGATTTTCAGCTAGCTCCATTATCTATTTCTCGGTAAGAAGGTTTAATTTCTAAAACCCTATTTAATTTTGATTTGTTAAATTTGGGTTAATTTGTTGTTATAGTTGTATAATACCCCATTAATTTTCTGGTATACTCTATCAAATGCTAAGTAGGTTGTTATTATAATTGTCTATCATTGAACTGTTGAGAAAAAAGAATTTTTTAGTGTAGATGTACGTTAGTTGGTGTATATGCGTCGATTAATTAGTGCAAAAGCGCATTAGGGCTACTTTGGATTAATTAGAGTCGATGCTCAAAATTTGGTGTATGCGTTTTTAAGATATCAAAAATGGTAGAATGTAAATAAATTGTTGCATAATACGCTTTACTTTTTGTAAACCCCTTAGAGAGCTTTTGGGCCCATCGGAAATTTTTTGTATAGATCGTTGTATGAATATTCTTTTTTATTACATTACAGACATTTATATTCATTCAATACAATGTTTGTCGAATTTGTCCCTGTTATTGGACAAGTTACAAGCACAATAATAATTATATTTTGCAAATCATTTTATTTTAAATGGTTCAAAAAATTGAGACAACACTTACCTTTTGTTCTCCGTATACACAGGTATGTGTACGATACAGGGAACAAAGGGGAAGTGCAACCGAAATTGCATTAAATCGTTTAATATAAAATGATTTGCAGAATATAATTACTGTTGTGTTTGTAATGAGAAGTAGAATGACCAACCATCAAAGTGTAAAATAATAACCTAAAAATTGTAGATTATATTCATATAATAATTTGTATAAATCCATTTCAAAATAAAATTAAATAGAATAATATTATATATTTGCGAAAATTTAAATGTATGATTTATTTGAAAAATAAAATGCCCAGACGTAAATGATTAATATGTTTCTATGTTTTAAAGAGGAAAAATGGTCAATCATTTTATTGATTGGAGCTGGATATACCAACAAAGAAGAGAAAATGGAGGCTCAATAAGTGAACATTTTCAAAATGGTGTACACGTCTTTATCGAATTCGCTTTACGTAATAATGGAAACGACGAAGAAATTCATTGTCCATGTAGTAGATGCAAACTATTAAAACATTTGATACTGGATAAAGTAATAGTTCATTTGCGCCAATATGGTTTTGTGCCCAATTATTTGACGAAGGACAGTCATAGAGAACTTATAGCACCTAATCCTATATATTCAAAGGAGAAGCTGGATAATGCACTTGTTTCGACGAATCTCGTAGCAGATATGGTTAAAGATGTAGCACGTTCAATGTTCCATACTGTTGAAGTTGATGGTAATGATGTTAATGTCGAAGAAGAACCAAGTATTGGAGTAAAAAAATTACGAGTTATTAAAGCCTTCTAAGAAACCCCTTTTGGATGGTTGTACAAGCGGTACTCAATTATCAGAAGCTAGGTTTACAATATAGTACAAGCTACAAAATGACATATGCCACCCGATAATTTAATGTACAAAAATCATTATGAAGTGAAAAAACTTATATCTACTTTTGGTTTGCCGTATCAAAAATATATGCTTGTTTAAATGATTGCATGTTGGTTCGGAAAGAAGACATCAGTCTTAGGAATCGTAAAATATGTAATTAGGAAAGATACAAACCGAGAAAAAAGAAGGGAAATGAAGTTTCATACAAGCGTATGCAGCACTTACCCACCACTCCTAGGATCAAAGGTTATATGCATCTTCTACCACCGTGCAGCATATGGGATGGCACTATGTGAGAACATAGGAAGAATGTACGTTAGTACCTAGCTGATGGAGAAACATGAAACCATTTTGATAAGACATACCCCGCTTTCGTAGTGGAGAGCCATAATGTTAGACTTGTTTTATGTACGGATGGATTTTCACCGTTCTCCTAATTTGGTTCAAAATATTCATCTTGGCCTATAATCGTTACACCTTATAATTTACCTCCATGGATGTATATGAAAACTCCATATATGTTTCTAACTATTGTCATCCATAGCCCTGATGATCCTACACAAGGGATCGACGTATATTTTGGGAGTTGCCTTATTGGAAAAATCTTGTAATTCGTCACAATATCAACGTGATGGACAACGAGTAAAATGTGTCTGATAATTTATTTACCATAATTCTGAATGTTAAAGGAAAGACTAAAGTCAATTTGAATTCAAGATGTGATATAGAAGCAATATGCAATCGTCCTGAACTTCATATGAAGTCAAACGACACAAAAAAACCCAAAGCATGCTACGAGCTAGACAGTAACCAAGTTAAAGCATAGTTAAAGTGGGTGGAAGGATTAAGATTTCCTTGTGAGACTTCCTCTAATCTTTGTAGATATGTCGACTATAAGAACAGTAAACCGAGTTGGATGAAAAGCCATGATTATCATGTAATGATGGAACATTTGTTACCCATCGCGTTCAAAGAACCGCTGCCCACAAAAGTTTGGACGGTTTTAATTGAACTTAGTTTTTTTATAAGGAGCTATGTTCAACTACCTTAAAATTTGATCATCTACGTAAACTTAAGGAAGAAATTCCTATGCCGCTCTACAAAATGGATAAAATATTTCCTTCTGGTTTCTTTAATGTAATAGAGCATTTACCTGTTAATCTTCCGTTTGAAGCACGTCTTCGAGGTCGTGTGCAATATGGATGGTTGTATATGTTCGAAAGGTATTAATATTGAGTCATTAAATTTTATTTTAACCACATGTAATAAATTTAATTATAATTATTCTTAATAGGTACTTAAATCATCTAAAGAAAAAAGTGAGACAAAAGCATGAGTTGAAGGTTTGATATGCAGATAATATATCGAAGAAGAAACTTCGTTCTTTTCTTTCATTATTTCAGTGACCATGTGAACTTATCTTTTGAAAGTGCTATGCAAAATGATGAGGGCGTTGAACATGATTTTCTATATCAATGCTATCTATTTTTAGATAGTAGGGACGCCCTGTTGGAAAATGTGGTTAGACGATAGAGATTACCATGTAGCCCACACATATGTTCTTCTTAACTATGCAGAAGTTGTGCCATTTTCAGGTATAATGATAACACATCTAAAATTATTTACTTAAACAATACATGTATGTATTAATTAGAATGCAATATATAACTTGTATGTGTTATGAATCACAACAACTAACCTTGGAGGCAAAAATTTGCTACTTGATTTTCGAACCACATATATGACCCGGTAAATTGAGTAGTGGACGAAGGGTTGAAACATCTTGCAATGGGACCAAAAAGAAAAATCAAGACATCGAATATTATTTGTCAATGGATGCAAATTGAACACTAAAGAATACAGAGCTAAAAATTAACTAACAATACTAATGTATATTTTAAAGGCAGTGACGATCCAAATGATTACACAAATGATTTTTACAGTGTGTTAACTTAGGTTTTGAAATTAACATATTTCATCAGACCTGCAGAAGAAGTTTATTTGTTTAGATTCAACAGGTTTAGTAATGTTCCAGGTTCTGGAATCAACGTGCACCAAAAATATAATATTATTAAAATAAAGCATACATCACGTTACCATAAGTACGATCTGTTTATACTAGTAAAACAGGCCCTATTGGTTTATTATGCTCCTTATCCATCTCTAAAAAAGATAATGCAGATTGGTTGGTGGTTTTTTAAACGAGGGCAAGATTTACATTTGATGGAAAGAATACTCTGGACAAAAAAGATTACCAAGCGGATATTGAGGAAAATGGAAAATTTGTAACAACAGTTGATAAAACCAATTTAGGACTTCTAAACGATGGATCAAATATATTAGTAGAAGCTTTTAAGACCGTAGAGGAAAATAATATAGAGTACGAGACAGAGTCTGAATCAGAAAACGACGAGGACTAATTTAGTAGTATACATGTTGAAAAAAGGTAATTTATCGGAGTATTGATGTTACACTTTTTTGTATGTTACATGCGATTATTAATGTTAAATCTTGATATATTTACTCATAATTGAATGATACATTCGACCATAATAAAATAATATGTATGTTATGGGTATTATAGATGTCCTTCTTTAAGCGCCGGAGTTCTTCACAGTCTGGTTCCCCCCTTGGATCTCAGAGAGGGACATGTCGCGGCGGTGGTGATGGCAGCAGACCTTCAAAGGAGGCGCCGCACATGGTAGTTAGATTGCTACTGAAAGCTGATGGCTCATAAGTATTAAATTAACTTCAGCATTATAAATATTTTGTATGATATATTAGTCATGATTTTTCTGTAACATATTTAATGTAGGGGGTTTGAGCTTGAGCCCTTCTAATATTGTGCTCAGCGCATCGAAGCAGGCATCACGGTTCACATGTCTGCACGTTGACTGAAGTGAAGTAGGATCCCAGACAATGCATGGGAGAGCATATGGCATGACTTTCTGGTAAGCGTAAAATTATATACTATTATATATAGTCACTTTACAACTTGTGACTAAGTATAAATGTATAAGTTATATATCTTCAACATATATACAGAGGCCAATAAACTTACAGGAGGATGACGTGTCTCTTTTCTAACGCCGCTATAATTCAAAAGTGGTAAAGAATTATAGGGATACAATATCCAGCATAAGAGAATCTAGGAAGAAGCCACAATGGATGGGCACCAGCGTCTGGGATGCTTGGTTCGCATGGTGGAGTAGCGAAGAATTTAAGGTAAGTCTACCAGATATCACCTTAAATTATTCAACACAATACATAATTTATACCTGCAAAATGTAATCTTAATTTTTAAATTTTAGGCAGAGCCGGACAGGAACTCTGCGATAGGGAGAAAAATCCAGTCACACACTGTGTGGCTCGAAATCATTCCAGCACAATCACGAGGACCTGGTAAACTAATTGATTGCACTTACAAAACAGTGATTATGTTTTTAGTATAAATTTGTGTGAACACCAATAATATACACCAATTATTCCAAGAAAGAGCATGTAGGGGTCCTGTCTCGTATATGGATGTGTTTGAGCATACCCATGCCGTTAGTAGACAGACGACGAGGGATCGGTGTCTTATGCTTGACAAGAGGATGATGGAGCGTACGCCGCACATGTAAGTATATATTAAGTTATAAGTTATTACTAATGATCATTTTAATTAAGTAGTTACAAAATATTATAATAATATCATGTAATGTTTATTTGTATTTAATTTTGCATTGTACGAAAAATTTATGCAGGCACGTGGGGAGATGCTTGAACATTCCAGACGGGAGCAATTGACCGCTGATGAGGAGGACGTGATCTATGACTTTGTTATGACCTGACCCAGAGAAACAGATGCTACAGTTACGACAACCAATTGGTAATTTAGAAAAATTAACCACGTTGTAAAATTTGCTTAATTTTTGTAAAATTTACATCATAACTTAAATATATTTCGACTTGTTTTGTAGGCTCGGACATCACAACGGGATTACTAAAAGGTTCAGGACAACGCGGAGATTAATGAGCTTAGACAGAAGATTACATAGCTGCAGGAGCATGACCACCTTCGAGCAGTGCAAATGTAGCAGCTCAACCAGCGCTTGGCCAAATATGCGGAGCGTCATGGAACATTTCCTTCGTCTGATGATTCTGGAGCCAATGATGAGTCTTGAGGTATGATTTGCAGTTTTTGTGGTGTTGGATATAGTTTGTGTATATAAACATTGAGTGACGGTGAGGTTGATTTATGGACATGTGGTGTTTGACATTGATTTGGTGGTTGATTTGTGGAGTTGATATGTGGAGTTTGATATTGGATGTAAATATTGGAGTTGGATGGGTGAGTGTGATTGTGGAAGGTTTGTTTTGTATTTATTGCATATGTATGCATTTAATATTATGATGTTTATGTTTTATATTGATATTGATATTGATTTCAACTTATGTATGAGGCTTATTTATTGATTTTGTTGAGTTGTGTAATATATTGATTTGGAAGCGAAGCCGTGCTGCAGAAAAAAATATTTTGCCCAGATTTTCGACGGCCTATTGGCCATTTTTCTCGACGGCTTCCGACGGCTATCTGGGCGAAAATAGCGACGGCTAGCGATGAAGTAGTGGAAAATTTCCACGCCATATGGACGTCGTTGTCTCGGAAACTTTGTCGAAATTGCCTTCAGAACAGCGGTCGCTATAAGGTCGTCGATGCCATCGAAATTGGACGGAAGGCGCGATCCGTATTCCGAAGGTATTTTCGATGGCCAGCGACAGCCGCCTACTGCTGCGAACCGTCAAAAATTACCTTTTCTCTTGTAGTGATTACTAATTGAGATGACTTCCTCCGAATTACCCTGGAGAAAATGTATTCCACCTAAATTTCTCTTTCAAAATATTTATATTTAGTATTACCTCCAAGTAGTGCTACTATATAATTTTCAAAAAACTTTTGAAATGATTTCAAACGACTTCGGGATTTAAATTTTTAAAGCACTTTTAAAATACATTATAAAAATCAATACCTTTATATAAAATCATTTCATATTATAATAATCCTTCATTATAATAAAATTTTCTCAATTATTTATTCTTTTGATGTCTTATCCTATCTTTTGGACTATAATAAACAAATTTTGATTAAAGTTTACTTTTAACTTAACCTTGTTAAAAGATGACTTTTAACTTAATAATTTCCCTGAACATCTAATAGTCAAATTGTGAAAATTAATTCACAAGGGGAGTTCTTTCTAATGTACTTACAATTATCAAATAATAGTCAATGCTTTTAAATTTTCTGAGCAAGACAAATCAATCAATAATGATAATTAATAAATATTATTATATTCAAACAAACACACCATAATAACTATATAATTTTTAAAATAATAAAATCTAAGTCGTTCAACTGCTAAAAACCCTAACGGCCATTAATAGAAACCAATCAACTGCCCCAAACTTACTGATCGATCTCTAGCATTCCACTGACCTCTGGTAGGCGGTCGACCGATGGTCCTATTTTGGGAACTTATATTGCCCTTGATTAATTTATTTTATTCCTTAACTCAAATTTTAACATTAACCTTGATTTTAATGTTTACTTAATCTTCAAGTTTAATTAGTATTAATTTTTGAATTTCAAAATTTGGAACTAATTATTAGTTTGAATTTGAATTCCATTTAAATTATTTTAAATCCAAAAACATCAAATGTCCATAACTTTTTCACTTGAGCTCCATTTTCAAATATCATACATGGAAATTGAGTAGAAAATCAACGCGAATGCAAGGCACACCTACTGTGACCTAATTCTGAATTTTGCAAAAAATTTATTTTTTTGCCTCATCTTATTTATCAATTAATTTAAGTTATTGTTTCTTAATAATTTTTTGAGAGTGTTACATGATTCATATAAGATGAAAATCCATCTATTTGTATATCATTATATACATTTAGAATGTTGTATTCATTGGAAGAAGCTTATGCAGTTTGGAAAACGGTTTTTAAAAGAAAACTGTACTTCAACTAATATCCCTCAAGGCATGACCATGCATAACATAGAAAGCTTGCTAGGAAATGATGGACAATTAGTAAAAGCAACAGGTAATGTAGCGAAATTGATCCCAAAAGAGGGTAATCAACCACATTAATATAACCATCCAAGGAGGTCTATTTGATATCCAAAAAATGCCTACTGATAGTTGGACAAGTGAGTAATGTTGGGGGTTAAACAACAAATTTTGGGTAGAGCTAGATCGAAATGTTGGATAGATAAGCATCATATTGTAAGAGTGGTAGTTAAGAACCCTGTAGACCATCCATATGGAGGTGGATCTCCAGCAAGACAAATAATCTAAGGATGGGGTCTTCGACGAGACCTTCTATTAGAGTGTTTTGCCTACTGCATTAGGAGCATTTTTTTAGAGATTTGGTTAGCTTATTCCCTTAGCACTAGAGAAATTGGCAAATTGAGACCCTTCTTTTCTCAAATACTTTTTCATTAGGAGCAGTTTTCCACTAAAAATGGGTTCACCTTGGTAAACCAGCCTCTTCTTTCTTCTTCCTTCATATCTCTTCAAATTCGAACTATAATCATAGCCACTAATCGAACCGAGTATCGACGATGAATCCCTTCCGTTCGTTCACCCTGTTAGCCGTCTGAAACAATAATTACATGCAATTCTAATTAAATCAACCATAAAGACTCACATTATAAAAATTTCTTATTATAGATAAGCCTATTTTATGACTTGTATGTAACAGAATATCCTCAAGATTGATTTTAGCCTAGAATTATATGCAATCAGTCTTTAGTAGTAATTTAGTAATAGAGATCGAAAATTTTAGAAACTTAACATCACTAAAACATTATGACATAGTACAATATTATTTATAACATGTTATAGACAAGCCTAATAGTTTATGAAGATTATGCGCTATTATCATGATATTTTATAGCTTCTCATATTGGTATTTGACCGATACATACTCGATACCAATATTTACTAATTAGCGCTATAACCTACCTAAAATTCGATCTTGACGTCGGTCCATCCAAATTTATTTTCATCTCCCGTATGATTTCCTAACATCGATAAATTATTTAATTACTATCAATATTACATCCTAATAGTTCTGATATTCTTGTTTGATGCAATTCTACCTGCACAGTAGCTACTAGCCTAATCGTGCCTACTGTTTATACAACCATCGATTGATCGTTGAGTCTCACAATCTAATATTATGTATTACGTTATTTTACATAATTGACGATTTCATAAAAATATACAATTAAACAAACTTACAATTCATAAACACGTAAAGATACATATCATGACATTTCAAAGATTGACAAACATATACAAGTCACTCCATAGCTTGCAAACACTACACCAGTCACTACATATCAGTGTAAGTATAAGCATCTTGCACAATAACATGTAGGAATCATATTGCACCAAAGTCACAACCATCGTAAGAAACTAAGAATTAGGTCACCATAACTTTCCTTTATATCTAGACCCATTGAATCTAGATTTTTTTTCCGATGCTAACAAGATAAACTGTACAGCAATTAGCAGCATCCTAAACTATGGCATTATCATTTTTATTACCTAGTTGCAGACAATGACCCATTGTTATTATGGCCATCAAAGCTATATAAGCATCACCAATCTATCTTATTGATGTTATATCCCATCATCATTAGGTAACCACTGGACGTTTTAGATCATTAGCAATACTTTATCATCACCATTATGCTTGAGCTGATTTTGAGAATTATAATGTTAAATGGAAATGCTAAATAATTTCCTTTATGGTAAAAGATTGCTTAATACTATCAAATAAAATTATTATTTACAAGTAATCATGATTTTTCTAAAGAACACAACCTAGAAAAATGAATATAACCTCTAAAGTTAACATTTTTGTTATACATTTTATATATGAGTAAAGAGCCCAATGCATTCACGAACCATCAATGCATACAAGGCTAGCATTTAAAGTTCACAAATCCAATGCAGAATAATTCAACAATAATAAGCTTTATTATGGAGTAATTTTACATATAAGGCTTAAAGTGCACCAACTATTAGAAATCATCAATGGTACTAATTTGTTCATACTCACAACACCGATTCGAATAGTTTATTAAATGTTTTCGTGGAAAAATATCTATTAAGTGAACCCGTTAATGATTAAGTTGTCTCCTTTCATTTCAATTTTTGGAAACAGGTACTTTATTAACAAAATGATCCATATACTTTCATGATATGCCTCATTAAAAACTAACAATCCTCCTAACCTAGATGGGTGCCTTGCTAGGAAAAAGATTACATATTATGTCCATATATTAACAGTATAACAAGAGAAAGAAAAACTGCAAAATCAAGCTATCAAATGGTTGGAGGAGTAAACATATATAAAAACATTCAAAACCAACCATACGATCAACTTGATGCAGCAATTCAGAAGTTAAAAACAAACAACCAAAGAGCCTCACAAAAGCCACTCAAAAGCCTCTCAAAAAAACCAAAACAACATAAAACTTTCCAACTAAGTAAATCTCTAGCTCACATGCCTCTATAATAAATCAAAGTGCCTAGAAAGAAAAGCCACCGATTAGAATACTTCCTCTTCAAACACGTGGAAAGAGGCTGATGAAGCTTCAGTCACCAGCATTGGTCAAAGCTTCGAGCTATCTACAATCAACAGCAAAAGGAAGGACAGAGGTCAAGGAGGTTGGTTGTTAAATCTGCGGCCTAGAGCACAGTGCAAAGACTTCAAGATAAGCTCAATCTTCTTGTTATGCTTAGTAGTTTCCAACTTAAGCTTGATTAAGTTTCTACTGTCTTGTAAAACGAGTAAGCTTCTGACTTTAACAGGTATTCCAGTGTTGTTAAAAACTCTCGAATTTCTTTCCGACCAAATATGCCAGATAGTAGTAATATGAACAGTATTAGAAAGATGGAATTTTGCTCCGTTATTTGTCTGATTCATGCATAGATAATCAAGAATTTGATTGAAATCAAAGGTATTACCAAAGTTAATCTGAAGTTTGTGAGTAATATCTTCTAACAAAGTTTTAAAATAAACACATTGAAAGAAAAGGTGGTCTCTGTCTTCAAAATGCTGAGAACACAGTGCACAGTTGTGATTGATGTCTTATTTCTATCTACTAATTCTATCTTTAGTATTTAATGTATTCAATTTGGCTAGATGACTGCATGTAGACATTTTAGGAGCATAATATTTGTCCTAAATGATTTTAGTCCAATTAAACTCTAAATTTTTTGATCTAATTTGATTCCAAGCAGACTTTAAACAGAAACGACCATCACTACTAGGAGTCTAGAAACAAAAATCGTGAGGCATTTGATCATGGATTTTTACGTTCTTCACAGTTTGTTGTAATTGAGTAGGGATATAGTCTAAATGATCCTTCCATTTATTTCCTGAAATAAGAGTAGAAACTTTCTTATTATGTCCATAAAAAATTGTCATAGTATTCCAACCAAATTTGTCAACTAATGATTGTCCCTCAATCCATGGGTCAGTCCATACATCAGATTTTTCTCCATTAGAGATTTTTCTGTCTATTAAACCTTTACACCATTGTCTAGCTTTGAGAAGGAGTTTCCAAGTGTAAGAAGCATTATTGTCAGTAGCAGTAGCCCAAAAATTACTAGATTCACAATATTTATTCTACATCCACTTAGCCCACAAAGACTCACCTTGTATGTATTTTCAAAGTAATTTAACTGCCACTGACTTGGCAATCTCTTCAATTCTTTTAATTCCAAGTCCACCTTTACTTTTGGTTTTACACACATCTTCCCAAGACATATTGTGAGACTTGGATTTCCAAATAATATTGGCACATAAGGAGTTAATTCTCTGTACCACATTCATTGGCAGTTGGGAAAATTGCATCCTAAAATTGATCATAGGATAGATGATAGAGTTAACAAGTTAAATTCTACCACTAATGTTCAGTAATTTATTGTTCCAACGGTTGAATTTTTGGTTAATTTTGTCTATTAAACAACCAAAATCTCTTGATTTTAATTGATTGCTAGATAATGGTATGCCCAGGTAAATGATTGGGAGAGTGCCAAAATTGATATTAAGAATGTTGGTAATCACATGTTTATTATTAACTCCCTTGCTGAAATATACAGTAGATTTGGATTCATTAATATCTAGACCAGTAAACTTTTTTAATACCTGAAATATGTGTTGGATGATACCTGCATTCTCACTAGTAGCTTTGGACAAAATTAGTGTATCATCCACATAAAGTAAATGCATAATCATGGGTTCAGTCTTGTATATGGGCTTGAAATTGTCCTTCAAATATTCCATGTCAAAAGAGATAGTTAAATATTCCATAGCAATTAAGAATAGATATGGCGAGAGGGGGTCCCCTTGCTTAAGACCTCTCGAACTATCAATGTGAACATAGGGTGAGCCATCAATTAACACTGAAAATGAAGGACTAGAAATGCATTCATAAATAAGGTTGGCAAATTGTAGAGGAAAACCCATCGTAATAAGCATATGATGAATAAATCCTCTGTTAATTTTATCATAGGCTTTATGTAAGTCAATTTTCAGACATAAGTTGTTTGAATTCTTCCTATTGAAACCCCTGACCATTTCATAAGCTAGAAGGGAGTTTTCAATAATAATTCTATCCAGAATGAATGCATTCTAGTTATATGAAATTAGATCATTCATATATTCTTTCATTCTATTGTAAAGAAGATTAGCTAATATTTTATAAGACACGTTGCACAATGATATAGGTCTATAATCAGTTATCTCAGTGGCATCAGGCTTCTTTGGTATGAGACATATGAAAGTGTGATTAATCTCTCTAATTATCTTGCAGACTGGAGAATGTCGTTCCTTGCATTCCATATGTCATTTTTAATTGTTCCCAATGTACTTTGAAATTTTTTGAGTTTATGCCATCGGGACCCGGGGTACTGTTATCATTAATTTGGAATAATGTTGATTTTACTTCCTCTAGCTGAAATGGTCTGCATAACTTTCTTCAAGCATTATCGGATAAAATTTTCTTACGTGTAATGTCTGGAAATTGAAGTGCAGCCTGAGATGATGAAAATATTTTAGAGAAATAATTAATAGCTTCACCGGCTAATTTTTTTGATGCTGAGATATATGACCCGTCTTCATTGATAATGTAATCGCTTCTACACTTAGGATTAGTAAAATTGACTTTATTGTAGAAGAATGCGATTAGTCTATCACCTTTTACCAGCCAGTTATTTTTCATTCTCTGTCCGTTTTCTAAAGCAATTTTCTCATAATGTGGTATGTCCGATCAGTCTCCGATGAGTATTGTTCTACGAGTTGATCCTTCAAAAGATTTTGAGTCAGTTGCTTATATAACTCATTAGCCTTTTCCTTTATCTTTTCAGCCATGGTATGCATATTTCACTTACTTTTGATCCACTTTTCCAATGCAGCTTTGACTAGTTTGAGCTCGCAAAGAAGAATATACAGAGGATTCCCAGTAGCTACCTTCAAGAGTTAATATTGGACTGTAGCAAAGTAGCCTTCGTGAAGGTGCCAGGTATTGTTGTATCTAAATTGAAGTTTAGGTCTCAGATTGTTACATAATAAAAGCTTGATTAGGATAGGTGTGTGATCACTTAATGAGTGATTTCCAACATGAACACCAAATTGAAATTTATTCGCCCGTAAAATATTCACAAAAACACGATCGATTTTACTATGAATGGATAAATTAAGAGCACCCCTCCAAGTGAAGTAATTACCAGTGAAGTCAGGTTCAATTAAATTAGAAAAGGAAATACAATCAATAAAGGTTTTTTCACCCATAGAAGAATAAAGCCCGAAATTAATTCTGTCTTTGTTTGATAAAATAGTGGTAAAATCATCCGCTGCAATCCATGGTAAATTAAAATTAGTAGATTGCTCAGGAATATATCTCCTTAACTCTAACCTTTTAATCTCATTATTAGCTGCATAGACTGTAGTGCAAAGAAGGTTGGAACCATTAGCATCATGGAGAAAACATGTGATATATTGTTCATTGGTGTGAATAATGCTATTAGACCAATGATTAGGATCCTAATGATCAAAAATTTTGCTTTTTTGATCATTATTAATATTTGCGAAAATTTCCAATAGTTGCTAGATTTAGCCATGAATTTTTCTATATTATCATCGGACAATTTATTTCCAAGTTACCCATAAATGAGAATTTTTTGTTACTTAGAATCTGCAAAATCTCTAACTGTTTTGCAGGGGCATTTAAACCCCTAATGCTCCAGAATAGGAACCACATTTATAATTCTATTTCTTGGCTGCTACTATCTCCTGGGGTAGTAACATCCCCCGTCATGTTTGCTTTTTTAATTTTCTTACTTTTACCTTTTAACTGAGTTAACAGATTAGACCACGCAGGATTGTCAACGACGCTAGGAGCATTAGTGGCTTTAAACTCAAAAGGAACCTCTTCAGTCCTCACTTTACGAACAGAGCTAGATCTAGTTCATATATGGGTTCATCTATCAAAGCATCAGAATTAGGAACCGTGAGGAGGTCAAATGAATCGGTTGTCTGCATACCACAATTCTGGTCTTCTAGAGATACAGTACTATTCAAATGTTGTGTATTGAGTGTTTCACTTATTTCGTCGTAAATAATGTTACCTTCAGTATGATTGTTGTAAGTTTGTTGTAAGTCTGTATCTGAGTTGAAAGCTTTAAAAATTTGAATTGTATTAGGCTTATTGGTCGTGCAATTAGTCACCGACTGGACTATGTTATTCTTTTGATTTTCCTGAACTGACTGGAAAGTTTGACATTTATGATTTTCTTGTAGTTAGAGATTATCTGCTTACCTACGGATTTGTCCATGCTAATAGTACAGCCTGGAGCTAAACTGCTTTGATTATTAGGAATGATGACCGGGTTGACTTGGTTTCTTTTATTAAGATAAGTTTCATCGATATGCATGTCCATGCTTTCGATTGAATTTTCCTATTGTAGAACTTTCGGCACCCAAACTTTACTAAAGTAACAATGTGATTCCATGCGTCCATAGCTAGAACAGTTGGAGCATATGTTAGGTTTCCATTCATAGACCACTTGCTGCCAAATCATCTCCTCTTTTTCAAATAAGATTGGGATTCTGTTAGGAAAATCAAATGAATTGTTGATTTTAATAAGAACTCTAGCATAGGCTATCTTTATAATTTGTTTAGTAAATTTCTCCAACTTGATTGGGGAGCCAATGATCGAAGCAATACGACTTACTCCCTCTTCCATCCAGTAATCAAGAGGTAGGTTCGGGAATCTTATCCATATGGGATAGAGCTGAGTAACTTCTTACTAAGTTACATCTCAAGTGACCATCTCTTCATCATTATCAATTTCTTGTTGTAGTAATAGGGACCACCTTCTAAGATTCTATTACAATCTTTTTTGTTATTAAATTTAATAACGTAAAATGCATTTTCTTTCTAGTAAATAGAGAACTCGTCTTCAGTTTTCCAAACTCAAATTATATAAACCTTGAAATATGGGTAGTAGGGTTTTGGACCAACAACATAGATCACAATGGCATTATCCCATTATTTCTTAGCATTTTGCATGACCTCCATTGACATTTTAGCATATTTCATTGAGTTGAAACCACATGGTTGATAAAATTTCAATGGTATGAAAACCAAAATATTATTTCCCTTGACCACTTCGCTCCACGCCAGATTGGACGTAGTGGAAAAATTCCATTTGTTGAACGTTGATCTAGGAGTAGACTGATTTGGGCGACTGGGGGAGTTATGTTTTGGACAATGTGTACTTGATGTATTTGAATAGAGGGGTTTTAAGCATATTTGTTTTGAGGAGTAGTGGGAACAGGAGAGGATTTCTAAGATTTTTGCATCAAATTTAGGTTACGTTTCCGTTTCCTTGATCTGATAGGCATGAAAGCATCATCAGTAACAGCAATAGGATCATGATTTGGTAACAAACTAAAGCCTGATGGCGGATCTAAGTGAGAGGGAGGCGGACCTTGAGGGAGAAAGGCGGACTCGGAGGGTCAGCAGACACTGAAGTAGTCATGATAAGATGAGGACTGGATTTCATGGATGGTTTTAGAACGAAGGCGAACGAAAAAAACAGGTAAAAAGCATTACAGAGATAGCGGCTAGGGTTTTCCACCATTAATGAAAAAACAGTGGAAAAATACATATATCATTTTTTTTTTAATTTAAACTTCCTGAAGGATATTTTTCTCAAAAGCAATACGATATTTAAACCGATCTAGTATTTCAAACCAAAAAAGATTATATATTCAAAAGTTTTTTAAAATGAAGTTTAAATTTTAGCTTCCCCAACTTTTTATCTAGATTTGGAAACATGATTTCATTCAAATAATTATATTGACAGTAATAAAAAATCACACATTTTTTAACAATTTTAACCATGAAATTAAGTTAAGATATAAGTTGTTCACTGGACTTTTGATTTGTTGCAACAAAATAAAACTATAAACAGACAAAATTATGTCTTTCTTAAACAAAATTACCATCCAAATTCCATTTGTTTCGCTGTTAAATTATATTTTTCTCTAAAGTTTCTAATAACGAAAAATAAATTATACTACCCACTAAAATTCTACGCCTTAAATTTTTGTTTGGCAGTATAAGTTAATCAGCAATTTCAAAATTATAAATCCTAAACGTAAATGATAGCCAATAAAAAGATAACAACTTCATGCAAAAATAAATATCAATGAAGTAACAATTTTGGATTAGAGTTTCTTATTTGGTCAGAGGATCATTTCGTTGTTATTCATGAAGACTATACGTTCTTATTTGAAGTTGCAGAATCCACTTCTACTGCTTCCCAGTGCTCGTTAGTCTTATGCAACAATTTTTTATACTTTGCATGTTTATTTATAAACGAAATTTTAGTTTCACCTTGCTTTTATGGGGATATATAAACAGGTTTGGAAAACAATCGATTTCACTTGCTTCTAACCACTGCGTTCGTTAAGCCATCAACACTCACTTGTCATACGCTGATGTACCCATAGGGCCTCATGTACCATTACATGGAAGCCCAATCGCATATGTAACCATCGAATTAGTTTTTCCATTATATGGTTTCACATCGCATATTTATTATGTTGGAGTATTTATCGTATAAGACAAGCTATCGCGTAAATTAACCTATCACATCTATTATCTCATTTTGCAACTAATCCATCATACAAAAATAACCTTCTAGTTAAGCCATCACAATAACAACCTATCGCATAACGAACCATGGAATAATAAGGCATCAACACATATGTTTATCAAAACTCTAAACAGACATCGGGTCAACGGCCTTTACATTACAAAATTGGCCATCAAAATCAATAGCCATCGAAGACATATTAGCCATTGAATCACAATATTGGTCATTGGAATTAGGCCATCATATATTGAAAGAGCCATCAGAAATAGGCCATTGCATCTTTGAAATACCAATATTTGGGATGATACGCAAATCACAGGTAATCAAGGTAGGTTTGCTGCATAATATGGTGTTTTTATCTTACTTGCACTTATCAATTTTACACCTGTCTTAAGATTCCCCTTTTCCGATTCTTTGTGGAAAATATTTAATTACTTAGTTTTACTTTTTTAAAATTAATTAAATTGTTAACTAATCTACCATTAAATCAAATACATCTCATTCCAATTGATTCAGACATTGAAATAAATCAAGAAAAATACTAGAAATTTTTAGATACATTCCTAAACATATTAAATCATTCTTCTGTCAACATATTTTGTTTCAAATGTCTAGAAATTTATTGAACCAAATTCATTGAATGGAAATATATCTAAATTTTGGGTTTGATTTAGCAAATAGCGTTAAAAGAAATTATTTATTAAACCCTCCTCTGCCAAATTTTCAAGGATACATCACAAGTTACCACTTGTTCCCTCAAATTTTTTCCTTAAAAATCCCGATTCCCCCTCAAATTCCAACTCTCATCTACTTGTATAATACAACTCTACATCTCAAGAGTATATAGAAAATATCAATTTTATTTATTTACTATTATTTACCTTTATAATTTTTATCTTTCTCAAAATTTAAATTTGGAGGCCCAATGGCACCAAATAATTTTTACAACTTATGACTAACAAAAGCTGTGGTTTTAATAAAATAAATTTACCAAAACCTTTCTATCTAAATTTAGCACAAAACCCTTTTCTATGAAAAAGTTTAAAGTTTTCATTTATCAAATTATTTATCAGAACATCTTTTATATTGAATTCAATTCCTTTAAGGTAACTTAATAAATAAATATCTAGTTGCTATTTCAAACATGCTTTTTGAAAGCATTCCGTAAATATTTTATATGAAATAACTTCAACCATTTATTTACTAAACTCACTTTAGGTTTGTCTTTGATTGCACAATGACAAAGAGAAAAATACCCTACAAAGTTCGGCTAAGCAAACATCCGATCGTCACTTAGAAGATTATTTAGATTTCCAGAAAACTAATCAAGGCAATTTCCTTCGAATTACCCTAAAGAAAATGTATTCCACCTAAAATTTCTATTTCAAAATATTTATATTTAGTATTACTTCTGAGTAGTACTACTATAGAATTTTAAAAAACCTTTCGGAATTATCTCAAACAACTGTAGATTTAAATTTTTAAAGCTCATTTCAAAATACATTTTATAAATGAAATTTATATAAAATTACCTTTATATAAAATCGTTTCATATTATAATAATTCTCCATTATTATAATAAAATTTTCTCAATTATTTGTTCTCTAAATGTCTTATCCTATCATTTAGATTATAACAAACAACTTTTGAAAATTTACTATTAACTTAACGTTATTAAAAGATGACTTTTAGCTTAATAATTTCTCTGAACACTTAATAGTCAACTGTGAAAATTAATTCACAAGGAGACATTGTTCTATTGTACTTACAATTATCAAACAACAGTCAATGCTCTTAAATTTTCTAAATGATAAATTAGTAATAATGATAACATATTCGAGTCGTTCTATTGCTAGCGGTCGACCGGCCTAGGGTAAGTGGTCGATCGATGGTCCTATTTCGGGAGCTTTTTTTACTACCATTGATTAGTTTATTTTATTCCTTAATTAAAATTTTAATATTAGCCTTGATTTTAATGTTTACTTAATCCACAAATCTAATTATTGTTAAATTTTGAATTTCAATTTTTTGGAATTAATTTGAACATGAATTCCATTTAAATTTTTTTAAATCTAGAAACTACAAACGTCCATAATTTTTTCGTTTGAGCTCTATTTTAAAACATCATATATGAAAATTACCACAAATGCAATAGCATAATTTCTGTGGTCCAATTTTGAGTTTTGCAAAATTTTTATTTTTAGCATTATCTCACTTAGTTTATTAATTTAACCTATTACTTCTTATTTATCTTTTTGGAGTGTTACATGACATATAAGATAAAAATCCTTTTATCTATATATCATTTTATACATTTAGAAAGCTATATTCTTTAGAAGAAGCTTATGCAATCTGGGAAAGGTTTTAAAAAGAAGAATATACTTCGATTGATATGCCTCCAGGAACGGCCATACATAAAATAGAAAGCACGTTGGGAAATGGCGAACACTTAGCAAAAACAGCGGGCAATGTGGCAAAACCAATCCCAAAAGAGGGTAAATCAACCACATTAAGGTTACCATCTGAGATGGTCTATTTGATATCTAAAACCTGCCCACTAATAGTCGGGCAAGTGAATAATGCCGGGGGTTAAACAACAAAGTTTGGGTTGAGCTAGATCGAAATGTTGGATAGGTAAGCATCATGTGGTAAGATGAGAAGTTATGAACCCTGTAGACTATCCCCATGGAGGTGGATCCCTAGTAAGACAAATAATCTAAGGATGGGGTATTCGACGAGACCTTATTTTAAAGAGTTTTGCCTGCTGCATTAGGAGCCTTTTTTTTCAAAGATTTGGTTAGCTTATTCCCTTGGCCCTAGAGAATTGGGCAAATTGAGACCCTTATTTTCTCAAAAGCTATCGCATTATTAGTGGTTTTCTACTAAAAATGTGCTCTCCTTGGAAAAGCAGTCTCTTTTTTTTTCTTCCTTCCTATCTCTTGAAATTCGAACTATAATCTCAGCCACTGATTGAACTGAGCATCGACGATGAATCCCTCTTGTTGGTCGGCTTGTTGATCGTTTAAAACAAAAATTACAAGCAATTCTAATTAGATCAACCATAAATTCGAATTTCTTAGTTTACACGAGCCTATTTTTATGACTTGTATGTAATAGAATATCCTGGTAGATAAATTTTAGCCTATGAATTATATGCAATCAGTCTTTAGTAGTAGTTTAGTATATAGATCCAAAAATTTAGAAACTTAACATCGCTAAAACATTATGACATAGTACAATATTATTTATAACATGTTCTAGACTTGCCAATATTTTACCATGTTTATTTGATATTGTCACGATATTTTATAACATCTCATACCGGCACTTGATCTATACGTACTCGATACCAATATTTACTACTTAGCGCCATAACCTAAAGATCGATCTTGGCTTTGGTCCATTTAAATTATTTTCATCTCCCATGTGATTTCCTAATATCGATAAATCATTTAGTTACTATCAATATTTACATCCTAACAGTTTTGATATTCTTGTTTGATGTAATTCTACCTACAAAGTAGTTGCCTAATCGTACCCACTATTTAAACAACCACCGACGGATTATTGAATCTCACAATCTAATATTATGTATTAGGGATTTTACATAATTGACAGTTTCATAAAAATATACAATTAAACATGTAAACACATAATACACATATCATAATATTTCAAAGCTTAACAAACATATCCAAGTCACTTTATAGCTTGCAAACACTACACCAATCACTACGTATTGGTGCAAGCATAAGCATCATGCACAATAACATAGTAGGCATCATATCACATCGAAGTCATAGCCATCATAAGAAACTAACCATTAAGTCGCCATCACTTTCCTTTTATATCTATGCTTATTGAATCTAATTTTTTTCCCATGCTAAGAAGACAAACTGTACTACAATTAGCTGCATCCTAAACTACGACGTTGTCATTTTTCTTACTTAGTTGCAAATAATGACCCACTATTATTATACCCGTCAAAGCTATATAAGCATCATCAATCCATGGTCATTGATGTTATATCCCATCGTCAATAGGTAACCATTGGAAGTTTTAGATCATTACCGGTACTTTGTCATCACCACTATACCTGAGCCAGTTTTAAGGATTATAATGTTAAATGCAATTTCTAAATAATTTCCTTTTGGTGAAAGACTGCTCAATGCCGTTAAATAAAACTATTATTACAAGTAATCATGATTTTTTTGAAGGACACAACATAGAAAAATGAATATAACCTCCTAAGCAAACATTTGTATTATAAATTTTATATATGAGTAAAGAACCTACTGCTTTCATGAACCAACATTGCATGCAAGGCTATCATCTAAAGTTTGCAAATCCAATGCAGAATAATTCAACAATAATAAGTTTTATTATGGACACATAGAAGGCTTGAAGTGTTCCAACTATTATAAATATCGATGATGCTAATTTGTTCGTACTCACAAGATTGATTCAATTAGTTTACTAAATGTTTTCTTAGAAAAATATCTATCAATAACCCCATTAATGATTAAGCTATCTCCTAAATTTTTTTGTTTTTTCATTTGTAACTTCGTAAAGCTTATTTCTCGAATACATAATGATATTTAAAGTGATCTAGTAATTCAAACTAAAGAGATTACATTCAAAAAAAAAAAATTCCCCAATTTTATATGGATTTGGAAACATGATTTCATTCAAAAAAAATTATATTGACAGTAATAAAAATCACACATTTTTAACAACTTTAACTACGAGGTTGAGTTAAGATATAAGTTGTTCATTAGGCTTTTGATTTGTTGCAACAAAATTAGGCTATAAATACAGAGATATTATATATGTTTCAAACAAAATTACCATCCAAATTCCATTAGTTCGCTTTAAATTATATTCTCCTTTAAAGATTCTAATGATGAAAAATCAATTATACTAACCATCAAAATTTTACACCTTAAGTTTATGTTTGGCGGCATAAGTTAATCAACAATTTCAAAATTAAAATTCCTAAGCATAAATACTGGACAGTAAAAAAACAACCCCATGCAAAAAAAATTCAATGAAGTAACAATTTAGGATTAGGGTTGCTTGTTTGATTAGAGGATCATTTGGCTGTTATTCATGAAGACTACACGTTCTTATTTGAAATTGTAAAATCCATTTCCGCTACTTCGTAATGCACATTAGTCTTATGCATAAACGAAATTTTTGTTTCGCCTTTCTTTTAAGGGGACATATAAACAGGTTCAAAAAACAATTGATTTCACTTACTTCTACCTACCGCGTTCGCTAAGCCATCAACACTCGCTTGTCATAGGTTGATGTACCCATAAGGCCTTATGGTACCATTGCATGGGAGCCCAATCGCATATGTAACCATCGAATTGTTTTTTCCATTACATGGTTTTACATCGCATAGTTATTACTCGTCGAACTATTTATCGTATAAGACAAGTCATCGCGTAAATTAACCCATCACATCTATTATCTCATCGTGTAACTACTCCGTCACATGAAATAACCGTCTAGTTATGCCATCACTACCAATAAATTATCACATACCTAACCATGGAATAACAAGTCATTAACACACATGTCTATCAAAACTCTAAACAGACTTTGGGTCAATGGCCATTGCATTACAAAAGAGGCCATCAAAATTATTACACATCAAAGACATATTAGCCATTGAATTGCAACATCGGTCATCGAAATTAGACCATCGCATATCTAAAGAGCCATTAAAATAGGGCATTACATCTTTACAATCCTAATTGGGCCAATATGTATATCATAGGTAATGAAGGTAGTTTTCTACATAATATGGTGTTTTTATCTTACTTGCACTTATCAATTTTATATTGTCTTAAGATTTCCCTTTTTAGATTCTTCCTGGAAACTTTAGATATTTAATTAATTAATTTTACGTTTTTAAAAATGATTAAATTGTTAACTAACCTACCGTTAAATCAAATACATCTCATTTCCATTGATTCAAAAATTGAAATAAACCAGGAAAAATATTAGAAATTTTTAGATACATTCGTAAACATATTTAATCATTCTTCTACCAACATATTTTGTTTTAAACGTCCAGAAATTCATTGAATGGAAATCTATCTAAATTTTAGGCTTGATTTAGCCCAAACAATGATAAAAGAAATTATTTATCAAACCCTCCTCTACCAAATTTTCATGGATACGTCTCAAATTACCACTTGTTCTCTCAAAATTCATCTTTAAAATCTCGATTCCCCCTCAAATTCCAACTCATCTTCTCCTCGATAGACTTGGCGTTCTCTCAATCGTCAAAGTCTCTCTTTATTTAATTCAACTTTTCTCCCCAAAGTCAGTTTTAAAACCTAAATCTCCTACCCGGCTATCCTCATCACGCATCTGCCACCATATAAACAACTACCGTCGAATACTACCACTATCGTATACTATCGCTTCTATCACGACCGTCGCATGCAAATCCGTTAGATTTGGCTATCAGTGGATTATGAAAGGTATTTACCTTTTTTTGTATTTCTTTTTTCCTTTTTTGATATTTTTTAATTTAATGCTGGAACGATTTTGAATTTGTCAATTTAAACCTACTGTGAATTGAATTTGAAAGCATGTAATTTGGATGCATAATCAGTCTGTCCAATCCTTGAACTGTGACTTCAAAGCCTATAATGGTACAATCATCATACAAGAATCTTAAGTTTAAGGTTTTAATTTTTGGAATTTATATTCGACAGTGGTGGACTGGTAATTATTTTTACCTTTGTTCGTAGACTATATTTCCCTTGGTGTGGAGGCCAGTAGGATAACTGAATCTAGGTCTAAAGAACAAGGGAAGACGGGTTTTGTTGACGCTGGGATTTCAACAGTAAGAAAAGATCTATCATTTATGTTCCTTAACTACATCTATTCCTTAACCAAAGTGTAAAATAATTAAAGATAATAGTTTATGGAGAAACTAAAAAACTTATTATTTGTCAAAAAAAAAAAAGTAACGCCATATTGACCTTATCTTTGTCGGCGTATGAAGTGTGAATGGATCCAACGTTAAATTTTAGTTGCTACATTAAATATATTTCATTTTTTGCTTATAGGTTTGTATTTTAGCCATAAATTCATTTGTTATGCAACAATATTTGAAAATTTTCGGGTCTTTAACTGAACTAATATGCGTGCAATTTTACTCCTTTCATAAATGTTATTTGTAGTTTTGCAATTAGAGTTCCATTACTATGAATATCTATGGTTGCTGAGCTTAAATATTTTATGTGTATTGAAAAAAACAATTATTAACAGCGGATTATGCATTTCCTTTTTTCGTAAGGGTCTAACTCAGATTCGAATGTTACTGATAAATTTCTGATTTTCTCGTGGTTACTATTGGATCGTTTCGTATAGTTTAAATTGTCAGTTTGTTGCTTGATGCTAGTGCAATGAATAATATAACAATGATTTATAATCGTTTGGTTAGGCAACTTTATGCGTCGCCTGACCTTATCTAAAATTTATGGTTTAATGAAAAATTTTCCCTTTTCGTCTTAAAATCTACAATTTAAGATGTAGTATGTGTTTTTTTTTGTTCTTTAATTATTGATCGTTGTGGATGCAATGCAGCAAAAGTAATATTTTCCTCTTGAATGGCTTTGGGAAATATTTTATGCTACTATTCTAGTTTAACTGGACAATAACACAAGAATGTATCCTATTATGATTTAGACTGAAATTATGTTTAGCGCATTAATTTTTTCTGCTACCATATGTCCACTAAAAACCTGTTCGGTCTATTAGTAGTTGGTTTCCATTCTTTGATACAAGAGCCTCAGGTTACAGCCTTGCAAATTTAATGGGTCCATCTTTAGTTGTTGTGGTAAGTTTTTTTTTTGGTTATTTGTATGCTTGAAATTTGTTATAAAAAATACGCTTATCTACGGCTAATTGTACATAAAAATATTTAACAACTTTCTTATATATAAATGAATAATCCTGCTCAATCATTGAATATCATTTGCAAAGCAGTTCTACTCTTTACATACATGACAGTGACCATTACATACAAGGTGATAACTTTTTGTATAATTGAAAGGTGTTTTCTTCTTGTACACTACTGCTTCTTATTATCACTTTGTTGTAGTTATTGCTATGTTGACTCTTGCTTGCATACTAATTGGAATGTGATATATTATATCATAATTTTATGCATTCGTTTAATTAAATCTATTATCTTTGCTTGCATACTCTTTCCAAATGATGTATATGTTAACTTTATGTTATTTTACTACCGTTGTAGAATAATTTTCATAACATACAAAATTATTAGATAACTAAAATACATCTAATCAAATAATGGTCATCAATGTTTATAATGACTTGTAGATACTATATTATACAATATTTAGAAATAAATGTTTAAAGTATAATTATATATATAAGAATATTTATCATGTTTGAGAGATGTTACAAATATAATATCTACAACGGTATGCAAACATTAAAAAATGTTGTAAAACAAACTTATTTCTCACAACTATGGATATGGCAATGGTAGCAAAAATGTTGTTGTGGTATTTTAATAACATTTATCTACCATTGTTAAAGTGATTTTTTCTTGAAATATATTTATTACAGTTGAAAAATAAATATAAAGTGCAAAATTTTTAATATAATAATGCAAATAATGTTTTGTTCAACATATTGTCGTCACACGCTTAATTGAGATTGTTAAAAAATTACAACAAATATTTTTTCTTTAGATTTACACATCCAAACGGTCGGTTCCTTCACTATTGTATGATTGCAGTAGTTTACCCTTTGGTTACTCATTAAAATAAGGATTTTTTTCATAAATAAATAGTAACCCTTTTTGAGTTCTAGAAGGTTAAAGAAAATTTGATCTTTTGGAAAACAAAGGTTGGATTCCCTTACTTTTTTAGGTCATGAGACCATTATCTAATTTTTCTGATATCTGATTTCGAATTTGTTTAAGGACCAAATGACGACCACCTAGCAGCAAAGATTGAGGTTTCGATTGAAACACCGAAATTTCGATCATTCCGTTTAGGTTTCAATAAGGACCGAAACGAAATAAAATCGAAACCCTAATTTAATAAGAAAAAAAACAGTTGAACTTTAAATTTTAGAAAGAAAATTAATTTGAGTTTCAAATATACGAATATTCAAAATTTGAAATTTGAAATTAAAAAACATACACCTTCACAAAATATATAAGTGGTATAACTAAAAGAAAGTAGAAAATGTAGTAATAAATAAATATGTTTTAGTGTTATAAACATTTATGATCAAGCAGTATTGTATGCTTATATCTTATTTTTCAATTAAATACAAGTTATACGTTTTGTTTCAATAAATTAAACGAATACGTGTAATTGTATAAAACAAATAATGAGATCCGAAACTGAATCGGGAATCGAAATTTCTGAAATTTATGAATTACGTAGGAATTTCTAAAATTACAAAAGACTGAGACCGAGATCTCGCTCGAACCTTACTAGCAGTCATTGAATTTCGGGAAATCTAGTTAGGAAGTTCTTTTCTACCTAAAAAGGGGTAGAACACACACACAGACACACATATATTACATCTTTACATCCTTATCCAGAAATGTATTGATCAGCAACTGTTTAGATCCTTAATTCCAAGTTTAACTGTTATTTTGCTTATTTTGTTAAGTTAATCAACAATACATACGTACGTAGGTGTGTATGTGTGTGTCTATATATATTATGTGTGTGTGTTTATTTTGTAGTATATATTATCGAGAAGTTCACGGTTAATAAGTTAACAACTTTAAGTGCAACTTCTGTCTGTGATGAATTTGTACATTTGTGGCAAAAAGTGGAGTCAACTTGCCAATTCAAAATTTCAAAATATAGTAGTACATAAACTGAGACATAAACTCAAAAAATATACATTAAAACTGCACAAAAAATAAAAAAGGTCATATGAATAAGTAATTTTGTACATACTAAATCCTTTATTCTAGTGTATTAGAAGAAGAGAAATGTGTAAATGGGTCATAACAGCTAAAACAAATTAGTGGCACTATTTCAAATATCGACCACCTTGGTTGATATCTCGATGGAGATCCTGGAAAGAAGTTCTTGGGAAATGAAATACAAAATTTCAGTGAAAATCTCATTTTCCATAGATCGGCCGAGATCTCGATATCTTGGTAATTTTTTTTGATAACTTTAATTTGATGAAAAATAAAATTATGTGATAGTACAATTAATATTTATGTATGCATATAACCAGTCAAAGTGAGGGATTTTGACATCAATAAAACAATGCCCCAAGTTAAATCATCTTCGGATGCATATATTTCAAGATATGATTGGTTGCACAAAAATCAATTTTGGGATTTACACAAATTTGTCCGGGTGCATCCCGATATAAGGAGGGACACTTGAAATATTTTAAGGGGAACTGGTATTTATTTCGATGAGATTCGAAAATTCAACTTTGATTCCAAAATTTCGTGAGATAACTATCTTATGTGCTATATTTTTCTTATTTTTCATTTGACAAGGAATTTTATTGCAAAATGAAAAATTATGTAAAGAGAAAGAGAAGAAAAAAGGAATTCAAATTGAATATCGACTAAGAGAAACTTCTGAGTAAATCACACTTTATTCCTCTTATCCACGGCCGAATGTTATATTCCTATCATACTTTAATTGATAAATATTGTTATTGTTTGGTTTTGAAACTAGAAGATGACCGGATTCTGTTAGGTAGAGATTTGATTATGATCTCATGATGGTTTGATTTGTTAAAGAATTCAGGAAACCTTACTATATGTGATTTGATTGAAGTTGGTAAAAGAAGTTCAATTTTAAAAAAATTTCAATTTATGTGTTTAGTTTGATTTTGGATCATAAAATAATTTAGCTCAATTAGAAGAGGAATTGGATGATTTACAGTAGAAATAAAAAAATAGAAAATCAAGTGAAAATTATTATTTTAAGGTAGTAATTAGAGATATTATTATGCATGCAACTCAATTTTAGAGATAATATATATCCTAATATATTCTCGCAATGAACTTTATGATCCGAGATGGACGCCCGAGATGCACTCATCTCGTCCGAGATCTCTGCTGATAGGAGATCAGCTCTCTAAAATTTCCAAGACGAAACATGATCGAAATGCAAGATTTAGAACCTTGATCAGTGGTGGTTGATGCCAATAAATTGTAAATAATCTTTTGCACAAACTTCCTATTTTTTAGGGGAGATTTACTATATAATTGTGGTCAAATATAAAACTATCTTAATATGATTTAAATTATACATTCAATTTAGTATTCGATCTCTTTGTTCTTCTTTGTTTTGAAGAAAAAGTATCACCAGTTATGTCGTGCATTGCATTTGTCTTGCAAGCTTTTGTGGACGTAATCAAGCAAGATTTAATTAAAATAATATTGTCCTCTTATTTCTCTGTATGATAGTAGTTTGCTTCTTTTAATATGTTTAGCCATAATCGATGATTGATTTTTAATGTTGATATTTACCACGCTCAAACATGATTGAACTACATCGCCAACAATCAAACATAGTTAAGATTTAGTTGCTGCAATTTCATTATTTTACTGTTCAGAACTGAAATTTAACCGTTAACATAATTATTGAAACAATTTAACCGACTACCTAGAATAATAGACAATTAAAGGAAAGGTGCATTTAAGTATATAATGTGATGTAACATTATCATATATCTTAATCATTATATTATAGAATTTGAAAATAGTTAAACACCAACTATAGATTTATAATAATTATTTCTAGAAACTAGTGGGATAAGACATAAAACATTTTTGAATAACTTGGATTCAATTTAAACCATACATCATCAATAAAATATACATATTGGGATATTTTTTTAATATATAAAAATTTATGACATTCAAATAGTATAGTCATAAAACTAAAATAAATTTTAAGATTGAAGAACATATATAATCAAGATGAATTATTTTAAAAATCCAAGAATACCTGTATTTTATCTGATGTTTTGAAATAAATAAAATAAAAAATGTTTCGTTGTTCAAAGATTATTTCACATTTGATCGTAAATCAAACCTAATGTAATGCCCCACCCCGAGACCCACATTAACAAAGAGTATTACTGGGTAATACTGTCTGTTAATGCATAGAATAGGGCTGGATAGGAGCGACCATCTATAGCATTGTCTTAAATATCTATTGAATACGTTGACAAATGTCATTTTTTTCATCTCAAGTGGATCGACTGTGACAACCCGGAAAATTTCAACATTTGAAATTGTAATATTTAATTAATTTTAAATGTTTGAATGATAGTTTAACTTGGATTTCAAATATCAGAATGAATTTAGCAATTTAATTATCAAATTTAATTATAGAAATTTAGGTAAAATTGTAAATCTTCAATTTTTGAGCTGTTAAAAATAATTTGATGGCTTAGAAAATTTATGTTGATAATACTGAAAATAATAGAAGCTTCAGAATTGAATTTGGAAATGTTTTATTCAGTTTTGGAATTTTATCGTTTTAAATCGATATTTAAAAATAGCCGTCCAAGGCATAGTCTCGGGATTCGACGAAACCAGTTCCATTGGATCCGTAATATTTTATTATTATCGGATTTCAATTTCCATAGTGTTCGGAGCGATCGTTTGACCATAAGCAAACGTGTTGAAATTTATATCGAAATTTAATTTAATAACTGGTTCAAAACGCTATCTTCTCCATACGATCGAATTTGGACTCGGACCTTTTCCATCGTGTTCGGAATAGGGGATTAACCTTATGAACGCCTGCAAGCACGCTTAGATAGGAGTTCGAAATTTTATGTTGTATATTCGAAACTATTTGAATTTAAATTTAAAATTTAAAAATAAATGATAAGTAATATAATTTCATTACTAGCAAGCAGCCGCGTTGAGAAATATTTTAGCACGTGTCCTTCGTGTTACACGCGTTCGTTACTTGTAAAATAAAAAAAACACAAACGAAACCCTTCTTCGTTGTAATCAGGAGAGAAAAAAAGAAAAAAAATGGTCGATGCCAGTTCTTTTTCCTTACCTCAAATTCCTTTCTAAACCCTAATCCTCCAATCCTCAAATCGACGATCGAGTTCGTTCCAAAGAAGAAAAAATTGCGTGTTGAAGTTCAAATCAAAGTTGCGATAGGAGTTTAGGGCATGCGAGGCCGTAGGGAGGAAGGGGGCGTATGTCGATTATCGCAGGAAGGAGGCATGCTCGATTGGCAGATTCGAGGCGGCGGTGTCACGCGCTCGCGTGGGAGGTCGCGTGGGTGCTAGGGCAGGGATCACAAGGTTGGGGGCGATCAATTTTGAGGCACGGGCGCGTGTAGTGCCGGCTAGGTTTCATTCGAGCAGCGAGATTCGCGAGATGGAGTTCGTCGAGGTGTGGGTTGCTCGATTTACAGTAAGGTATAAAATTTTGTTTTAATTTGGATTAAATTAGTAGGTCTATAAACAAAAATATATGTGTATAGAATTTTGATGACAGTAAAAAAAATGATGGACACATATTTTTAATTTTAAAACAATAAGCATTTTAAACTATAAATATTTATGCAGCTTTCATATTTTTATATGCATGTAAGGAAATAAATTTTTTTCAGTAAAAAGAAAAGCAAATGTTTGCTATTTGTTTATTCAAAGAAAAGTATATGTAAGGATTATATAAAGATAAGATTGTTAATAGCTCATTTTTATAAGTAGTTTGAAATAAAATAAATAAATATGAATTTTAAAATACTTGAAAGTTTATACAAAAAATCAGATTTTTAGATATATATATATATTATAAGTGTATATATATGTAGTTTCAAAAGGAAGGAAAAAATAAATATAAATATATACACTCTTAGCTTACTAGTCTAATTTTTAAAAAAAAAAATTAGTATGGTGATAAATTTGTTTATTTAACTTATTTACTCATTTTTACCACTGAAAATAATTTATTAAAAGAAGTTTGACTTTTAATTAATTAATTAATTAATTAAGTCTTTAGTTTGGAATTAAAATTTATTGAGTTATTGTTTAGTGAATTCAAATATTAATAGATCGTATGATTGTTTATACATGGTTAAAATCGTGGAAAAACAAGTCGAATTGGAAATGGAATTGCAAAATATAAGCAAAGGTGAGACCTTCTCACTCAAAATTTTAATTGAAATTTCCAGTTATTGATTGGTTGTGGAATTGTGATAGTTAAATTAAATTTGATTGATTGTGTGTTCAGATAATTTATTTATTATTAATTATATTAATTTAGACCCTATTGCGCCGCATAATAGCGGATAATATTTTATAAAACTCATATACCGCGATATTCCACCTTGAAGTGGAATGGGTATTTAATTATTGTGCTAACGTCTGTAGATGCAGGGAAACAGGTTGGAGGGATCCAACTCCTCAAATGTTTAATTTATTGCTTATGTTGTGTGTTGATTATTTTTAATTCGTGTGAATGTTTGTGATTGAAACCGTAAAGGCTGTAATTCAGCCGAATATATTTTTGGTATCGTAGGATACCAGAAATAAATAGTTAATTAATTTTGAAATTTGGATAGAAAATTCATAATAAATTCACTCAAAGGAATCAGGTGAATTTTAAAAGAAGGAAATTTAAATAGATAAAGGTTTATCTTTGAAAACTTATTGAATAAATTCCAAAAATATGGGAAAATATTTTAATATAGGAATTTCTGGTAATATTGTTTAATGGTTGTAGAAATTATTCAAGATACGTATTTTAAATAATTAAAAGAGATAAAGGAATTTATTTCAAAAGGAAATAAATTTAGAAATTAAATTTGGAATTTAATTTAGAGTTGAAGTTTATTTTAGAAATCAATCCATGAATTAATTTGGAGTTAGAATAAATCTTAGGAACCGATTAGGAAATTTGGTTTGGTATGTTGGAAATAATTTTGGGAAATCAATTTGAAATTGATTTGTTATTGGAAATCTAGTTTGGGGAAATCAAATTGGAATATGATTTTGTTTGAAGGTGTTACTGGGAAATCGATTTAAATTCATATATCAGTTGATATTTGGAATGTGAATTCACAACGGATTTTGTAAAGAAAAAAAATTGTTTAAAAATAAATATTGGTTTATTTTTAAAATGTGGAAAGAAATTTACAAATTGGAATGTAAATTTAAAATAAATCGACAAGATTTATTAATTTATTTGAATGGACCAATTTATATTGGGAAAAGAATTCTTCCCTGGAAAGTCGAGTATATTTTTAAAATAGCCTTCGAATAAAATTTAAAAGTTTTAGATTTGGTTCTAAAACAATATTGTTGGAGAAATTAGTTCTTGGAGATTGTTTCATAGTAAAAAAAATTATTTATTCAATTAATTTTATAAGGAGTATTTAAAAGATTAAATTGATTTTTGATTTAAAAAATAGGTATTTAAATATTTATACTCTATCTACTAATTTTATTTTAAAATTAGTTTTTTTGGACTTGAATTTTATATGAGATATTAGTATAATATTTCTCATAACTAATATTTAAGCAAATATTCTAAAATATAGTTTATTTTAAATGTTTCCAAGTATATTTTGAATAAGTATTTTTATATTGTTTTAAAATATTTGAAATCGGCAAATTTTCAATGGAAATGAATAAACGTTTGGGAATTGATTTGAAATTTATTTTCAAAGGATTGAAGTGTGAAATTTTATGTTGCGAAGATATTTTGAAAAAATAATTGGGGAAAAATGATTTAAATCCAGAAATTTTTGTGAATAATGATTGATAGTTAAATAACCGACTATCAATATTGGCCTTTTTAAATCGGCATTTTATTTTCGATGCGACCGGGAGTCGAATTCCAAATGGATATTCGAAATCCACATCGAACTTTTGTGATTGTGATGGATCTTTTGTTAAAAGATCAAAAAAATGAAATTGTTGTGATTTATTTGAATCTGAATGAACACTTATTTTTTGTAAAATAAGCGCTCGTTATTCGGATTAGCCGGGAAAGGACCTTGTGCCATAAAACCCATTCTGAATAACGATATGACGAAATGCTATTGCATTTGAAGACGGTGTTGAAGACCGGGTATTTTCGAAAGCGAAAGGATACCTGTCGAATGTCTCTGCACCGGGTTGCTCCGGTATAGAGATTTTATCACCCTTTATAATGGGGATTCCGGACGTGATTAGTGAATATCCTTATTGCAAGGGCTTCTTTTGAAGTGCCTTCGGTTCCATTCGATCCCGGAACGGACTTGTATGGATGTGTGTCTAACGTTACACCTTGAGATGTAAAGCCAGTTTCTATCAAATACATTTCTGTTGGTGGCGAAGAATTTATTCTCTTAGCTTAACACCCTTCTCTGAGACGTACGAGCTCAGAGGTTATGTAGTTGATTGTTACTAGCGATACATTCCCAATTTGGTAATGCGGCATAAGAGGTGCTGCTGATCATTTGTTGATCGAAGCACGACTTTTGTGAAAAGCGTAGCTTTGTGGACAAGACTTCGTCGGACCTCACACCCCGGAATGGTCAAAACAGGAAGGATGCGGTAAGGTTTTAGGGGGTAGCGCCCCTTAGGGTATATACATTTCCTTCTGGATAGAAGTGGTATCATGGTACGGAGCCCAGATACTTAACTTATGTGAATGTCGCAAATATATATTACTTTGTGATTGTTGATGTTGAGGATCCTCGGATAAAGGTTGTTTACAACCGGGGGATGGCATACTCATGTCATTAGTTACCTATTTTTGCATAGGTAACCCGGCCTTGTGTTGGCAGAGATCCGGTTAGGTTCTCGGAGCGTCTATCCAGAGGCGTACCCATGTGGCAATGGGTAGTTCCTTGGCCCGACCATTTGTTGGAAATCCAAAGAAACAATACGAGCCTTTTACGATTTCAATTGTATAACCTGCCTCCTCAGGAGGTAGCTATAGCAGGCATAATATAATGGTACCTATGCTGGCTAAGATTAATATTATACTTTTGAAATGTTTTCTGCACTATGCACTAATAATAATATAAAAAAAGATTTTTTGCGTATTAAGCATGTTTGACTATCATAAGGAGAAATATCCTCCAATTCTGCGTTTGCATTGTGTGTGTGGTGGGATGTGACGCCTCACCTCAAAACCCACAATAATACAAAAGAATAGCAATACGTGCTATACCAAAAGAATACAACTATGAGTCTATATCTCAAGTGTATACAACAAAAACTGCTAATCTAAACAAGTAGCCAAAATTCTGTGAAGTGAATCACTGGGGGAGAAGTCAAGCAGAAGCACCTGTAACATCTCAGTCTGACTCGAGTATTATTTATAAGAAAATAATAAACGGATCAGTCTAGCTATAAATATCAGACGACATGATATAAAATAAGAGAAATGACATATGCGAATAATATCCATAACATCATACTACTATAAATATGTAAATGATAATCAACAAGAGATTAATCAATATCACAAGAATCTTCTCAAAGATCCAAAAGGGTATCATACCCAAAACATAACAAGTCAATGACATAAATTCCAGAAATCAACACAAGAAATCCAGAAAATCATGAAAAAGAAAGAGGCCTATCACATGACGGTCCGAAGACCATGGGAAGCTACCCTATATGTGTGAGTCGAAATCACACAGATGAGGTCTAGACTAACCAAAAATCAAAAAGGTATGTGTGAGTGAAATCACATAAGTGGTGTCTAGTCTAACCTCGCAAACAAAAACGTATGTGTGAGTGAAATCACACAAGTGGTGTCTAGACTAACCAAGAAGGTAAAAAGGTATGTGTGAATGAAATCACACAACTGGTGTCTAGTCTAACCAAGCAAACAAGAGACATCGCACAATTGCTAGTCTAAATCATAAGAATGACCATCATGATCAACGAGAAGTGTCAATTACACTAAGCTAGTAAATATAAAAGTTTAGCTTCATGTCCCATAACCACTTGCTTAACTTAAATATTTACGAACAAACTGTAAATCTTCACTAGAAAAATGTCACAAGAGGTTCAATCGAACAAGTCCAAGAGTTAACCGACGAAGCAAACGCAAGCGTTTCATACCACTTGTTTTACTAAGCCGTTTAATTCAATTTCTCATACGAGTGAGGTAAAGGTTTGTATATACTAGTAGATTGGAAAATGGTTTAAGAAAAGAGCTTTGTTATTGAAAATAGAGTTGAAATCATTTTGATATTTACTATTAGTATTGAAACCTTCATATTTTAAAGTGACAAATCATAGAAGTGATTGTAGAAACAATCAATCATTAAAATTCACATACAAAGACGTGAATAAAATCCAAAGAAACCGATAAAGAATCCGTCGAAATAGATATTCAAAAATCCATAAAATCGACCGAGAAGCCCAAGATAGTTTGTCTCGAAGAATGGTCAACTCAGCATCTCAACAAAGCAAGTTCTGTTGAATGTTTTTCAGATAAGATCCCCTACGGAGGGGGGTCCAGGGGGTGGCAACCCCCCTAGGTGGGGGTGTGGGGGCAACGCCGCCGCTACGGGGTTCGACCTGCCTGGTCAGGTCGTGGGGGTCCAGGGGGCAGCGCCCCGTCCGGAACGGTACGGCCTAGTGAAGTCAAGCGGCCTACGACCTAAAACAAAAATGAGGTCTAACGACCTAAGGGGGTGCGCAACCTAAGAAGGTATGTGAGCTAAGGATGAGCGACCTAACAAGGTTCACGACCTAAGAAAAACAAGGTTACGCGACCTAACAGGAAACAAGGTCAAGCGACCTAAGGGGTTACGCGACCTAACGTAACACGGGCCAAACGACCTAAGGCATCACAGGTCGAACGACCTAACTGCTTAAGGGACAGACGACCTAAAGAGGTTTGTGACCTAATGGGGTTCACGACCTAAAGGTATTCGAGACTTAACGGGTTATAGGTGTAACGACCTAACGACATAAAGGCCTAACGACCTAAAGGTGATGGGGTTACGCGACTTAGGGACAGAAGTAGGACCAAGCGACCTACGACCTAGGAGACTCACGACCTATGACCTACGACCTAAGGCCTGCGCGACCTAGTAAAATAGTAGAGGCAATATTAGGTCGGAGACGACCTACGACTTAAGGCCAGCGTGACCTAAAGTTTTGACACGCGAGCCACCTAACGTTATAAAGGCCAAACGACCTAAGGCTTAACTCGCGAACGACCTTCAGCTTAAGGCTTAACTCGCGAGCGACCTACGACCTAACGTCCAGGCGACTTTTCCACGCGCGTAAGCCACGAACCCGAGCGGCCTAAGGGTCCAGAACGACCTAAGGCTGGAAATTCACCAAAAACACTAAAAAGTGGAGTTTTTCGCCAATCCAATCCAAACCAAATGCAAATGTGCATGTTAAAGTGATAGGGAACCATTCCCAGCAGTCCAAGATAGTTATAAGCAAGAGTATGAGATAAAAATCTCACCTTTTCACTAAAATGGATGAAGATGAAGCTTGAAGCCAATGGAGAAGCAATCCAAAGCTTGAATCCAATATCTTCTACTTGAATTTGGAGTTGAATGTTGGATTAGCAATTAAATTTGAGCTTGGAGTTTTAATTTCCCATTCTCTTCACCATTAATGCAAATTTCAGGTTAGTTAGGAATTTATGAAGAGTGAGGGGGAGGGGGTTAGAACTTGGGCTTAATAGGCTAAACTAACCCAAAGTCCAAAGCGGGAAAAGTTAGTGATATTTCACTAACTCCGAACCTATCGATGTTTATACTTAAAAAAGTTGTAAACGACATTTCGAACTCAATGGAAGTGGTCTCGAGTCCTAATTTGACCGTTTGAAAAAAGTAGCTTTTCGGACCAAAATCCGATAAACGATATAATATTTAAATAAAATATTTAAATATAAACTCGATAAATATGGGGATTGTTACAGACTCCCCTCCTTAAAAAAATTGCGTCCTCGCAATATATATATAAGATGGAAATAAAAAGTAACAACCATAAAAGCATATTAACATGAAAGAAATTTGAAATAAGAAGTTCACCTCAATGAGCAGGAGTAAGCAAGTCCGGATGTGAACGCTCGATGAATTCTCTGGATTCCCAAGAGCAATCCTTCGGATTTGAGGACCATCGAACCTTCACAAGCGGAACATCTTTATTTCGAAGGCGTTTAACCTCCGAAGCAATAATTCGAATAGGATGCTGCTCATAAGTTAAATTCGGCGAAACTTCAATTTCTTCCACAACAGCAGGCTCAAGGATAGAATCGGAATTCCGAAGGCATTTCCGTAATTGAGAAACGTGAAACACGTCATGCATGGCAGAAAACTGAGCCGGTAATGCAAGGCGATAAGCCATGGAACCAATACGTTCGGTGATGGGAAATGGCCCAATATATCGAGGCGCTAACTTTCCCGAACGACTGAAACGTACAACACCTTTCATAGGTGAAACACGAATAAAAACAAGACCTCCAACAGAAAATTCTAATTTTCTTCTTCGGTTATCGGCGTAGGACTTTTGTCTACTCTGGGCTTCTTTCGTCCTATGTCGCATAATGTCAATTTTCTCTGTAGAGTCTTGAATAAAACCTAGACCTAAAACCAGCTTCTCACCGGCCTCAAGCCAACAAGAAGGAGATCGGCAGGGCCTTCCGTAGAGTGCCTCGAAAGGTGTCATACCAATACTAGATTGGAAGCTATTGTTATAGGAAAATTCAAAAAGTGAAATATGATCTTCCCAACATCCACCAAAATCAAGCACACAAGCACGAAGAAGATCTTCAAGAGTTTGATTCACACGCTCGGTTTGTCCATCGGACTGAGGGTGATAAGCGGTGCTAAAATTAAGCTTTGTTCCTAAAGCTTTTTGAAGACTCTTCCAATAGATAATGACGCCACATTCGAAGGGCGAAAACAATAGCCGCGAGTTCTAAATCATGTGTGGCATATCTAGTCTCGGCCGACTTCAATTGCCTAGAAGCATAAGCAATAACACGTCCTTTTTGCATAAGAACGGCACCTAAACCAACTCGACTAGCATCGGTATAAACAACAAAATCTTGATTCCCTTCGGGAATAACGAGAATAGGAGCATCAGAAAGGAGTTCTTTCAATTTCTGAAAAGAAGCTTCACATTTGTCCGACCAAATGTATTTAACTCCCTTCTTAGTCAAGCCAGTGAGAGGCACGACAATCTTAGAAAAGTCTTTAATAAAACGACGGTAATAGCCCGCCAACCCGAGAAAGCTACGGATTTCAGTCACACTCTCAGGTCTTTTCCAATCTTGAATCTCTTCAATCTTTAAAGGATCCATGGAAATTCCAGATTCGGAAATAAAATGACCGAGAAACTTCACACGAGATTGCCAAAAGTGGCATTTAGAAATTTTTTCCTTTAACTGATTACTCCTAAGAGTTTCCAATACAACCCGAAGATGTTTTTCATGTTCCTCCTCGGTTTTAGAATACACAAGAATATCATCGATGAAAATGAGAACAAACCGATCGAGGAAATCTTTGAAAACTCGATTCATGAGGTCAACGAAATAAGCCGGAGCATTCGTTAAACCAAATGGCATAACTAGCCATTCATAAGATCCATACCGAGTACGGAACGATGTCAAAGGAACGCTATCCTCTGCAATACGAAGCTGGTGAAAACCGGTAGCCAAGTCTAATTGTGAAAAGACCTTAGCACCACTTAGCTGATCAAATAGATCAGCAATCCAAGGTAAATGATATTTATTTTTAATAGTAAGATCGTTAAGCTTGCGATAGTCAACGCAAAGCCTAAGCATACCGTCGGATTTCTTTACGAAAATAGCTGAAGCTCCCCAAGGTGAGGAACTAGAGCGAATAAATTGCTTCGTCTCCAATTCGGATAATTGTTTACGCATCTCTTCATTCTCCTTATTGGACATGCGATAAGGAGGACGAGTAATAGGTTAAGCTCCAGGGATAAGATTAATTTGGAACTCAATTGCTCGCTTAGGTGGTAATCCTAAAATGGGCTCAAATATGTCGGAATATTCACGAATGACGTGAATACGGGAAATGACATCCTCCTTATCATCATTATCATCATCATGAGGATTTAAAGAATATAAAGATGCAGTCAAAGTAGGATCCGAATCTTTTAGAATAATAGAAATCTGATTTACAGATTGCGGATGTCGGAGATAAATAGTCCGCTCAGGACACAGGATATGAGCTTTATAATGGTTAAGCCAGTCCATACCCAAAATCATTCCAAAGCCTAAGTAACGCATAACATGCAAATCGGCTAGGAAAGAAAAATCACATAAAATAATCTCCACATTTCTACAAAGCAAACAAAGAGTTGCGGATCCACCAACCGGATTCGCAGTTCTCAAAGAAGTCAGTAAAGCATCAACACTTAAAGAAAAAGTATCGACAAGTTCCTTTGATATAAAAGAATGAGATGCACCCGTATCAAAGAGAACCCTAATAGGTTTATCATGAAATAAAATTATACCATCAAGAATGGAATGAGAAATACCTTGGCCACGAGATGTGTTGCCAGAGGCTCGAGCCACATTTAACTTTCCCTCCTTCTTGGCTTCAAGTTTGAGGCATTGATGCATGAAGTGGTCTGGGCTCTTACAATAGCGACAAGATTTGGGATTTGAGCACTTATTCGCAAAATGATCCACAGTTGAAGCATCTCGCACCACTAGGAGAAGGAGCCTTTGCAGCAGGAGTTGCTTGCTTACCCTTTTTGTTGGGATAAGGACCCTTGAATTTGTTTGGCCTCTTCTTGTTGTTGAAGTTTGGTTTAGCGCCTTCCACTTCAACATCACTCTCTCTATCAGCATCTACAAGACGAAGAGCGATATCGACGAGTTGATCAAATGCGACTTCTAGTTTCAGGAGTAGTGGCTTCTTAAGATTCTTATTTAAGCCATAAACGAACCTATGGTTCTTCTTCAATGGGGTGTTGATGTATTCAACCCCATATTTAGAAAGCGACTCGAAGGCTGCGACGTAATCAATCACAGAGGATTGACCTTGAACAAGGTCTATAAAACGTCGAGCCAAGGTTACTTTCCCAGCTTCTGGTACAAACTTTAACTCGAAGCGTCCCTGAAATTTGCTCCCAGGTGAGATCCGCTTCATTAATTTCTGAAATAAGGAGTTCGTACCAGTCCAATGCTCTCTCCTGGAGCATGCTGGAAGCCACCTGAACGCGGTGGAGATCGATAAGGTTCATGCGAGAAAAGATTCGATCGCATGATTTTAACCAAGCCTGGACCTCGATGATAGTTTCCGAACCTTTGAAGGGCTTCCCACCCAAGTTGGTGTAATCGTTGCACAAGCGTGCAAATCCCGACTTTGGGTGAGTAGGTTCCGGGTTAGCTCCAGCTGCTTGAGCATTTGTTACTAAATCAAGAAGCTTTGAGCAGTCATAAAAACTCCATCCTGGGGAGCAGCACTAGATGATCCAGTTCTGGGGCGGCCTGGTCTAGATATTCTCTTCCTATAAGAAAGAAAGAAGAGAAGGAAGAAGGTTATTCACCAATGAATATCAAGCAATCTTGATAGATAAAACAAGGAATCATAAAGGAAATAGGATGAATCGGTACGAAGACTCGAATTAATCCTATGGTATAACTCCTAAGATAGACTTAGGACGATGATCCTTGTTAAGTTATTCTACATTGTTCCGAAGTTTGGCTCTGATACCAAGCTGTGACGCCCCACCTCAAAACCCACAATAATACAAAAGAATAGCAATACGTGCTATACCAAAAGAATACAACTATGAGTCTATATCTCAAGTGTATACAACAAAAACTGCTAATCTAAACATGTAGCCAAAAGTCTGTGTAGTGAATCACTAGGGGAGAAGTCAAGCAGAAGCACCTGTAACATCTCCGTCTGACCCGGGTATTATTTATAAGAAAATAATAAACGGATCAGTCTAGCTATAAATATCAGACGACATGATATAAAATAAGAGAAATGGCATATGCGAATAATATCCATAACATCATACTACTACAAGTATGTAAATGATAATCAACAAGAGATTAATCAATATCACAAGAATCTTCTCAAAGATCCAAAAGGGTATCATACCCAAAACGTAACAAGTCAATGACATAAATTCCAGAAATCAACACAAGAAATCCAGAAAATCATGAAAAAGAAAGAGGCCTATCACATGACGGTCCGAAGACCATGGGGAGCTACCACATATGTGTGAGTCGAAATCACACAGATGAGGTCTAGACTAACCAAAAATCAAAAAGGTATGTGTGAGTGAAATCACATAAGTGGTGTCTAGTCTAACCTCGCAAACAAAAACGTATGTTTGAGTGAAATCACACAAGTGGTGTCTAGACTAACCAAGAAGGTAAAAAGGTATGTGTGAATGAAATCACACAAGTGGTGTCTAGTCTAACCAAGAAAAAAAGAGACATCGCACAATTGCTAGTCTAAATCATAAGAATGATCGTCATGATCAATGAGAAGTGTAAATTACACTAAGCTAGTAAATATAAAAGTTTAGCTTCATGTCACATAACCACTTGCTTAACTTAAATATTTACGAACAAACTGTAAATCTTCACTAGAAAATTGTCACAAGAGGTTCAATCGAACAAGTCCAAGAGTTAACCGACGAAGCAAACGCAAGCGTTTCATACCACTTTTTTTACTAAGCCGTTTAATTCAATTTCTCATACGAGTGAGGTAAAGGTTTGTATATACTAGTAGATTGGAAAATGGTTTAAGAAAAGAGCTTTGTTATTGAAAATAGAGTTGAAATCATTTTGTTGAAAGAGTTTTGATATTTACTATTAGTATTGAAACCTTCATATTTTAAAGTGACAAATCATAGAAGTGATTGTAGAAACAATCAATCATAAAAATTCACATCCGAAGATGTGAATAAAATCCAAAGAAACCGATAAAGAATCCATCGAAATAGATATTCAAAAATCCATAAAATCGACCGAGAAGCCCAAGATAGTTTGTCTCGAAGAATGGTCAACTCAGCATCTCAACATAGCAAGTTCTGTTGAATGTTTTTCAAATAAGATCCCCTACGGAGGGGGGTCCAGGGGGTGGCAACCCCCCTAGGTGGGGGTGCGGGGGCAACGCCACCGCTACGGGGTTCGACCTACCCGGTCAGGTCGCGGGGGTCCAGGGGGCAGCGCCCCGTCCAAAACGGTATGACCTAGTGAAGACAAGCGGCCTACGACCTAAAACAAAAATGAGGTCTAACGACCTAAGGGGGTGCGCGACCTAAGAAGGTACGCGAGCTAAGGATGAGCGACCTAATAAGGTTCACGACCTAAGAAAAACAAGGTTACGCGACCTAACAGGAAACAAGGTCAAGCGACCTAAGGGGTTACGCGACCTAACGTAACACAGGTCAAACGACCTAAGGCATCACAGGTCGAACGACCTAACTGCTTAAGGGACAGACGACCTAAAGAGGTTTGCGACCTAATGGGGTTCACGACCTAAAGGTATTCGCGACTTAACGGGTTATAGGTGTAACGACCAAACGACATAAAGGCCTAACGACCTAAAGGTGATGGGGTTACGCGACTTAGGGATAGAAGTAGGACCGAGCGACCTACGACCGAGGAGACTCACGACCTACGACCTACGACCTAAGGCCCGCGCGACCTAGTAAAATAGCAGAGGCAATATTAGGTCAGAGACGACCTACGACTTAAGGCCAGCACGACCTAAAGTTTTAACACGCGAGCGTCCTAACGTCATAAAGGCCAAACGACCTAAGGCTTAACTCGCGAACGACCTTCGGCTGAAGGCTTAACTCGCGAGCGACCTATGACCTAACGTCCAGGCGACTTATCCACGCGCGCAAGCCACGAACCCGAGCGACCTAAGGGTCCAGAACGACCTAAGGCTGGAAATTCACCAAAAACACTAAAAAGTGGAGTTTTTCGCCAATCCAATCCAAACCAAATGCAAATGTGCATGTTAAAGTGATAGAGAACCATTCCCAACAGTCCAAGATAGTTATAAGCAAGAGTGTGAGATAAAAATCTCACCTTTTCACTAAAATGGATGAAGATGAAGCTTGAAGCCAATGGAGAAGCAATCCAAAGCTTGAATCCAATATCTTTTACTTGAATTTGGAGTTGAATGTTGGATTAGCAATTAAATTTGAGCTTGGAGTTTTAATTTCCCATTCTCTTCACCATTAATGCAAATTTCAAGTTAGTTAGGAATTTATGAAGAGTGAGGAGGAGGGGGTTGGAACTTGGGTTTAATAGGCTAAACTAACCCAAAGTCCAAAGCGGGAAAAGTTAGTGAAATTTCACTAACTCCAAACCTATCGATGTTTATACTTAAAAAAGTTGTAAACGACATTTCGAACTCAATGGAAGTGGTCTCGAGTCCTAATTTGACCGTTTGCAAAAAGTAGCGTTTCGGACCAAAATCCGATAAACGATATAATATTTAAATAAAATATTTAAATATAAACTCGATAAATATGGGGGTTGTTACATGGGAGGCCTTATGGTAGTTTCATTTTCCAAAAAGCATTGTGGATTTCTTTTAAATTCGTTGATTTTATTTTGTAAAAGAATAACTGTTGTTTTTAAGATTTCACACCAGTCCCATGACTAACCTGGAGTTTATTGTTCCCTTTCTAAACTCTGGGTGTCCAAAATTTTCCACACGGGCAGCCTAGAGTCAGGTTTTAGTTATCCGGGAGCGAAGTCAGAAAGGAGTTGTTGTAGAGATCAGGAGTTGAAGCTGGACGGCGAAGCGTATGGCTAGTATATGTTATATTTTCTTCTGCTGTTTGTTGTTGTACACTCTGATAATGTAATGTGATGTAATTTAATAATAAATATCATTCTTTGTTTTAAAGATTATTCATTGATATATTATATGTGGTTCCGCTACGAAATGTGAGATTCTGCTGTTGTTTCTGTTCTTCTTCTATCTTCTTCTTCTTACACCCTAACGGTTCGGTTTTTCGGCATTCGATTGCGTGGCATTTGATATGGTGGACGTATAAATGTCGACTTTCGGGCGTCGTAAAATCGGGTCGTTACGTCGACATATCCAATAAATACTTAATACAAAGCCATAGGTGGCTATAGGATCTACTAGAACAAAATACAAAAACATGAATGCAAAACACATCACAAAATAGTAGATCGTCACATATATATACATACACAAATACATCACAGAGTATACAAAATGATACATCACATTTGTGGTATGACGACCACAATACAAACATGAGTCAAAAGAATATACATGTTAGAGTAGCAACAAAACGGACTATACAAAAGCTATAGCAAAAAGAGCTAGTAGAAAAGTCTATGCAAAAGCAAAATAGGTAAGTCCAAAGGGTACCTAGCCTAAAACACCTCGGTCTGACCCGAGTATGAAATACATGGGTCAGTCTAGCTAAATAAATCAGTTTACAAGGATAAGCGATAATATGAGCATAATGATAATATGGTAATATTCCTGAATAGGAAGGAACAACTTAAAATGTATGATTACATTGAGTGATAATATGGTATCACTTCACAAACATATAATCTCAAAAGAGATAAAATAACCCATAAAACGCTAAAAGTAGCGAGCCTCGTATCATCGACATTCATAAAACATCAAATATGGTTTAGGGAAAATCTAAACCCGCCATCTTGGCAAACCCAAAACATGCATAAAGAGATCTCATCTCAAACATGTCATAAGGCAGATATATCTCCAAGGAGGAGAATAAAGTCCCAAATAAACGCCAAAAGGAAAATCTCATAAAATGCCAGTGTAGGCAATTCAAATCTCAAAAATAGAACTTCCAAGAGTTTAAATTCCCAAAAGGTAATCGCCACAACGATATATCGAATGGTTCAATGTACCAATTCCGAAAAGGGGCGATATACTAGGGATAACAGTTAAAGAAACCATCTCGAAAGTGTTTGCACGTGCATGTGGCCGAAGCCTTGCCAAGTACTGTTATCTAAAATAGATACCTCGACCGAAGGAAAAACGTCACAATGACAAATACGCCGCAATGGAAAATACACCGCAATGGCAAATACGCCGCAATGGAAAATGTTTCGAAGATAAATACGCCGCAATAGCAAACGCTGCAATGGCAATGACCCTAAGGTCCAGTACTGGCACGCCGCAATGGCAAATGTGTCACAAACTCTCGAATAGAAACCCAAGTAGTGTTAACGTACATCCCATACCACACGTTCGCACTAAATGGTTTATTAACGTTGGTAAATTTCACAATCAAAGAAGTAAAAAGTTTACATCATCTCATTTGTAAACTCGACCCGAAGGTCAAAATGATCAAACGGACAAGTCAGAAGTTAACCGATAAGATAAATGCACATGTCCCATACCATGTGTTTTACCAAACCATTTAATTCCTCTACACGCTCGCTCGAATAGTGCAAAAAAATGTATTTTATATATAAAGTACTTTATTTGAGAAAACAAGCTTTTAAAACCATTTTCCGAAATCATTTTTGAAGACAATATTTGAAAATTCGTTATTATAGAGAATAAATAGATTTCATATCTTAAAATAATTTAAAGATATTACATAACAAATATTTTAAATACCAATTTATTTTAAAAATTATTTCAAATTGTTTGGCAAAATCTGTGCTCGAAATCAAAGAAATCACTCAAAACTGTCATTCAAATTCAATTCAAATTTGAATTTCAAATTCATCAAAACTTGGCTAGCCTATTGATAGGAATCATAGCCCTCCAAAAAATTCATAAATATCACAAAAACGTGAAGTAAAAGTCAAAAGTCGGATGAAAAAAGAACATAAAAACGCTTAGGCAAAATAATACATAGGTCTGAAATCTTCTTTGGGTTCAAATTTTGGACATAAAACAGGTGGCAACCGACCTTTGACTGAACTAAAAATTGGTGCGCACAAAGTAGAAAACTTTATATTCAAACAAAAAAGAATCAATGAATTCCGACAGAAAATAAAAAAGTTACATTGTCTCAAACATGGACTCAGGCTACAGTTCAACAGGAATGTGCCCATGCCTGAAAATCCATTTTGGGTTCAACTTTCAGACATAAACAGAGGACCAACAGCACCAGGTTGAGCTCAAAACTGGTACGCATATAGTAGAAAATTTTGTATTTCAAGAAAAAAAATCATGCAATTTGGATAAAGTATGAGAAAGTTATGATATTTCAAAGTTGAACACAGGCAGTGTTTTCACTGTAAAACTTTGGGCAAAAACATGCTCCGGATAAAAGTTCGGCAGCATCTGTCTATAAGTTATATAGGTTTAAATGACCAAAAATTTTGGACTGTTATAGTAGAAAACTTTATCTTTCAAACAAAAAAAGAATCATGCAATTAGAGGAAGAAACGAAAGAGATATTCAGTCTCAAACATGGACTCGGGACATGTTTGCAGCAACTCAAAACAAAATGTGTAAAGGTAATTTCTAGGCCGTGCATTGATTTTGCAGCAAGGTTTTTAGGTAACAAACGAAAGTGTTTTGCTATGAAATTTTGCAGATGTATACTACAACATATGAACTATCAATAGAAGAAAATCCGGCAGCATTTCATTATCAGAATCAAAAGTTATAGGCATTCAAAGAGGCAATATGAAACAGATTTCAAACAGAAAAATACAACAGAAATTTATCGACAAAGCTAAATTTTTGATTGCTTTTGCAATTTTTTGACCTTGGCTCGGCTAGATTATATGAGTATTTCAACTCACCTTGTTGTATAAATGCAAAAGCTCAGATTTTGGCTGCAAGTTGGAAGCTTTGGCTTGAATATAGACCCTTAAGAACCTGTAGAGGAGGTAAACAATGCATGCAATAACAAACAAATAGTAAATTAGAAAAACATTCGTTGTAATAAGAAATTATTTAATGAAATTGGTTAATTTGGAGTTGATTACCTTTGATTTATCTCTAGATTATAAAACGACTTTAATTTGATGAATTTTAATTGAGAAATTGGTTGGATTTTGCAATTTGGAGGAAGGGTTTTCTATTTTCTTGTTTACTGGTGGAAGAGGAAGATGAGTTGAGAAAAAAGAACATACTGCTAATTAGTTTTCTCACTTTCTTACCAGGTTAAGGGATAATGGGCCAAATGGGTTGAATAATAAAAGAAAATAAATTGGCCAAAGGTTTTATTAATCTACACTTAACAATATATGTGCATATATCACATATATACAAAATAAATGCATTTTCTCAATATTCATAAATAAGAAAAATATGGAAAAAAAATTACATACAAAATAAAACATTTTCTATCATATAAAAATATTAATTTGTATTTTTAAAATATTTTTTTATTAAATTCCTTTATTTAACAAAAATGCACTATTTGCTCAAATAAACGAATAAAACCATGTTTTAACTTCTAAAATTCCACAAAATTTACTTTATCACTTAGAAAAATATTTCAAACTATTTCAAAACATTATTATAGCCAAAACTTATTTTTAACCGAATTTTCACCTTTTATTTCAATAAACAACCTTTAAAAATCAATTACTTCCTTTAAAAATTATTAAAAGAAGTAATTGGCAATAATTAATAAAATTATTACATTTTCTCTAGATAAAATTATTTTCCATTGATTATTAATCCAAACAAATAAAATAAAGTTTGGAATTTCATTTTCTCATTTTAAATTCCAAAATTCATTGTTTATTCCAAATAAATAATTTAATTTCTCCAATTTTATTTTAATTCACAATTTTATATCATAACTACCGTTATAATTTAATATTTATAGGAATCTCCAAAACCAGGGTTGTTACACCTAAATTAAAATATAAGGCATTTCAAAATAGAAATCATGATCATTCACAAATATGAGTGGATTTATATTCATATTTGGAGCAGGATTGTTATTTCAGTCTTTTAAAGTAGAATACCTTAAAGCAGCACTTCAAATTATCGGCTTGAAATGAATGTTTTTTCAAGTTTTAAAGGTAGAATAGCCCTAAAGTAGCACTTTAAATTGTTATCCTGAAATATTTTTTCTTTATATTCCCCAATTTCACAATTAATGATAATCTATATTTATCTATTGCTCTAAATTCAATGAAAGCTAACCAGTTGTCCTTGATTCAATCTAAACATTTATCATTTACTAAACTAATAATGAAAATCATACATTTAAACTAACAATGACAATAATATCATAGGGGTTTTGGACCAAAGGTCCCTATTATCAAAGCTCATGCATAAAAAGTCGCTACTAACAAACTCATGTAAATTAGGTCTCTATTTTACTATTTTTTACCAAATTGTCCCCTTCTACAAAATCGATCTAACATTGAAATCAGGGGCAAAAGTAGCATTAATTAGTCAAAAACTAAAAATAGGGACCAAATTTTCATAACTTTTTTGGGAGGGACTTTTCTTCCATCATCTTCCAATTCTAGAGACTTGGCAGCCGTTCATTGAATATAATAAATGATTAAGCTCTAAATACTAATATCAAATGCATTGTCCATCTATTAAACTCTACAGATAAGTAAAATTCGGAGTTTAATACATCACATATCGTATTTTAATATATTGTGTAGGAATTTCAATTAAGTATATTTAAAAGCAAGGGCATCGGGCGAGAACATAATGATTAAGCTCAATAAATTCAAAATTTTAACATTTTGATTATGCTTTTCATTCTACTCTATTATATAAGATGTTCAATATAATTGCTATATTTACCTCTCATCTGATTTAATCTCGTCGTAAATGCTCAATTCTCATAATTTGTAGCCTAAGTTTTGCTCCTTAAAACGTCATTTAATGTTTGCAACTTTGCATTAATAACGTCCTCATTTGTAAAATAAGTGCTAACATATTAATGATGCACAAGTCTTACTCTCCCTTCCATTATATAAATAATCTCATGCATTTTCTCCTAGCTATTCAACTTTCTTGAACTTCAAACATAATTACGATAATTTATATGCGTAATTCATTATGCGTTTTTAGTTTAAACGCAGAACATTTTTTTCTTAACGTTGTCTTATCATATATTTTATCCTTTCATTCCCTAATTAAGTCCGTTAACTGTAGTATGTTTCATGTATATCTCTTTTCTATTCGATTGCATAAGAAGTTTATCTTTTGATCGTTCATTTTCTTTCTCCTCCCGATTTTTTGAATAAAATCCTTATTGTCTAGGATATTAATTCTTTGTTACAAATTTTTCTTTACAACATATTTATTTCCATTTATCACTCTTACTATTCTTTTATAATCTAACTTCAATTTCTTTCTTTTCTCTACACTTTTAGTACAGTTTTTTGGTTTATAATTTTTCTTTTCGGTTTTCATTTATTATTCTTACTTTTCTATATAACCTAACTGCAATTTCTTCTCCGTACAATTTTATAATTCGTCTTTTCAATTTTCATTTGTTATTCTTATTTTTTGTTTCCTTGTTACTTCCAGATTTCATTTTCTTCTCCCTCCTAGTTAATTTCCTCACAATTTTGTCACATGTTTTTCAGTTTCATATGCCTATTACCATTTAAAAACTGTTATGGTAATGTTTGCATATATTTGAAAGACGACATTACATACCATATATGTTATAAATGGCATTAATAATTTTTTTCTTACCAGTTAACAATTCAATAGGACTATAGATATGTTAGATGTAAAAACAAAATATTACAAGGTTTTATAACGATGTTGAATTAGTACTTTAGATAAAATTTATTGACAATGTCCAATTAGAACTCGTGAGAAAATTCAAGGTTAATGTTTGGAGCTATGAAATTATGTAAAGAGTAAAAGAGAATGAGGTTGATGTGATGACCTGGATTTTTGGACCAATTAAAATTTCCGAAAAATCCATCTGTTCTAAAACTATTAATGAAAACTACCAACTTAATACACCATATTTGATAAATATTCAACATTACTAAATGTATATGATACAATTTCAATTATACAGCTTACTAGAGTAATTACTTAGTTTATTAATCCAACAAAGTGTGCTTTAATACATACCAAATACAATGACTATAAATCCACCACTGCACAACTTTGATAAGGGAGACATCACTATCCTTACATGTGAACTCAATGAACAATGTAAATGCGGAATAAAATAGTAAGCAGGAAAGATACAATAACACAAGAAAACAACAGCCAATAATAGATAAACATGAAAGAGTAATATTATTTTAGGGGCTGCATCACTACTACTTGTGACTGCCTACATACCCATTCTAATTGGGTACCCAATTAGATACAGGATCAAGCCAACGTAATTCTCCTACTGCAAATAGGACTCATGGAGCCTTCGATGCAACAAACAATATGCAATTCCCAAAACTATCCACTTAGGCTTAATCTTCAATTTTACACTTTCAAATCTAATTACCTTTACGGAAATTATCTCTTGGAACTTTATTCTCGAGTTCTTATTTCAAAATTTTTGTAATATATATATCTTTTATATTCAAATTATACTTTACTCGGGGATCTTAAATCAAATCACTTTTGAAAAGTTTACTTGGAAATCCCAAATATTGTAATAAAAACATATCAAACCATATGCAACAAGATTGGGAGGTTTCTCCCAATAACAAGGCAACTTGGTCCGAGCCCTAATACAATCGATAAATAAGTATATCCCTCTATTCCAAGAGCGGACTATACAAAAACATATGCCCACTTTTAGTTATGGGTTATCTGAATCGTTGGTAACATAACAAATCATTTTATACCCCGAAGGGATAAATCATTTCACATTAATATTCACAAGTACTTTCAAATCTATAATAATTTTTATTTTCCAACTATTCAGAAATCATCTTAAAACTATCAGGTTTGGTCCTCGAAATTCTTTCCTTTTTATAATTTTTTTTTATAAAAACCATTCTTATATAAATTACTTTTATATAATATAACTTCAAAATATTCATTACCAGACATTTTTGTTTCTTTTAAAGGGAAAACATTTCATAGCGTTTCAAATTTAAAATCAATCTTCAAAACAATTCATTAAATTGAAGTGAACCAAATATTATCGCTAAACACCATATATTCAAATCGTGAAATAAACCACAAGGTGTTAGCCTACAATTATTTTCTAACCAGCCCATGTATATGAATAATTAATTTCTCATAACCGTTCAAGCAAAGTCAACAATCAATAAATAATTATCAATGCTCATAAACTGGCCAAGCCTAATTCAAACAACCAAACAATGAAATAAACACAACAATAAATGATAATCAATACTTCATTCTACCAAATATCTATAGTACTTTATTTTATCTTGGGTTAAAATGGTTTAATATTTATTTTAGAGCATCCGGGCTTTCCCTTCGACATGTTCCGTCCCTCGTCCAAGCCTCATTGGATCTCACAGATGAAACACATGTACTAGTCGCTTCCGCGTGCCCCATTAAGTATTTAACTTCTAAATTTTAAATTACTTAATTAACCATCCAAACATAATACTGAGCTAGGAAATCAAACCATTGTTTTAGAAAACAAAGTAAACAAGCATTCAACATGGGTTTTCAAACAACACTTAACACCTAAAGTTTCTTTAATTTAGCATTGATTTTAATGAACTTAAAATAAGAAATAACTTACTTTGGATTCCACTCCGTCAAACTTTAAGGCAAGGAACTTAAGATCTAACGCATGCTTCCTACCATGCTTCGAAACCAAATGAAAATAAGCTCAATTTCCTCCTTCCTGGTGCTTGGCCAAGACTTGAGACGGAAGTTGGCCAAAAGTATAGAGAAGTAGTGGTGGAGCGTTGAACTTGAATTTCAAGATTTACATTCAAAAAATAGGTTATCTTCTCTCTTGGCTTTGACTCTCTTATTCTCAAAATTTGAAAAACTTGTTAACTGAACAGTTCTTGCAAATTATTTTCTCTCGAGTTTAGCAAAAAATGAATCATCCAAACATAATACTGAGCTAGGAAATCAAACCATTGTTTTAGAAAACAAAGTAAACAAGCATTCAACATGGGTTTTCAAACAACACTTAACACCTAAAGTTTCTTTAATTTAGCATTGATTTTAATGAACTTAAAATAAGAAATAACTTACTTTGGATTCCACTCCGTCAAACTTTAAGGCAAGGAACTTAAGATCTAACGCATGCTTCCTACCATGCTTCGAAACCAAATGAAAATAAGCTCAATTTCCTCCTTCCTGGTGCTTGGCCAAGACTTGAGACGGAAGTTGGCCAAAAGTATAGAGAAGTAGTGGTGGAGCGTTGAACTTGAATTTCAAGATTTACATTCAAAAAATAGGTTATCTTCTCTCTTGGCTTTGACTCTCTTATTCTCAAAATTTGAAAAACTTGTTACCTGAACAGTTCTTGCAAATTATTTTCTCTCGAGTTTAGCAAAAAATGAATCACTTAATTTTGAGGAATATATGGTCAAAAGAAAAGGAGCTATTCTCGGATTCACAAAAATAAAGCCTAAAAATGCACTTTAAAGAATTGAATTTCTGCTATAGAAAACCTCAAAACTAGAAAAGGTGATCAATATAAAAGTTGTAGCCACTAGAATTTCATATGGTTTGAAAAAAGAATTTTTGATTTGGATCAGTTATAATCAAATTATGGTCATAAAATAATGGCCTATTCTCTGGCTTAAAAACTAGGCCAGAATATGCACTTGAAAGAAGTATATTTTGACATAGTTAACTTGTAACGACCCGGAAATTCCGATCTCGAAAATTTCAGATAGTTAGGAAAAGAAGAAAAAAGAAAGAAGAAGAAATAGTAATAGGTCACTGAAACCTCACATTCGCAGCGGATCAAAATATAATACCACATAAATAACAGTTTTACAAAGAAGAACTGTATCGGTACACTTTCATATTTATACATCAGAGTTACAACATTTACACAACACTGGACAGTTTAAAACAACATGTCCTAGTTATACAAAAATATATCACAGCGGGAAAACACCATACGTTCCTGCCCTCCAGCATGCCTCCTAAGCTCCAGAACGTCCTTACCTGAAAATCTGTAATACTCGGTCTGACCCGAGCATTACATCAAAGTAACACCCGGGTCAGGCTGGAAACCAGCGTGAGTAAACCCATCTAACAAGAATACCAAAGCATAATACTTATGAAAACCGAGGGTAACTCGTACTATCTATGAGTTTTTACCTTATTTTAGAAAATCATTTATCACACAACAGATCTCAGACTTAATGTCAATGTTACTCAATTTATTCCATTCCAGCCTGCTCAATTTCACATATACACTTAAAGAATGTTAGTTAACACATCGAAGTGGTTTCGGGTATTACTGATACCCGACCCCGGTCTCTTCAAATCAATATTATTTTAACTCAAGTTATTCAAGTGAAAAAAATTCAAATTTTATATATAACAATTCATCATAGATGACCCATTTCTATGATCCAACCCAACTTATCATGTTCAAAACATCACAAATCATATATTAGAGATATCTACTAATCTAAGCATACTATATCATTCAATCATTTATAAGCAAGATTGAAAGCCACACCATTTCTAATTAATTTAAATAAATTAAATTAATTTCTCTAATCACTCATATTAACTTTAATCAATCTCCTTAATTAATTAGTCACATTTATTAATGATTCTCTATTCACTTTATTTAAGTGATTACTTAAGAATTAATCACTTAATCTTAGTTAATTAATCATTAATAAGTCTCAAACCCTTTAACTAATTAATCATTCCTAAAGTACCTAATAATCAATTAATCAATCTTTAATTATCTAATTAATCATCCTTTAATCATTGATTAATAAACCTTCATTATTAATTAATAAAACTTAATTACAAATTAATTAATTCCTAATTACTAGTTAATCAATCCTTAATTACCAATTGATAAATCTCTAACTACTTAACTAATTAATGTTTAATTACAGTCAATTACTTAATTAATTAATCTCTGATCATTAATTAATAATCTCTAATTATCTAATTTCAACCCTTAATTGCACATTAATTAATACTTAATCATTAATTAAATAAATAAATTGATTACTCTTTCATTACCCATTTAATTATCAAACCTAAATTAGGTTAAGATCAAATCATTCTCTTATTAAATACCAAATCATATATTTATTTTAAACAACTTTCCTTCAAGAATCTTGCTTAGATTAAACAAGACCCCGTTCACTCAAAGCCCATAACCAAGATTTCAACAACCCATACCTTAATTTTCTACGACCCAAACGGGCCGAGGCGTAGACCCACAAACTGTTTCTTCCCAAAATTTTCTCTTCCCCTCATCTTCTAGACTGCTCCTGGCGAACCACCCCAAACGTCTGAAAACGACGACACAAATCGAAAAAAAAATCCTGATCCATTCGCCTACCTTCCACGTGAACATCGAAGTATCCACGAACCAACAACAACCCAGATCGAACGCTACCCTTTCGCTCAACATCCAATTCTGGAAAACTCTCCGTGCACGCTGTACACATGCACACCTTCGTCGGAGTCCAATCCATCGCCGCGACATCACCACGAAATATCGCCACATCTCCTGATCCAAATGCCATTACCAAGACAAGCAAAATCCTATTTGGTCGACACTCGACCGACATCTAAAACCATAAGAAACCCGGATATCGCCTTCCTTTCCAGATCGAGTTATCGCACCCACGCCCGACCATTACATCCCACGCTGCTAACTTCGATCGATAGCCCACTCCAACAGGTACCTCCATGCCAAAATTCATGGACTCCGGTTGCTCCAATCACTCCCCCAATCCTCGCGTCATAACCAACGCTGAAGCCATCCTTAAACCCTAAATTGACTTGCTCTCCCAATTTAAACCAAATTTCAAGATTCCACCTTAGTCAATACCTTCCCAAAGTCCACCAGCACCCCTAGGACAAGCCGCCGCAACTCTTGTCGACGAAGTCGACGAAGATAAATTTTTAAACGAAACTAGGATATTAAACAATTTCTCGAGCTATGGTGAATTAGAAATTAAATTATTACTTCTAAAATTCATGCTTCGACACAAGAAATCAAATTGCATGCTCGAATTCATAATTTAAACATATCAAATTTTCAATAAAATTTGTTATTCACCGAACAATTTAACATTTAGCAACTTCACAGCATAATCCATCCACGAAATTATTTTTAACTTAAACTATATGCAAAATTAAACACTTCCCTAGTTTACAACTTCACCAGATTTAAAGTAGAATTAATGTTATGGATTTTTGAAACTGAAATGAACATTCACTATTAACAGATCAATAATTATATCCAGGCTTTGTAAATAAGGTTTCTCACAATTTTTTTTACAAACCCGATCAAATCCTAATTTTTAGGTTTATGAAGAGAAAATTTGGATTTATTAGTGGGTTAAAGCCTGTAGTTCAAACAAAGGACATGTAAACATACTCATTTCCAGACATGCACAACTAAATATACACATTTTGTATATAACATAAATTTTCCTTATTTTTTTTATTTTTTTTAAGCATGGTTACAAACAACAACTAAATTCTCAGCCTCAAACTTCAAGTATATTGGATTACTCACCTGCTTCCTGGAAACAGAGAACGGAGCAGGCCACAATTGAAATCTGAAAATTGTCTAGCTGATGACATTGATTTGCTTTTGTTTGAGACGTTCTGATACTTGATTTTGAAGTTGATCTACTAGCTTTCAAGTTTGATTATAGACTTTTTGCTTTGAGTTTTGAAGCTGAGCTTCCAGTTGAATTATTTTTTTGAACAGAATTTTTTTTCCTCTTCCTTGATTTGTTCCCAGGTTTAGGCTTGAAAAAAATTTCCGTTTGTTTAATTTTGCTTCAGATCTAATTTCCTTTTATGGCCATGCTACTTTTGTTTGAACATCAAAAGGAAAAATAAGTAAGGGTAGAGATATGTGTATATATAGTTTTATTCTTCAATTTGTTCCTAAATTTGAAAAAGAAAAGAAAATAATGACACTTGTTTATTACATAATAAATTTTTTTACAAATGGTTTGAATGCAAGTTAATATCTTAACACTTGTCCGATTATGCTAAAATTCATACACTTGTAAATATGCATGTCCTAATAAATTTTAAAGAAATGATTTAAAAACTTTTATATTAAATTTTCTATTAAGTAAATTCATTTCTCTTAATTTATTAATTAATCTTTTAAGGAAAATTATATTAACCAATTATATAAAAGAAATAGAATCATACATAATATTTCAAATCCAAAATATTTTAAAATATCTATGTATCAAATCTCAAATTCTAATAAAAATTCGAATTAAAATTCAATTAAAAATCCAATTTGAAATCAATTCAAATATATGTATATATTTAAACCATAAAAGTTAAATTTGTAAATAACAATTCTATTTTAAAATCTATCTATGTTTATATTTAAAAACATCACACTATTTCTATGGTTAGAAAATAACAATTTTTCTAGTTTTAATAATTTATAAAGGAGATAATCACATTTATTTGTTTAATCTATAAATCAGTATTTCAATAGTTAAGTCATATAATTATCCAATTATCTGATGCTCGAAAACCCGAGTTATCCCTTTGAATCTTTTCATCCTCGAAAAGGAATGAAGTCAGAATTTATTAAAATGTTTGATATCAGAAAAATTAATCTTTGAGTTTTAATAAAACACTTTAAAATATATATGATATTCTCAAAATAATTTTATAAAAATATCATTTGTAACTCGATGTTTCAACAAGTCCATCCTCGTTCTCACAGAAATTCGATCATACGTTGATCAAGCGTAAGACTGAAAATCTATAAGTACTTAGCAAACCCATTTCAACACCCGGTGAAAATACTTGGAAAATGATTTTATTGAAAATATAGAAAACATTTTTGAAAATAGAGGAAACATCTTTGGTGAGGATGCTCTGGAAATCATCACCCCCATCCATGGTCGCAGTTAACCAGATGGTTACACTGCCATCTCGGCAAAATCCATAGATAATTGTAGGCCTCCACGCCCCTCGATTGCATCATGGAACCCGCTACAGTTCACAGCTACAACTGGGGTTACGTTGCTATCACAGCAAAAACCCATATAACTGTAGGCATCAGCGCCCTTGAATTCCATTGCCAAAAGAGTGAAACTTCTCCACTCCCCTTAACCATAGATCGCAGTCTACCGATGTTACGTTGCCTTCCCAGCAAAATCAAACATAGACCATTGACACTCACCTCCACATGATTTCCGCCATGATCCACATAGTAGATCTCAGCGACATCGAGTTACACTGTCGTCACAGCATAACCCAAATGCCTCTATAGGCATCACCACCCTTGACTTTCGCTACCCAATAATCCTCAGGAACTAGTTTGTCCGGACTCCTCACAGGATCAACGTTAGAACCTCCCCCTTAGAGGCTCATGGCAGTACCAACCTATGGTACTCCTGAGAAGTTCATCCCAAGGGAGCGCCTTTTTCTCCAGAGCCATTTTCAAAACACTTTATACTATACACATATAGTATCTTCCAAATCATACACCGAGTATGAATCTCATATAAATCTCCTTTCTCAAAATCGATTATCCCAAAATCGATAATTCTCAAACTAGGCTTTCCACATTCCAAAATTGATTTTACCCAAAAAATCAAAAAGCCTTTTCCAAATTCGTAGGTTCCCAAAACGTTTTCCAAAATCATTCTCATAAGATCCTTTATACGTATATATATATATATATATATATATATAACTTTTAAAAATCTTTGAATCACTTCAAACTTGTATAAATTCCCTTTTTATACTTCAAAAACTTTAAAAAACCCCTTTTTTCTGGCTATAGATTCAACGAGGGGAGATTTATTTTATATATAACAAAGATACACAACTTTGTTTATTCCAAATCAAATAATCAAATTTGATTACTCTATAAAGTCACCTTTAATCATACAAATTTCCAATATCAATTTCATTCAAACTCGTACGATGTATACATATCATTCGTACGCTATATTAATCTGATCGCTCACTCGATCACACAATTTCACTTCCGAACTAGTATCGTCCACCCGAACCAATCAACAATCCATATCCAGGTTCGCCGTCGAAAATTGAGTGAAAAATCCCAACTCGGATCGACATAATTATCTAGAAATTCTGTGCTCGAATTTGGATCAAATCACTATGCGAATATAATAATATACGTACATCCTACGTAATTATCTTCACTGATTATTAGCCAAATCAATTTCCTTTCTATCCACATTTCCTTTAATTTCCACTCACTTATTTACAATTGCCTTAATCCCTATTTGGATTATCACTTCAATTTTTACGTCAGTTGCGTATTTAATCAATAACAGTTTGAACTCCGACCAGTTTATTTTTAGAAAATAGCTTGGAAATTTAAAAAAAAATAGGTAAGTAGTTGAAAAATTATTATTATTTTGTAAAATTGTTAAGTAATTGTAAAATAGTTGGAAAATAATCAAACAGTTATTAAATAGTTAGATAATTACAAAATAGTTGTAAAATAGTTATAAGTTATAAAACAGTTGAAAACAATAATTAATTTATAGAATAGTTGAAAAAATTGTAAATAGTTCCAAAAATAATTGTAAAATAAGTACAAGATAGTTTAGCTTTAAAAAGAGAGATTGTATAGTAAGTAGTTTGGAAAGATAGATTTGTATTAAACCAATTTATTTTTGAAAACAGTCCAGAGTCAAACTGTTCAATTCCCAACCTCCATTTCCAGTCAATTCAATTTAAATTTCCACTTCCATTTAAATTGACTCAATTCCAAATTAAATAAATTCAATTTCCATTAAAATTGACTTAACCCCAAATTCAAGTTGAATTAATCCTCAATTCCTTTTCTAAATTCAAATCAAATTCCATTTGAATTTACTCATTCAACTTTAATCACAATTTCAATTAATTCAAATAAATTTCAAATTGAACCAATTTCAATTCATATCAATTCCAGTTTGAATTAATCCCAATTCCCATTTGAATTTAAACTCATTCAATTTCAATTTCATTTCAAATTAATCCAATTCAAATTTTCCATTTGAACTTTAAACTTGCTCATTTTCAATCACAATTCCAATTAATTCAAATCAATTCAATTTGAACTAATTCAATTTAAATTTCAACTTTAAACCATTTCGAATTATAAATTCGAGTTAAATTTTAAATGTTGATTTAATCCCTTAAATCAAATCAACTTATATTGTTAAACCATTTAATTCTGAATCCAAATTCCATTTTTATCCTATTTCGATTTTCAAATAATAATTCAAATCCCATTTAAACAACTAAATCTTTGAAATTCAATTTATCATCAAATTTCAATTTTGAAACCAAACCTTTGACGTTTTATCTTAAACATTCAAAATTAAAGTCCAAAATGATGCCATTTTATCATATTACCACACCCGATTTCTTCATTCATTTTAAACAAAACCAATTTCGGCTTAAAGATTATTAATAACAATAGAATTTATTACCCAAATTATTTTAAAACATCCATCCATTTCCAATTTCCAAATCTCAAACCCATTTTGAGATCACACAAACTCCCAATTCAAATTAAATATTTAACTTCCCAAGTTAAATCCCAATTTCATATTTAAATTTCCAAATCAGGTTGTCCATTCAGACTTATTTAACTTCCTCTAAGTTAAATTCAATTTAAATCCCGTTAACCTTACTCAATTTTGAATTCCACCTTCAAATTTTAAACTTCACATTAATAATCCTCCCATTTATAAGTTCAAAACCTTATATCACTTTGGGTTTTACATCACATTCCAAATTTAAAACTCAACGTTTAGAGTTTTATTTCAAACCATCTTTGATATTATGTATATTCCTCATATATACATATTATTTCCTTTACACACCAAGATATCTTTAAATTTTCTAAACCACCTTTTGTTTTTAATTCAAAACAAATTCCTTTAAATTTTCAAACAACTCTTGTTTGAAACAGGACCCTTCATTCAAAATAACATTATTTATTATTTCTTTATTACTTTGAAACAACTTTCAAATTCTGGACCCAGATTTAAAACTTCACAATTTAGATCATCTTCAATTCCAATTATAAGCCATACTTACCCAAAAGTTCTATTTCCTTAAAACATTTCACTTTTCTTACTCATTAACACACATTTCATTATTGAACACAACAATCACTTATGATAATGACCAAGATTATTGCAGCTGGAATCCAACTTACTGTTATCTTTATTCTGAAAATTCTTCTCCAAACTTAAAATTTTAATTTCCCATTTCAAACTTGTTCTTTATACCATTTAAATTTGGTTGTATCTCTACTACCACTTAATTCTTATTAATTTAATTAATCCAACAACCAAATTCCTTAATATAATAGATAATCTATTTCTTAATAAACTTTATAAGATTCATTTACTTTTAAAACCATTTTAAAACCTTTATATAAGAAAATAACAAGTACGCTCTCTTATATTTATACACTCAACTCATTATAGGGTACTATTGACCTTATCTATAATGAGTATCCCACCAGAGCCAAGGTTCTCGCTTAACCTTTAGCTCTGATACCAAATGTGACGACCCGGAAATTCCGATCCCGAAAATTCCAAATAGCTAGGAAAAGAAGAAAAGAGAAAGAAGAAGAAACAGTAATAAGTCATAGAAACCTCACATTCGCAGCGGATCAAAATATAATATCACATAAATAATAGTTTTACAAAGAAGAACTGTATCAGTAAACTTACATTTTTATACATCCGAGTTACAACATTTACACAACATTGGACAGTTTAAAACAACATGTCCTAGTTATACAATAATATATCACAACGGAAAAACACTCCATACGTTCCTGCCCTCCAGCTTTCCTCCTGAGCTCCAAAACGTCCTTACCTGAAAATCTATAATACTCGGTCTGACCCGAGCATTACATCAAAGTAACACCCGGGTCAGGCTGGAAACCAGCGTGAGTAAACCTATCTAACAAGAATACCAAAGCATAATACTTATGAAAACCGAGGGTAACTCGTACTATCTATGAGTTCTTACCTTATTTTAGACAATCATTTATATCACAACAGATCTCAGACTTAATGTCAATGTTACTCAATTTATTCCATTCCAGCCTGCTCAATTTCACATGTACACTTAAAGAATGTTAGTTAACACATCAAAGTGGTTTCGAGTATTGCTGATACCTGACCCCAGTCTCTTCAAATCAATATCATTTTAACTCAAGTTATTCAAGTGAAAAAAATTCAAATTTTATATATAACAATTCATCATAGATGACCCACTTCTATGATTCAACCCAACATATCATGTTCAAAACATCACAAATCATATATTAGAGATATCTACTAATCTAAGCATACTATATCATTCAATCATTTATAAGCAAGATTAAATAGCCACACCATTCTAATTAATTTAAATAAATTAAATTAATTGCTCTAATCACTCATATTAACTTTAATCAATCTCCTTGATTAATTAGTCACATTTTTTAATGATTCTCTAATCACTTTATTTAAGTGATTACTTAAGAATTAATCACTTAATCTTAGTTAATTAATCATTAATAAATCTCAAACCCTTTAATTAATTAATCATTCCTAAAGTACCTAATAATCAATTAATTAACCTTTAATTATCTAATTAATCATCCTTTAATCATTGATTAATAAACCTTCATTATTAATTAATAAAACTTAATTACCAATTAATTAGTTCCTAATTGCTATTAATCAATCCTTAATTACCAATTGATAAATCTCTAATTACTTAACTAATTAATGTTTAATTACACTCAGTTACTTAATTAATTAATCTATGATCATTAATTAATAATCTCTAGTTATCTAATTTCAACCCTTAATTACACATTAACTAATACTTAAACATTAATTAATTAAATAAATTAATTACTCTTTCATTACCCATTTAATTATTAAACCTAAATTAGGTTAAGATCGAATCATTGTCTTATTAAATACCAAATCACATATTTATTTTAAACAACTTTCCTTCACGAATCTTGCTTAGATTAAACAAGACCCCATTCACTCAAAGCCCATAACCAAGATTTCAACAACCCATATCTTAATTTTCTACGACCCAAACGGGCCGAGGCCCAGACCCACAAACTGTTTCTTCCCCAAACATTCCCTTCCCCTCATCTTCAAGACTGCTCCTGGCAAACCACCCCAAACGTCCGAAAACGACAACATAAATCGGACAAAAAATCCCGATCCATTCTCCTACTTTCCACGTGAACATCGAAGTATCCATGAACCAACAACAACCCAGATCGAACGCAACCCCTTCGTTCAACATCCAATTCTGCGAAACTCTCCGTGCACGCTGTGCACATGCACATGCACACCTTCGCCGGAGGCCAATCCATCGTCGCGACATCACCATGAAATCTTGCCACATCTCCTGATCCAAATGCCATTACCAAGACCAGAAAAATCCTATTTGGTCGAAATTCGACCGACACCCAAAACCATAAGAAACTCGGATATCGCCTTCCTTTCCAGATCGAGATATCGCACCCACGCCCGACCATTACATCACACGCTGCTAACTTCGATCGATAGCCCACTCCAACAGCTACCTCCATGCCAAAATTCGTGGACTCCGGTTGCTCCAATCACGCCCCCAATCCTCATGTCATAACCAACGCTGAAGCCATCCTTAAACCCTAAATTGACTTGCTCTCCCAATTCAAACCAAATTTCAAGATTCTGCTTTGGTCAATACCTTCCCAAAGTCCACCAGCACCCCTAGGAAAAGCCGCCACAACTCTCGTCGACGAAGTCGACGGAGATAAATTATTGAATGAAACTAGGACATTATACAATTTCTCGATCTATAGTGAACTAGAAATTAAGTTATTACTTCTAAAATTCGTATTTCTACACAAGAAATCAAATTGCATGCTCGAATTCATAATTTAAACATATCAAATTTTCACTAAAATTTGTTATTCACTGAACAATTTAACATCTAGCTACTTCACAGCATAATCCATCCACGAAATTATTTTTAACTTAAACTATATGCAAAATTAAACACTTCCCTAGTTTACAACTTCACCAGATTTAAAGTAGAATTAATGCTATGGATTTTTGAAACTGAAATGAACATTCACTTAATAGAGCAATAATTATATCCAGGCTTTGTAAATAAGGTTTCTCACAATTTTTTTTACAAACCCGATCAAATCCTAATTTTTAGGTTTATGAAGAGCAAATTTGGATTTATTAGTGGATTAAAGCTTGTAGTTCAAGCAGAGGACATGTAAACATACTCATTTCTAGACATGCATAACTAAATATACATATTTTGTATATAACATAAATTTCCCTTATTTTTTTTAAGCATGGTCACAAACAACAACTAAATTCTCAGCCTCAAACACCAAGTATATTGGATTACTCACCTGCTTCTTGGAAACAGAGAACAGAGTAGGCTTCCATTAAAATCTGAAAATTGTCTCGCTGATGACCTTGATTTGCTTTTGTTTGAGATGTTCTGATACTTGATTTTGAAGTTGATCTACTAGCTTTCAAGTTTGATTATAAATTTTTTGCTTTGAGTTTTGAAGCTGAACTTCCAGTTGAATTTTTTTTTGAACAAATTTTTTTTCCCTCTTGCTTGATTTGCTTCCAGGTTTAGGCTTGAAAACAAATTTCTGTTTGTTTAATTTTGCTTCAGATCTAATTTCCTTTTATGGCCATGTTACTTTTGTTTACACATCAAAAGGGAAAATAAGTAAGGGTAGAGATATGTGCATTTATAGTTTTATTCTTCAATTTGTTCCTAAATTTGAAAAAGAAAAGAAAATAATGACACTTGTTTATTACATAATAAAATTGTTTACAAATGGTTTGAATGCAAGTTAATATCTTAACACTTGTCCAAGTATGCTAAAATTCATACACTAAATATGAATGTACTAATAAATTTTAAAGAAATGATTTAAAAACTTTTATATTAAATTTTCTATTAAGTAAATGCATTTCTCTTAGTTTATTAATTAATGTTTTAAGGAAAATAATATTAACTAATTACATAAAAGAAATAGAATCATACATAATATTTTAATCCCAAAATATTTTAAAATATCTATCTATAAAATCTCAAATTCTAATAAAAACTCGAATTAAAATTCAATTAAAAATCCAATTTGAAATCAATTCAAATATATGTATATATTTAAACAATACAAGTTAAATGTGTAAATAACAATTCTATTTTAAAATCTATCTATGTTTATATTTAAAAACATCACATTATTTCTATGGTTTGAAAATAAAAAAATTTCCAGTTTTAATAATTTATAAAGGAGATCATCACATTTATTTGTTTAATCTATAAATCAGTATTTCAATAGTTAAGTCAGATAATTATCCAATTATCTAATGCTCTAAAACCCAGGTTATCACGTAACTTTAAATTGAGACAAAGTTGTCAACAAGAAAGTTGTAACCATTGGAAAAATACATGATTTGAAAGAAAGAATTTAGTATTTTTTTTTTTTATGTTTTTGAGAAGTTATGGCCGAGAGAAGAAGAAGTAAAATATGGAGAAAAAATGAGTTTGATTTGAAGAGGATGAACATTTATTTCTTTTGAATATTTTGTAAATATGTTGACGTTATCTCATTCTAATTTTTTTCTATGGCTTGGAAACCATTAAAGAGAAGAGAAAGAAGATAAAGAAGCTTGAGAAAAGAAGAAGAAATATGAATGAAAGTGAGAAGGAGGTGGGTATTATAGAAGAGGAAAGAAATGGTTAATTTACTAAAATAACCTCTTACCAAATTACCAAACTAACCTTACCTCAACCAAAAGCAAACTCTAATTTTTCAATACTTAACATCATATTTAACATCCTTACTTTATGTCTTAGTCACTTAAAGATTAAGTAAAGAATATCATAATTGTGTTGGCTTTGATTTGATGTGATTCGATGTTTACCTTTTCTTACATTTATTAATTCTTACTTACTTTTACTAATGACTTCTAGAAGTTTTCTAATCCTATATAGTAAAAGAAAACTTGTTTAGTTATTAAAATGTAAAATTCGATGAATTAACCTTAGTAGATAATATTTTATCTTTTAGGTGAAAAATTCGAACTCTTCACGGACCACAAATCTGTTAAATTATCTTTTCACCCAGAAGGATTTGAACATGAGACAGTAACGCTGGCTAGAATTTCTCGTGTCATATGATCTAGATATTCTATATACACCCAGGAAAGCCAACGTAGTAGCGGATGCATTGAGTAGGAAGCTAGCTACTATTTCTTGTTTGGTAGTAACTCCAACTCTTTAGGAAAAAATAACTAGCAAGCAAAAAGAAGATCGATTCCTAATGGAGATTATTGAAGATATACATAGGGGAAGGAGCTCAAGCTTTAAAAGAGAAAACCATGGAGTACTGCGGTTAAATGGATGAATTTGTGTTCCATATGTTGGAAATCTTAAGCAAGAAGTATTAGCTGAATGCCACACAGCCAAACTTAGCATTCATCCTGGGATTCATAAGATGTACAAGGACACGAAGCGTACATTTTGGTGGAGAAGCATGAAGAGGGACATATCTAAGCTCTGATACCACGTGTGATGATCCGGATTTTCGAACAAATTAAAATTGCCAAAAAATTCGTCCATTTTAGAACTACTAATGGAAACTACCAACTTAATACACCATATTTGATAAATATTCAACATTACTAAAGTATAGGTTACAATTTCAATTGTACAACTTATCCGAGTGATTAATTTATTTAATAATTCTACAAACTGTGATTTAATACATACCAAATACAACGACTATAAATCTACCACTACACATCTCTGATGAGAGAGACAACACTATCCTCACCCGCAAACTCAGTAAACAATATAAATGCGGAATAAAATATTAAGCAGAAAAGAGATATCAACTCACGATAATTAGCAAACAATAAACAGAAGAAAAAAATGTTATGTTATTATTGGGATTGCATCACTGCCACTTGTGACTGCCAACGTACCCCTATCTAATTAGGTACCCAATTAGATACAGGATCAAACCAACGTAGGACTCATGGAGCCTACGATGCAACAAACAAATATGCAATTCCCAAAACTACCCACTTAGCTTAATCTTCAATTTTGAATTTTCAAATCTAATTACTTTTACGGAAATTATCTCGTTGGACTTTATTCTCGAATTATTATTTCAAAACTTTTGAAATATATATAACTTTTATATTCAAATTATACTTGGGATCTTAAATCAATCACTTTTGAAAATTTTATTTGGAAATCCCAAATACTGTAATAAAACATATCAAACCATATACAACCAGATCGAGAGGTTTCTCCTAATAACAAGGCAACTGGATCCCAGCCTTAATACAATCGATAAATAAGTATATCCCCCTATTCCAAGAGCGGACTATACCAAAAACGTATGCCCACATTTTAGTTACGGGTTACCCGAATCATTGGTAACATGACAAATCATTTTATCTCCCGAAGCGATGAATCATTTCACACTAATATTCACAAGTACTTTCAAATCTATAATAATTTTCATTTTCCAAATCTGTTCAAAAATCATCTTAAAACCATCGGGTTTAGTCCTCGAAATTCTTTCCATTTTATAAAACATTTTTTATAGAAACCATTCTTATAAAAATCACTTTTATATAATATAACTTCAAAATATTCATTACCAAAAATTTCTGTATATTTTAAAGGGAAAACATTTCATACCGTTTCAACTTTAATATCAATCTTCAAAACATTCATTTAACTGATGTGAACCAAATATTACCGTTAAACACCTTATAGTCAAATTGTGAAATAATTCACAAGATGTTAGCCTACAATTATTTTTTACCCAGCCCATGCATATGGATAATTAATTGCTCATAAACTGGTCAAGCAAAGTCAACAATCAATAAATAATGATCAATACTCATAAAATAGTCGAACAAAGTCAACAATCAATAAATAATAATCAATGCTTCATCCTATCAAATATTTATAACACTTTATTTTATCTTGGGTAAAAATGGTTTGATATTTATTTTGAAGCATTCGGGCTTTCCCTTCGACATGTTCTGTCCCTTACCCAAGTCTACTTGGATCTCACAGACGAAACATATACCAGTCGTTTCCGCATACCCTATTAAGTATTTAACTTGTAAATTTTAAATTACTTAAATAACCATCCAAACATAATATCGAGCAAGGAAATCAAACCATTGTTTTAGAAAACAATGTAAACAAGCATTCAAAAAAGGTTTTCAAACAACACTTAACACTTAAAGTTTCTTCAACTTAGCAATGATTTTAACCAACTTAAAATAAGAAATAACTTACTTTGGATTCCACTCCGTCAAACTTTAAGGCAAGGAACTTAAGATCTAACGCATACTTCCTACCATGCTTCGAAACAAATTGAAAATAAACCTGAATTCCTCCTTCCTAATGATTGGCCAAGGCTTGAAATGGAGGTGGGCCTAAAGTATAGAGAAGAAGTGGTAGAGCTTTGAACTTGAATTCTAAAAATTAGACCAAAAATGTAGGTCATCTTCTCTCTTATTTTTGGCTCTCTTACTCTCTAAATTTGAAAAACTTGTTAATTGAAAAATTGTTGAAAATCCTTTTCTCTTGAATTTAAAAAAAGAATCACTTGATTTTGATTAATTTTGAGGAAGATATGGTCAAAAGAAAAAGAGCTATTCTCGGATTCTAATAAAGAAGATAAATGTTCATGAAATTTGTTTAAAGGATAAATAATTCCTTTTAAATATATATATATATATATATATATATAATCGATATCAAACTCATTTGATAATAATAGTAATTTAATTTATAATGGTTCGATAAATATATAAAACTTGTTTGATAAAGTTGACAAATTTCGTCGTATATCGATAAATCGATGTCGTATTTTTATAAATAGACTTGGGTATTGTTTTACATTATTTTATAAGCCAAACATGCTTGTTTTAATTATTTAAACATAATAAGAAATTTATTTTGAAGTTTGGTTTACATGAATAAATACTTTTACTAAGCTCTGATACCACGTGTCCTCGAAATCACAATGACAGAAAAATATAAAGATAAACAAACAATTAACTAAAGTTAAGCACTCCAAAAATAGCAATATCACCCATAACCTCGGTCGGTGGCACGGTGCCATATCCTATTCATTTTATTTATCATATTAAGGTAGTTTCATTTTTAAAATTCCTAGGTTGGTATACTAAACCCGGATGAACTTTACCTAGGCACCTAGCCTAAGCTCTGATACCACGTGTGACGACCTGTCTCCTCGACCCTCAGAAATCGACACTAATACATCCACGGTATTCATGTGTCGTAAATCCAAATGCGGGGGAGGCAGATCATCAGGGGTGTAAAAGAAAATAAATATAGAAGATAACCCAAAAATATAATCTAACATCGCATTCAACATTTTAATTATACATAAATGATTAGAGTCAAATAAAAATTCAGCGGAATAGTTTTAACTATCTATCCGTACATATGCTGAAAATTACATACTACATAACACGGCGAAAAATGGGTAGATATCTTCATAAAGTACTTCAACAACATAGCTCCAAAAGACTTCTCCAAAATGCTCCTCAACATGCTCCAAAATGCTCCTAAGGTATCCTGACTACACGGCTGGCCAAAAAATAGGGCATCTAGAGTTTAAAGGGAAAAACAAACTCCGGTCAGTCATCGGACTGGTGTGTGAACTCAAAGTACGATGTTTTTTGAAAACAAAACGTATCTCATAAGATCACGCCGCATATAAACACGGAACGGGTTTTTACCTTATGATAACCAAAACTCTTTAATATGCAAAGTTTAGGGATATTATTTTTAATGGCTTTCTTTGAAAACATTTGTAAACAAACTTATTAATCTTAGCCAAAATCATTACGTTGATTAAATTCCAACATAATAGGTTTACAATCAAGTCCGAAGGTTTTTGTTGGAGAATGGATTTCCATATAAATGATTAGGTGCAGGGACTACCTTCCGATGGGCACACCTTTAGATGGATGTCCCGAGAAACCATCACAAAGCCCCTCTAGAAACACAAGACCGGCCTATCTCTATAACTAAATAGTGCCGAATATGTCATCCCTTAGTCATTACCGACCTTTACCCGAGAGCTCTCTTTACATACATCCACACTAATTTACATCCCAAATGTCATAGCGAGAAGAAATATATCTAGAAGGGGATGATCATACCCTACTTGGGAATGACCCACTTATCCTTGCTGCATCTAACCCTGTTTCGGTAATTTCCGATTGATGAGGCTCGAGGCTAAGATTACCTTTTCACATATCACATCTTCTTTCACTTTAAATGACACATTGCAATTCCACATTCACGTGACTGATTTCTACAAACGTATAACTTTCTAAGCTCGCATGTCTCTGGAAATGGTGTTAAGCCAAGAGAAGGTGTCTTCTCCGCCATGACTGATGTACTTTTATAGAAACCACTCATTATGATTTGGAATACAAGGTCAGACGTTCATCCATACAAGTTCATTCGAGGACTGAACGAAACCAAAGGCACTTTCCTCGGCCTTTACTTGGCGAGAAGCCTTTGTGGTTTTGAGGTTTTTCAAAGCAAAGAGACCACTGCTACAATATAGTGCATCGGGAGTTTATCCCCAATTAATCAGCAAGTATTCCCTCATTATTATTTGTCTCAATATCTCCATCTTCAAACGTCTTCATTCTTCGAACACGTAAACTGGTTCGAAGTGGTCTTCGGATAGGAACCACCCAAATCCGACCCCGGTTCATTCGAAATCCAATCATCGATAAAAATGATGTAATTAGGTGATTTTTTCTCGATTCATTCACTTCCTTTACGAAAATATCTTCAAGAGATATATATTTTCAAAATCTTCTTTTAGTGAATGCAGAATCATTTAAACCTCTTTTTGAATATTTCTCAAATCCTTTTTAAAGAGTATCTTTTGAGAAAATAGGATTATAGAAATCATTCAACTTTTATCCAGAATCAACTTCCGTATTCAACGAGTGCTATGGGAGGAATAACGGTGAGATCACATTTTAAATTCCATGAATAGGTCAAGTTCCCTCTTCGGATTTTAATAATGAGTATACGAAGATTATTTCTATAAAATCTAAGTTGAGCACCTGGGCTTTCCTTTCGATATGTTCCACTCCTCACCAAAAAGAGAAAACTGAGGCCAGGTAAGTTCAGGGCACTGGTTGCTCCATCCCTAACCTTAGTTACACAGCTTGTTTCCACTTTTAGATCTCACAGGTGGGACAAATGTACCAGTCGTTTCCGCATACTCATTTTCCCTTTTTAAATCACTTAACAACTTGTTTAACCATCTTTGAAATAATGTTAAATTGTTCAAATTTCTTTTGAAATTCTTTATTATTCACTTAAAAAAATTTACTAATGATTTGGGAAAGAATTGTTAAGTTTCAACCTTCATTTAAAAGTTATTGAAAAGCATTGCGAAAAGTGTTGCAAAAAGTGCTTTAAAGACTATATTCTTCAAAACAACTTTTATATCATTTAAAAACACATTTTTAAACTTAAATCACTTTTAAAACATTTTAAAATTTTTAGAATTTATTTCATATTTTTAAAATGGTTATTTTATCAATTCCAACTTTAGTCATTTAGTGCAAAAATTGGATTTTTCTTGAAAATTAATTTTGCCATATTTCAAAATATACAAGATGAAATCTTGATTTTCTTTTTTTTATGAAAATATGGATATAAGGATTCAGTAAATTCTTACTTCAAAGAATTCTGATCGGTATGTTCGTTTGAACTTTTGACGCGTGAACACGAACTACCGTTACACAACGCATCAAATTTTAGACGCATTTTGAGATTCATATCTAAACTTTGCCGAGACAAGTTTAAACACTTAGGAATCATTTCTAAAGCATTTTCAAACATTTTTCAATGGTATAAATGATTCCATATCATATTTCATTTCTTTTGGAACGTGATTTCCATGTGATTATACGTCATGTAAATCTGTGGCCTGTTTCAGCGTATATATTTAATATACAACCACTAAACATTCAAAACAAAGTTTATAACCATTTTAAAATATTCTAACATGTTGTGATAATCCAGATTTTGAACAGCTGTTTATTGGATAATTTACTGATTTTATTTAAATAAATGAATGGAATTCTGATAATTAGAATATATCTGGACATGTATATAAATGAATTTGGGCTATAATAAATACCGACTTATAAATATCTAGATAAATATTCATTTGATGATAATTGTTTAATGATCTTCTTTTATAAATATTTATTTGGCAAAAATTTATCTTTTCAAAGCTAATAAGAATAATTTTCTAATATAATATATAAGTATGTATATTGTATTGAAAGCTATGTTTTGAAATTAATAAATATATATATACTTATTTTGGTTTTAAAAAAATATATAGAATTCAACTTTAAATAAATCTTTGGAAATTTTACACATATATATGTAAGGAGGGTTTGTAAATATGTAAGGTGAGATTTAATTAAAGTTTTAAAATACTTTTCCTTTTATATACCTAAAAATAGATATAGTAAGTATATATGTAAAATATAAAGCACATATGTAAACATATGTAGATATAAATTTAAATAATTAGTATAAAATTTTCTACAAACATTTATATAAGAAGAATTACAAGTGTAAATAAGACACAAGCAAATAAACAAGTATAAGATTTACAAATATTTATCAAAATGTATTCTCGTGTAGAATAACAAGTGTTAAGACATTTACATATTTATTTACAAGTGTAGTTGAAATAGACAAGTGGTAAAAAATCTTTTTTTTTCTTAAATTAATTACAAGTATTAGAAGAAAAGAAGTAGACTTCATTTTTCTTGGATATATCTAAAACCTGAAAACAAGTTAAAAACAAAGATCGGTTCAGTTTTCAAATTAAAAACAGCAATTTCAAAATCAAGATTAGTGAAGAAGGGAATAAAATCAAAAAGCCCGAGGATACTCAAGATTCATCAAGTTAAGTTCAATCTTTTTTTCAAAAAAAGCATAGGTCAGATCATCTCGAAAAATCATCAACTACGAATCAGATCAAGATCAAAATATTTTCCAAATTTTCAAACTTCCTCTGTTCTAACAAAGGTGAGAAACCCTAGTTTTATATGGAAATGAATTTGCTCTGTTATCCGTTGAAATGTGAAAATTTAGTTCATTCCAGCATTTAAGATTCCTTATCTCAATTTCTAGTTTATGTTTATGGATGTATAAACTAGGAAAATGTTTAATTTTGGTTATAGTTTATGTTAAAAATAGTTTGTGAGCAAACTACGATGTGTAGCTCACAAGGGTTCTGTTTTATAGTAAATAGTGTAATTTAGGCGAAAATAAATGTTTTTAATTCTAGATTTCAATCATGCAGCTTCGATTGTTGTAGGAAAATATGAATTTTAGTGATAAAGGTATAATTTTTAGTATCATATTTAGTGAAATATGGTTAGATGAACATTTCTCGTTCAAAAATTTATTTCTGTCGATTTCGTCTATGACGAGTGATGCGACCTGCTCTACAAGTGGCAGGTGATCGTAGGGAAGGGGTTGACCGTGGCAGAATCTTTGATTTGGGCTTAAATTTGAGAAGCGAGACGATTTTAGTGTTTTTGGGGCGTTTTCGTTTTGCCTCTGGCATGCGGTGATCTGGGAAGGTCAGAATGCGAACGGAGTATGTGACGTTTGGCAGAATGTAGCGTAGTGTGTGGGAATCCGAACGATCATGGTGGCGAAGGAATCAGATGTAAGGGACGAGTGCAGTTCATTGACTGGTGGAAGTTGATGTTTTTTTAGTTTTTTGAAGGTATGAAGTGTTGATCGGTTTTCGATCAATAGAGCTACTGACTTCGGCAAGGTGGAAGATTGGATCAGGGGACTAAGTATGGCTCATTGGTGATAGTGCGGCGATAAGATGACCAGAGGAAGGAGTGTGCATGTGCACGACCGTTTCCGTGTGCAAGGGATCTGGATGGGAAGTTTTCTCGTGTTTGGATGTGTTTGATCGGCGGGGTCTTAAGTATATTCGAAGTGGCGATTGAGTTACAAGTGAAGCATGGTTTGATTTCTGGAATAATTCGAAGAGGATCGTTTTCATATGGGTTTGGGGATGATACTGGTAGCAGTGAGGAAGTTGTGGAAGATGGATTATGGTGTTCTGAGTTTTGTTGATTTGGGGTCTTCGGGTTCATTGGCGATCGGCCCGTTTAACTTAAAAAAAATAAGCTTGTAAATGAAGTCTAGTTTAATAGGCATAGCTTAAAAAAAAGAAAAAAAAAGAAACTAATCTTCTTAAATTACATAACAATTTAGTTGGTTGAGGGAAGGATATATAGTTTGTAACTTAAGTTTTTTAGATGCTTGAGTTATTATGAGCTTAAATTAAATAACTTTATCAACGATGTTAATGTTAAAGGTGAATGTTTAAATATGATTTTGATAATTAAGAAAATCAAATAAAGATAAATGGTTTATCTTAAGGTTAGTTAAGAACTTGGATGATTAAGGATTAATTAAATTTGTAAAAGTAATTAAAAGTGATTAATTTGTTTAATTAATTATTGATAAAAGAGTATGTTAATTTAATTAATTATAAGTTAATTTATTTAAGATTAACTATTTCGTAATTAAGATTAATTTAATGTATGTAATTAGAGGTTAATTAATTGATTGATTAAAGGGTATTCAATTAATGATTAAGTGTGAACTAATTAATGATTTGAGGTTATTACTTAAGTCATTAATAAAGGTGGGTAATTAATAGATAAGTGCTAAATATGATTTATTAAATGATAATTACTTAATATAAGTAATTAATGGATAAATTTGTTAAGGATTAATTAATTTAATTTGTAATTAAGGTTAAGTTAATTAATAATTAAAGATTAATGGATTGAGGATAATTAACCAACGGATAATTACTTAATGGAAGTAATAACGGATAATTAATGGGTAATTAAAGAATGATTAATTAATGGTCTATAATTAATTAATGTTATGTAAGTAGAATTAAAAGTGATTAAACTAATTAATTTAATTTGTTTAAGTTAATTAGAAATGGTGTGACTAATTAACGTTGCTTATGGATAAATGAATAATATTGAATGCCTTGGATTATTTGTTATCCCTGGTATGTGATTGTGATGCAATATGAGATGTTGGGTTGAACGGTGGTAATGTGATTACCTATGATGAATTGCTGTGTGAAAGTGACATCGTATTTTTAAGATTGAATTGTATTCACTTGAATAACGTGGGTTAAGAGGGTATTGAATTCGAAGAGACCAGAGTCGGATATCAATACATACCCGAAACCACTTCGATTTGTAATCTTCTATAAATTCCTTATAGATTTGATATGTGAAATCAATAGGCGGGAATGGAATGATTTAAGTAATTAGACCCTTTAAACAATGCAGAGGCACATAGATATTGATGTATGAAATAAGTGTTGACTATAACAATTGAGAACTCGTCGGTGAAGTACGAGTTACCCGGATTTTTAAAATAAGTTTTATGCATTAGTATTCCTTATTATATGGGTTTACTCACGCTGGTTTCAAGCCTGACCCGGGTGTTACTTTGATGTAATGCTCGGGTCAGAACGAGTATTACAGCTTTTCAAGTAAGGATGCTTCGAGAGCTCAGGAGACGAGCTGGATGGCAGGAACATATAGAGTGTATTCCGCTGTGATATATTGTAGTTCATCTAGGGCATACTGATTTTATCTGTCTAGTGTTTTGGTTAAATGTTGTAACTCTGATGTATTGATGTAAATTAACTAATAGGGTTTTTCCTTTGTATAAATGCTATTTTATTTAATATTTTGTTCCGCTGCGAATGTGAGATTCTGCGTTTCATTGCTGCTTCTTCTTCTATCTCTTTTCTTCTTTTCCCTAACTATTTGAAATTTTTGGGATGTCATGATCCAAATTTCAGCGTTCAAAAATCGACACCCGTACTTCACTTGTACTCGAATGCCGCAGATTCGACCATTGAAATTCAATTCGTGCTGGAGCTTATAACACATTAAGTATAACAATACAGAGGAAGAAAAAGAATATCATTGATATACAATAGTTGATTACAATGATTCAACTCATTGATACAATTGATATCAACATCAGAGATACAAAATAAAAGCGGAAGAAAGTCTAAAAGATAATATCTTCAGAAGTCCTTAAGATAGGAATTCTAATTAACTGCAACACCATTGCCAATGCTCCATGACTAGAAAGACTCCAAACACCAAAAAGCGAGAACCACCATCAACACCGAAGTGAAGCAACTCGATCCAAATGCGATTTCCAATATCCAAATATTGAGTGCTATAGAATCTACACCCATTATTCGAATATCTGAAAAATCCAACTCTAGACTGCCCGTGTGGAAAATTGTGGTCACCCAAAGTTTAGATAGGGAACAATGAAATCCAGGTCAGTCACGGGACTGGGGTGAGAAAACGAAAACAATTTTATCTTTTAAACAACAAATAACAAAAGAAATAAGAAGGAAATCCGCTATGCTTTTTGGAAAATGAAACTACCATAAGGCCTCCTACCGTGCACACCATGCAAACACAGAATAGGAGGAGATTTCTCCTTATGACAGTCAAATATGCTTACTACAAAAAAACCATTTTGATATTATTATTAGTGCATAGTGAAAAAAACATTTCAAAAGTATAATATTAATCTTTGCCAGCATACCACATTTCGTCGTATGCCTACTATAGCTACCATGTTCAATAGCAGGTTACCACCACATTCGTTGACTGGTTATACAACTAAAACCGTATAAGGCATGTATTGTTTGTTTGGATTTCCAACAGATGGTCGGGATAAGGAACTTCCCACACTGAATGAAACGCCTCTGGAGGGATGCCCCCAAGAACCTAACCGGATCTCTGCCAACACAAAGCCAGGTTACCCCTGCCCGGAAGTAACTACTGACACTAGTATGTCATCCCCCGGTCGTTACCAACCTTTATCCAAGGTATCTCTCAACCAACAACCACAAAGCAATAAGTTTTCAGCAATCACAAAGTTAAGTATTTGGGCTCCATACCATGATACCACTTATAATCCATAAGGAAATGGGCATACCCTCAGGGGGCGCTACCCCCAAATAACCTTGCTGCAACGATTCCTATTTCGACCATTACCGGGTTGTGAGGCTTGACGAAGTCTCATCCACAAACCTACGCTTTTCACAAAAGCCATGCTTCGATCAACAAATGATCAGCAGCACTTCGTATGCCACATTACCAAAATGGGAATGTATTACTAGTAACCATCAACTACATAACCTTTGAGCTCGTACGTCTCAGAGAAGGGTGTTAAGCTAAGAGAATAAATCTCCGCCACCAAACAGAAATGTATTTGATAGAAACCAGCTTTACATCTCAAAGTGTAATGTCAGACACGTCTCCATACAAGTCTGTTCCAGGTTCGAACAGAACCGAAGGCACTTCATAAGAAGCCCTTGCTATCCGAGTATTCACAATCCCGATCGAACTCCCCATCACATATGGAAATCTCTATACCGGCGCGACTCAGTGCAGCGACATTCGACGGGTTATTCTTTCGTTCTCGAAAATACCCGGTCTTCACCACCGGTCTTCAAATGCTATCCATTACATCGTATCACTATTCGGATTGGGTTATATGACACAAGGTCCTATCCCGGCTAAACCGAATAATGAGCGCTATATTTAAAAACATATGGATATATGGATCTCAGTTAAGTCACAACTTATTACCCAAAACCTTTCTTTCAAATGGTTTAAGGAAATTATCATTTTCTAATCTTTAAACAAAAAGATTCACTTCACAAAGTTCACCCATCTTTCGTAAAGATTCTTTCACAATATCTAAACAAAAGATCTATCTTTAAGATCCTCTATAGTTTGAAAACAAAGTTCACCAAATATTTCACATAGATTGCTTCACCGCTTTTGAAACAATTCCATTTCAAATCTTTTATACAAAAGATACACCTTTAAGATACTCCTTAATTTCAAAACAAGGTTCAACCATCTTTTCACAAAGATTCATTCATAGCTTTCAAAACTATCTCAATTCCATTTTAACTTGAAATCTTTCAACACAAATTGGAAATCCTTCCTTTATATGAAAGAAATTATTAATTGAAAACGAATAGTTTTCGTTTCGGGAAAATCCGATTACATATGTACAAGTTAAATCCCTTGGGTTAAATTTAAATTCCCAAAACAATACTTTTTAAATGGTTTAAAACCCATATAAAAACATTTATAACTTGTATATCCTTTTTAAACCATAATTTCCAAACATAGAATTCAATTTCAAATCTTGAATTCAAATTCAACTCAAACTATTTAAACTTCAAAACTTTATCAAGTTATTCAAAATAACTTTTATTTTTAAAACTTATTTTCAAACGCTTTTCATATTCAACCTAATTCCATTTCAAAAATCATTTGGATTCAAAATTCAATCTTTAAAACCATTTCAAAATCTATGACTTATCCAATTTCCTTGTGTAATCCAAATTTTTGTGTATATATGTAGTCCAGAGGTTTCACATAATAGTGCAACATTATCAATCATCACAGATTCAAGCACATCAATATCGATAAGCGGTATATTCCTATAACGCTTATCTTCCATTCACAGATTCACAGATAAATAATATACATTCATCACAGATAAAAATAAATTACATTCATCTTAACTCGAATCAAAATAATTCATAACACAAAACATTACACACAGAGATATCAAACAATTCAAAGCATTTCATACTATTCAAATATCCATAGGTAAGATTAATTATTTATCTGATTATTTTTAAATCAGATTAGTCACTTATAAATAAATTATTAATCGTAGTTAATTAATATTAATCAATTACAAATCGTTTTAATTAATTAACCTTTAATAATTTATTAATCTTTAGAAAATAAATTAATCAACCTTTAACTATTAAATAATTAACCTTTAATTATTTAGTTATCCTTTAAACTAATTACCCTTAATTTGATTAATTAATAAATTAATTAACCCTTAATTAATTAGCATTGAAATAATTAATTAATTATTCCATAATTATTAATTAATAAACCCTTAATTATTAATCAACAAAACTTAATTACAAATTAATTAATCCATAATTACCAGTTGATTAATCCTTAACTACCAGTTGATTAATCTCTAATCATTAATTAATAATCTCAAATTATCTAATTAATGATTCTTAATTACAAATTAATTAATCTTTAATTAATTAACTTCTAACCCTTAAGTATTAATTATTTAATACTTAATCATTAATTAATTAAATTAATTAATTGCTCTTAATTAATTACTTAATTAATCCTTTATCATTAACTAAATTTAGTAAATTAATTATACTTAATTTCTTAATTAACTTAATTAATCTCAAGTCAATAAAACCTTAATTATCTTAAGATAAACATTATCTTATTAATGCCTTAATCATCATTAAAACATTTAATCCTAATGGTTAACTTTACTTAATTAAATCATTAATTAAGTTTTAAGATAAAATAATCATTTAAATTGATAAATTAAAATCATAACTTCCTTTAAATGCTTTAAACATTATCAAGTAATAATTGTAAAACTAATTTCAATTTAAATTTTAAATCTTGATTTTATAAAAATCTTAAAATTTCATTTTTAGCCTAAGTTTAAAATCACTTTAAATTTTACTTAACAAAATTTATATTAAACACAATTTTAAACTTCTTAACCAATTGTTAAAGAAATAATTATTATATATAAACTAAGTTTATATAAAAAGTTTAAACTAGATTTAAATTTAAATTTCAAAAACATTGATTTTTTAAAACCTTTTTTTATTTTTAGAAAACTGTTCAACACTGCTGCTTTGGGTCAAACCCGAAGACAACTCGGGTCTATCCCCGAGTTTCCATCATATTCCTTTTTTTTAAACTTCAATTTTATTTAAGTTAAACCCTGTAGCCTAATAGCCCACCAACTACTCGAGTTCAAACTCGAGTCACAACCCCAAAAACTCGATCCCTCCTTCGAGTCAACCAGACCCAGATCACAACACAACCACTGACACAAATCGACGCTACTATGCACATGCACCATCGGCCGAGACCATTCCGACCATCGATGCCACCTTCGTCTCATCACTGAACATCCCTACAAGCAACCCCGACCATCCAAACATCAACACAAGCTCAAGATCAAAATTGAGCAACACAGATGAACCACAACCCTTACCAGAAAAATAGCTCGCATCCACGTCTCCGATCATCGGAGCTGCTGTAACTCTGGCCATGCCATGCCGACACCCCACGCTGCCATTTCCCAAAATTCCAAGCCATTCGATCACCCAAAGACCTCGTGGTGACCAAAAACTCCAATCACAACAAAACTAGGTTAAAAAACTATCTCGACCACCGCTGACGCCACAGTGGATTATCCACCTCCCTGCCATTTTTGCTGTACTCCCTGAACCTTCCCCTACCTCCAGCCAAGTTCTCGATCAACCAAAATCCCTCGGCCATCAGCAATTTCTCAAAATCCAAATTCCAGTCAACCTTAAATTGCTCATCCAATTCAATATTAAAAATTACGATTTTCTTTTTAAAAATCATATCTTCCCGAGATAATTCAAGATATATACTTGAATCAACACATTTCAACACTTGATTTTATCATGTTAATAAGATTTCCACTGTTATTTCCAAATGCTAGCATATTTTCAAACTTAGAATATTTGTATATATTTTTAAATCTTAGATTAAATTTAAACTTAACTATTTTATTTGAAGTCCAAAGATTAATAACGAACGGATAAAAAATTTGGAATTTTGTTCTAGATTTTAAACCCTGTATCAAGAACAGGGAAGAACAGAACATACTCGGACATGCATACCTGTATCTTGACCATATACTTAAATTTTCATATAGAAATACCACATATATTTTCACAAGCAAGCATCAATTATCACTGAAATTTTCACAAGCAACAGACTATAATTTTACTAAGTTTTAAATAATGTTTGCTTACCTTTAGAAAATGCAAAGAGCTTGAAAAAAAAACCGAGAAGCTTTGAAAATTTGAATATTTCTATCGTTATGATCCTTGACAACTTGTATTGCTTGATTTCTTTAAAACTGAAAAGCTCTGATACTTGAAAGTTTGAAGCCAGAATGCTTGATCTTGTTTATTGGAAACTTGAAAGCTTTAAGACCTTGATTTCAGGTTGCATTTGTAAACTTGTTACAGACTTAGATATAAAATGGTTACAGGCTTAATTTTTTTTTGAGCTTGGGATTTTTTTTGCTAGATTGTTTGATTTTGAGGAAATTTTTTCAGGTTGTAACTAGTTTTTAGAAATGAAATCTCAGGTGAAGTTTACTTGCTTTTTGAAAAGGGAAGATATGAAAAAAAGAAATGGAAGAGAAAGGATGAATGTTTATATAGTGTTTATTAGAATTTATTAAAATTTAAAGGAAAGGAAAATAAAAGAAGGACACTTGTTTAATTTAACTACATTTGACAAATTTCATTAGCAATTATCTTACACATGTATATACAAGCTTTAATAACCTAAAACTTGTAATTATATCATTTTTTATTCATTTTTAAAAGATTTTAAAAGCTTTAATATTAATTTTCCTAATTAATAAATACATTTCTAAATTAATAAATGCTTTCTTAATTTTATATAAATAAAACATTTAAAAAAATAAAATAAAAACCAATTATATTCTAAATAAAGTCATATATAATATATTTAATCCATTTTTAAATGTAAATATAAAACTTTTGTATTTATTTTACTATGTAATAAACACTATCTTAATATATATAAATAAATTCTTTTCAGGAAAACAAATCTTATTTTAAATAAAAACTTTATCCATATATTTTTAGATCCAAAATATTTTCAAGATATAAACCCTTTAAAATTCCAAATTTAAATCCAAATTTTAAATTCAAATTTAAATTTTAAAATCCAATTTAATTTCCAGATATATGTTTATTTTCAATATCAAATCAAAATTCTATTTAAAATCAATTTATATACATATATTTAAATAATAAACAAATATCTTATTTTATTTTAAATTTTAAATAAATTCAATAATTAAATCCAGAAATTTTTACAAATTATCAATTCAAATTTTACTCAAAAATCGGGGACGTTACAGATGTTGGAATGGGAAAATTTAGTTCATTCCGGTATTCAAAATTCCTTATCTCAATTTCAAGTTTATGTTTTTGGATGCTATAAACTAGGAAAATGTTTAATTTTGGTTATAGTTTATGTTAAAAATAGTTTGCGAGCAAACTACGCTGTGTAGCTCGTTAGGGTTCTGTTTTACAGTAAATAGTATAATTAGGCGAAAATAAATGTTTTTAATTCTAGATTTCAATCATAAAGCTTTGATTGTTGCAGGAAAATACGAATTTTAGTGATAAAATTATAATTTTTAGTATCGTATTTAGTGAAATATGGTTAGATGAACATTTCTCATTCAAAAATTTATTTCTGTCGATTTCGTCCACAAGGGGTGATGCGGCCGGCTCTGGAAGTGGCAGGTGACCGTAGGGAAGGGGTTGATCGTGGAAGAATCTTTGATTTGGGCTTAGATTTGGGAAGCGAGACGATTTTATGGTTTTTAGGGGTTTTCATTTTGACTCTGGCACGCGGTGAGAATGCGACCGGAGTATGTGATGTTTGGCAGGGAAGCAGCATAGTGTGTAAGCATCCGATCAATCATGGTGACGAAGGAATCAGATGCAAGGGACGAGTGAAGTTCGTTGACTGGTGGAAGTTGATGTTTTCTAGTTTTCCGAAGGTATGAAGTGTTGATCGATTTCCGATCAATAGAGCTACTCTCTTCGACAAGGTGGCAGATTAGATCAGGGGACTAAGTGTGGCTCATCGGCGATAGTGCAGTGATAAGATGACCAGAGGAAGGAGTGTGCACGTGCACGATCGTTTCTATGCAAAATGGATCTGGATGGGAAGTTTTCTCGTGTTTGATCGGTGGGTTCATGAGTATATTCGAAGTGACGATCGAGTTGCGAGTGAAGTAGGGTTTGATTTCTGGAATCAATCGAAAAGGATCATTTTCATATGCGTTTGGGGATGATGCTAGTAGCGGTGAGGAAGTTGTGGAAGATGGATTGTGGTGTTCTGAGTTTTGCTGATTTGGGGTCTTCGGATTCGTTCCGATGCAATCTCGATTTGGGGTTCGGTCCGTTTAATTTAAAAAAAATGAGCTTGTAAATAAAGTCTAGTTTAATAGGCATTGCTTAGAAAAAAGAAACCAATCTTCTTAAATTATATAACAAGTTAGTTGGTTGAGGGAAGGATATATAATTTGTAACTTAAGTTTGTTAGATGCTTGAGTTATTATGAGCTTAAATTAAATAACTTTATCAAGGAATTAATGTTAAAGGTAAATGTTTAAATATGATTTTGATAATTAAGAAAATTAAATAAAGATAAATGGTTTATCTTAAGGTTAGTTAAAAACTTGGATGATTAAGGATTAATTAAATTTGTAAAAGTAAATAAAAGTAATTAATTTGTTTAATTAATTATTGATAAAAGAGTAAGTTAATTTGATTAATTATAAGTTAATTTATTTTGGATTAATTTAATTCGTAATTAAGGTTAATTTAATGTATGTAATTAGAGGTTAATTAATTGATTAATTAAAGGGTATTCAATTAATGATTAAGGGTGAACTAATTAATGATTTGAGTTTATTACTTAATTAATAAAAAAAGGTGGGTAATTAATAGATAATTACTAAATATGATCTATTAAATGATAATTACTTAATATAAGTAATTAATGGATAAATTTGTTAAGGATTAGTTAATTTAATTTGTAATTAAGGTTAAGTTAATTAATAATTAAAGGTTAATTGGTTGAGGATAATTAACCAATGGATAATTACTTAATGGAAGTAATTATGGTAGTAATAATGGATAATTAATGGGTAATTAAAGAATGATTAATTAATGGTCTATAATTAATTAATGTTAAGTAAGCAGGATTAAAAGTGATTAAAATAATTAATTTAATTAATTTAAATTAATTAGAAATGGTGTGACTAATTAACCTTGCTTATGGATAATTGAATAATATTGAATGCCTTGGATTATTTGTTATCCCTGGTATGTGATTGTGATGCTATGTGATATGAAACGTTTTGTAATATGAGATGTTGGGTTGAACAGTGATAATGTGATTATCCATGATGAATTGCTGTGTGAAAGTGGCGTCATATTTTTAAGATTGAATTGTATTCACTTGAATAACGTGGGTTAAGAGGGTATTGAATTCGAAGAGACCGGAGTTGGGTATCAGTAAATACCTGAAACTACTTTGATTTGTAATCTTCTATAATTCCTTTTAGATTTGATATGTGAAATAAATAGGCTGGAATGGAATGATTTAAGTAATTGGACCCTTTAAACAATACAAATTAGATATTGATGTGTGAAATAAGCGTTGACTACAACAAATTGAGAACTCGTCAGTGAAGCACGAGTTACCCAGATTTTTAAAATAAGTTGTATGCGTTAGTATTCCTTATTATATGGGTTTACTCACGCTGGTTTCCAGCCTGACCTGGGTGTTACTTTGATGTAATGCTCGGGTCAGACCGAATGTTATAGCTTTTCGGGTAAGGACGTTTCTGGAGCACAAGATGCGAGCTGGATAACCGAAAAGTATGGAGTGTATTCCGCTGTGATATATTGTAGTTCATCTGGGACATTGATTTTATCTGTCCAGTGTTCTGTTTAAATGTTGTAACTCTGATGTAATGATGTAAATTAACTAATACGGTTTTTCCTTTGTATAGATGTTATTTTATTTAATATTATATTTTGTTCCGCTGCGAATGTGAAATTCTATGTTTCATTGTTATTTCTTCTTCTATCTCTTTTCTTCTTTTCCCTAACTATCTAGAATTTTCGAGATTGAAAGTTTCGGGCCGTTACATTTGGTATCGGAGCGAGGTTAAGTGAGAACCTTGGCTCTGGTAGGTGTACTCATTAAGGATAGGGTCAGTGGTACCCTAGAATGAGTTGAGTGCATGTATATATGAGAGCGTACTTGTTATTTTCTTATATAAAAGTTTAAAAAATGGTTATTGTGTTTAAATATGGGATTATTGTTTTCTTATAAACAATGATAAAGCAAAATGAAAATTTTAAAGGAAGTAAACTTAGATGAGCATAACTTGTAAACTAAAATGGATTTAAATTGTGAAATTTTAAATCTAGGTCCAGAAATTTGAAATTTGTTTCAAAGTAATAAAGAAATAAATAAATAATATTATTTAATGCATTTGAATGAAAGGGTCCTATTTCAAACAAGAGTTGTATGAAAATTTAAAGGAATTTGTTTTGAATTTAAAACCAATGGTGGTTTAAAATTTAAAAGTAACTTGGTGTGTAAAGGAAATAAATATGCATATTTAAAATAAACTCTAAGGTTGAGTTTTGAATTTTCCTTGGAATGTAATGTGAAAGCCCAAAAGTGAAATAAGTTTTTAAACTTAGGTGGGAAGATTATTAATAGGAAGTTTAAAATTTGAAATGGGAATTCAAATTTGGGTAAAGTTGTCTGGATTAAATTGAAGTTAATTTAACTTAGGGAAAGTTGAATAAGTTTGAATGAACAACCCAATTTGGAAATTTCAAGCTGAAATTGAGATTTAACTTGGGAAGTTAAATGGTGGATTTGAATTAGGAGTTTGTGTGATCTCAAAACAGGTTTGAGATCTGGAAATTAGAAATGGACGAATGTTGTAAAATAATTTGGATTATTAATTTGATTTAAGGGATTAAATCAACATTTAAAATTTAACTCGAATTTATAAATATTCGAGGTGGTTTAAAGTTGAGATTTAAATTTTATTAGTTCAAAATTAATCTGGTTTGAATTAATTAGAATTGAAGGTATAAAATTCAAATGGAAAATTTGAATTAGATTAATTTGAAATGAAATTGAAGATGAATGAGTTCAAATTCAAATGGGAATTGGGATTAATCCAAACAGAAATTGAAATGATTTGAAATTGAAGTGGTTTCAATTTGAAATTAGTCCAAATTGATTTGAATAATTTGGAAATGTAATTATAGTTGAATAGGTTTAAAATCAAATGGAATTTGATTTGAATTTGGAAAGAAATTGAGGATAACTCAACTTGAATCGAGATTAAATCAAGTTCAGTGGAAATTGAAGTTATTCAAATTGGAATTAAGTCAATTTAAATGGAAGTGGAAATTTAAATTGAATTGATGGGAATAGACATTGAGAATTGAAAAGTTTGGCTCTGGACTATTTCCAAAATAAATTATTTTAATATAAACCTATTTTTTTTCAAGCTATTTACTATATACAATCTTTCTTTTAAAGACCAAACTATTTTATAATTATTTTTGAAACTATTTAACGATTTTACAATTGTTTTATAAACTAATTACTATTTTTCAACTACTTTATAACTAATTACTATTTTACAACTATTTTGCAATTATCTAACTATTTTATAACTATTTGTCTATTCCATACTTAACTATTTTGTAGCCATTTTACAAACTAATAAATATTTTTCAACTACTTATCTATTTTAAACTTTTCAAGCTATTTTCTAAATTTAAGCTGGAAAGAGTTCAAACTATTTATGATTAAATATCCATTGAGATAAGAATTGAGGTGATAATCCAAATGAGGATTTAAGAAATTGTGAGTAAGTGAATGAAAATCAAAGTGAAGGTGAATAGAAAGAGAATTGATTTGGCTAATAACCAATAAAGATAAGTACGTAGGATGTACGTATATTATTCTATTCGCTTAGTGATTTTATCCTGATTCGAGCCCAGAATTTCGAGTTAGTAATATCGATCCGAGTTTGGATTTTTTCACTCGATTTTCGACGGCGAACCTGGATATGGATTGTTGATTGGTTCTAGAAATTCTCTATCATAGTTATGACCATGCAAGGAGAATGAGGTTTCTGATCAAGAAACTAGATCTGAGTCCGCACTAGGAAGTTGGTTGGACGATACTAGTTTGAAAATGAGATTGTGTGATCGAGTAAGCGATCAGATTGATATAGCGTAAGGATGATATGTGTACATTGTACGGTTTTGAATAAAATTGATATTGAAAATTTATAGATAAGAACTGTAAAATATTTTTGAAATAAAAAGTATATTTTGGAAATATATGATGAAATATAGTGGAAACTGGATATTTCCACGATAGAAATCTACTTTATAGAAGTAAGTAATATGGTTAATAACTTTATAAGAGTAATCAAATTTGAATACTTGATTTGGAATAAATAAAGTTATATATCTTTGTTATATAAGATAAATCATCCCTTGTTGAATCTTTTGATAGAAGGAAATGGTTTTTGAAAAGTATATGAAGTATAAAAAGGGAATTTATACAAGTATGAAGTGATCCAAAGATTTTTAAAGTTATATATATATATATATATATATATATGAAGGATCTATGAAATTATTTTGAGGAAAGGTATTTAGAACCTATGGATTTTAGAAAGGCCTTTTATTTTTGAGGAAAAATCAATTTTGAAAATTTGAAAAGCCTATTTGGAGAATTATCAATTTTGGGATAATCGATTTTGAGAAAGGAAATTTATTTGATATTCATACAAGGTGTATGATTTGGAAGATACTATATTTGTATAGTATAAAGTGTTTTGAAAATGGCTCTGGAGAAAGAGGCGCTCCCTTTAAATGAACTTCTCAAGAGTGCCACAGGGTGGTACTGCCTTGAACCCTTAGGGGGGGATCTAAAGTTGATCCTGTGAGGAGTCAGGACAAACTAGTTTCTGAGGATTATGTGTAGGGGGTAGCGAAAGTCGAGGGCGCTGATGCCTACAGAGACATTGGGTTGTGCTGTGACGATAGTGTAGCTCGAAGTCACTGCGATCTACTGCGGACCATAGCGGAAGTCGTGTGTGCTGATGAGAGCCAACGGTCTATGTTTGATTTTTGCCATAATGGCAACGTGGCATCGGTAGACTACGATCTATGAAGACATAGCGAAAGTCGAGAGGCCGTGAGAGCCTAAGGCTACATTGGGACTTGACTGATGTAGTCTGCGACCTATGTGGAGTGGAGAAGATTCATTCTTTTGGCAGCGAAATTCGAGGGCGCCGATGCCTACAGTTATATGGGTTTTTATTGTGATACCAATGTAACGCCAGATGTAGCTGCGATATGTAGCGAGTTCCATGGCGTAATCGAGGGGCTTGGAGTGCCTACAGTTATCTATGGATTTTGCTGGGACGACGTGTAATCATCAGGTTAACTACGACCACGGATGGGGGTGATGATTTCTAGAGCATTCTCACCAAAGATGTTACCTCTATTTTCAAAATATTTTGTAACATTCCCGTTTTTATACCGAATTCAAATTGGAAATTAATTTAACTTTTGGAATTAAATTGTGAATTAATTAGGTATTTTCAAAATTAAGGTAGATATTTGTTTGTTTATTAATATAAATGAATATAAATATGATTTGAAAATAGAATTTCTAATTGGAAATTCAGAAATAAATATTTGGAATTATATATTGATTATCAATTTAGTTGTGGATTAATTTGAAAATTCAGGGTAAATAAAGAAATTGATTTGAAAATTCAATAAAATATGAATAGGATTTTGATTTGGTATTTAAAAAAATAAATATCTTAAAAATGAATTAGGATTTCAAATTCTATATTTTAAAATTAATAGAAATTTGTTTTCTAATTTTAGTATACATATATATGGAATTTTATTTATATTTGGAAGACATGATTTGGGATTAATGTAGAAATTTTCAAAAGGCTATTCTAAATTTAATTCTTATATATATATATATATAGATTAATGTGATTTTTATTAGTGTATAAATAAGATTTTAAATCATTTTCTTTATAAGTTATGTAAGTATAAATAATAGTTTGAAAATGAATAAAAGGATTAAATATTTTCTTTTAAAATTTTATATAAATAAGAAAACGTAAACCTATGTAAATATACAAATTAAATATGTGTATAAACATTTGTAAACTTAAATTAATAAAAAAATATAATTCATAATTTGTTAAAATGAAAGGGTTTAAAAAAATAAAAATTTTAATTAAATAGAGTAGAGTTTAAATACAAAATTATTGCATTTGAACAAGTGGAAGATAATTACAATATGTATGTAACATCTGTAAGCCATGTAAAATGCAAGATAAACAAGCGGCAAGAAAAATCATTTCCTCTTTGAAATTAAATTATATACACCTAAGAAACAAATCCTACAAAAATCAGAAAGAAACAATATATCAAAACAAAGTGAAGTTCAATTATTCTCAAACTAAATAAAATAAATTCAAACCCGAGGGATTAAAAATCTGTAAATCAAAGTGTTCTCGGTTTCAAACCAGTTCCAAGCTAAGGCTAAGCAAAAATTCAAGAAATCAAGGAAAGTTTAAAATCAAAGCCTGAAGCAAAACAAGTTTCAGGAAATCAAACAGCATAATCAAGTATGCAAAACAAAACTGAAAACCAAAAATCATCTCAAACATCAAAACCAAATTCAAAAGCAAATAAAAAAGCTCAAGTCTGGAAATCAAAGCATGCAGTAGGGTCTAGCAGCAAATTCAAATTCAAAAATCTGAAGGCAGATTCAAGATAAATCACGCTAAACCTAGAAACAAAAGAATAACACAGATCAAAGTTTCCAGATCAAATAAAGGCACTGTCCTCTGTTCTTCTCTGTTTCAGGTGAGCAAACTTTATTTTTTTTTAACCTTAATATGTCAATGGATGTGATGAATGATTGAAGTATTGTTATTAATATGTTTGCATGAATGCTTTAAACTGGAATGAAGTCCGAATTACTCTGTATCTTGAAATGCATGTCTATGTATATGCATATTCATCTCTGGTTGAATTAACAGGTTCAATTCAATTAAAATAAATTATTATCCCACAATCTAAACGATTTCTGGCAAGGATCCCTAAAGGAATTAGGTTTGGATTAACTAGATCTTATTTTTAAAAACAATTTTTAGGGGAATTAGTTAATGATAACTGGGAATTCGAAAAACTACAGTAAAAATGAATAAGACAAAAGAAAATTGATTGATTAAATTTCGTGTTTTGAATATAACTGAATTCAAATTGGAAAATCATGAATTTTGATATGAGTTTTTAGATTTTTAAGTTCGAAAATCATGTGCATTTGCGAGATGATTTGCATTTTTTCATCAATTCCTGGTGATTAATGATGAACTGAAGCTTGTGCTTGTTGTTGAATACAGTTTGAAGGATGGTGGTTGTCGGAAAAATCATGGGCGAATTTATTATTCACCGTGGCGACGAAGAATGATCGATCTAGGGTTTAAGTGCTGTTTTTTGTCAATGGTATTCGCGAGGCAATGGCGTCGTCGACGTCACTCCGGAACGCATCGCACCAGGGAAAATGCTTGTGGGCCAATGGAGTAGCTCTGGTAAAAATAACGTGGTCGTTGATGGTCGTGGTTGGCGATGCGAGATGATTTATGGATGATCGGTTGGTTCCAGTATTTGGGTAGAACGACTCGTTTTCGATTCGTGATCGTTTTTAGTGATTTAGGTGTTCGTGGCGACTCAGGAGGTGATGGGTGATCTGCTGACGTTGGCAAGGCTGGCCAGAGCTTCGGCGATTAGTGGTGCACGTGTACGTGCATTTTCATGTATCTGTGTTTGAGAAGTTTGGGGAAGAAGATAGGGGACTCGGGTTCAAGCACGTGCAAAAGGGGATGGAACCGAAGCAAGAAAGTTTTGGGTTGGCTCGGGGTCGAGCTCATGGAGAACGAGTTTTTACTCGGGTTATCTGATGTAATGCAAAAACAGTTTTAAAATTTTAAAGAAAAATCATGTTATTTAAAACAAATTTTGTTTAGACCAATTACTTTTTATTAGATGTTATCTAAAGTTTTATATTGGTTAAGAAGGTTTTTCAATAAATTTTTTTTAAATTGACCAAGCTTTAAAATGGTTTAAAATATACATAACCTTTATTTTTAAAGTTTATTTTAAATAAACTTAATAATATTAAAGAAGTTAATTGATATAAAGAATGTTTTAATTGTTAATTAACTTTTAAACTTTAAGTTAATTTATTTGTTAACGGAAATTAATTACTTGAAGTTAATTACTTAATAAAAATAATTAAGGTAAGGTAATTAATAATTTAAGTTTGATTTATCAAGTAATTAAAGAATAATTAATTAAAGGATAATTAATTACTTAAAATCAATTATTTAATGGAAGTATTTAAGGTAAATTAATTAATGATTTAAAGATTTATTAGTCAATTATTTAAAGGTTAATTAATTAAAGGATAATTAATTAATGTAATTAAGGTAATTAATTTAAGAATAATTAATTAACCAGAGGTTAGTTAATTAATAAAAGTAAGGAATGATAATTAATTAAGGATTAATCAATTAATTATTGCAATTAATTAAGGATAATTAATCAAAGAATTAATTAATAATTGAAGGTTGATTTATTTATTAGTTAAGGTTGATTAATTGATAATTAAAGGTTAATTAATTAGTGAAGGTGATTAAGGAATGATAATTAATTAAAGGCTAATTAATTGATGTGATTAATTAAGGATAATTAATTAATTAAAGGTTAATTTATTTATTATTAATGGTTATTAATAAATGATTAAAGAATAATTAATCAAAATGATTTGTAATTAATTAATGATAATTAACCAGGATTAGTGATTTATTCATAATTAATTAATCTGATTAATCAGAAACTTATTTGACCTTATTTATGAATGTTTGGTTTACATTGAATACCATGAATTGTTTGATATCCCTGATGTGTGATGCTGTGTGATATGAATTGTTTTGATTTGAGCTGTGACGAATGTAATTTATTTATCTATGATGAATGTAATTTATTTATCTGTGATGCATTTATATATTTATCTGTGAATCTGTGAATAAAGATAAGCGTTATAGGAATATACCGCTTATCGATATTGATGTGCTTTAATCTGTGATGTGATGATTGATGATGTTGCACTATTGTGTAAAACCCCAGGACTACACTATACACACACAAATATAGATTGCACGAGGAAATTGGTTAAGTCACAGATTTTTGAAATGGTTTTAAAGTTGGGTTTTGAATCCAAATGGTTTTGGAAATTGAATTGGAGTAAATATGAAAAGTTTTTGAAAAGGATTTTTGAAGATGAAAGTTATTTTGAATAACTAAATAAAGTTTTGAAATTTAAATAATTTGATTTGGATTTGAATTCAAAATTTGAAATTGAATTCTATGTTTGGAAATTATGGTTCAAAAACGTTATACAAGTTATAAATGTGTTTATATGGGTTTTAAACCAATCTAAAAGTATTATTTTAGGAATTTGAATTTAACCCAAGGACTTTGACTTGTATAAATGAAATTAGATTTTTTCGAAATGAAAACTAATTGTTTTCAAATAATAAAAGCTTTTATATACGCAAAGAATTTCCTATTTGTGTTGAAAGATTTCAAGTTTGAAATGGAACTGAAATAGTTTTGAAAGCTATGAACTGAATCTTTGATTTAAAGATTGGAAGAGTTAATCCAATTTGAAATGGAATTGTTTTGAAAGGCTATGAATGAATATTTGTGAAAGATTAGTGAACTTTGTGAAGTAAATATTTTTGTTTAAAAGATTTGAAATGGCAATTTGTTTAACCTATTTGAAGAAAAGTTTTAGGTTATAAGTTGTGACTTAACCGAGAATCATATGTCCATATTGTTTTTAAATATTGAGCTCATTATTCGGTTTAGCCGAGGGAGGTCCTATGTGTCATATAACCGATTTCGAATAATGATATGACGTTATGGATAGTGTAACAACCCTAGATTTTTATGTATATTTTAGTTTCAAATTTATTTCATTTTGAAATTATTTTAAACTTGTTTTATTTCAAATATTTCATTTTTAAATATAAATGTTGATTATTATGTGAATTATAATTTCAAACCGGTATAAATTGGATATTTTACTAAAAGATGAATTTCTGTTCAAATTGGTCAAATATTGACTTTTAAATTTCAAATTTAAATATTTAAATTCTTAAATTTTATCTTTTATTATGAAAATAGATTTAATAACTTGAATACTGCTTTTCGTTTCGTTGAAAACGGATTTAAATTGTAAAAGTTATGTACATTTCAATTTTGGGTATAATTTGTTTTATTTCGCAATTTTGTCTATTTTAATTTTTTTTAAATAATATTTTCTTTGCTATATTTTATTTTAATATGTGTTAATATGTTATTTTATATATATTTTGTCTTTTAATATTTTTTTAAAGTGATAACAAATTTTTTCCAAAATTTACTGTATTTATTTCCTATTTTTAAAAGGCTGTTTTCTATTTTTCTGCTATTTTCTTCATTTAAATTATATTTAATTAAAATTTATATATTTATTTTGTGAATGAATTTTTATTTTATGTTCTTATCTCTATTTATAAATATTTTTCATGTACATAATTTTTTTTCCAAAGTCATTGCATCTATTTTCAAATTTTCTAAACTAGTTTTCATTTTCTGTGCTATTTTCCTAATTTAATCATGTATAATTAATATTTATTTATTTATATTTTAATTATTTGTGATATTTTCTTATTTTAACTGAATTTATATATATATTTCAGTTATTTAAATTTGGAAAAAGAAATAAGAAAATTTGAAGAGTTTTGAAACCTTTCACTTGCCTTTGACTTTTCACCTCCTTACCTTTTCATTTTTCCAACCACCACTTGCCATCATTTGTGCCGACCTTATATTTTCTTCAGCTGCATCACATTTCTCATTTTTCACGTAAAAATAAAGTTTCTCATCTCAAAAGTTCGGCCTCCATCTGCTGAAGCAAAGTTTGGTAAATTTTCTTCTTCTTTCTACTCAAACTTCCTTGTTTTTCTTATCTCTTTGCACTTGCCTTCACCTTTATAGCTCAGCCCTCACTCCTCCTTCACCATGCCTCCTCTACCACCACATCAGGCTTCCATACCCTCCTTCCCACTGATTAAGCCATGGCCATGCACTAAAGTTGACTAGATCCACAAAAATTTGAGCAAAACTTCACCTAATCATACATAGCCGACCACCAAAGTACTTCACCACTCAAACCACCACCTTGGCCGCCCCATACACCCCATCTCCAGCCCCTACATGACCTGACACCACCTCCACACTATCCTCTTGACCCCACCAGGTCTGGCCATGCCTAGAATTGCATAGGGCCGAGCTTGTAGTTGCATAAACACCATGTTTGTTGCCTTAGCTTGTAGTTTCATGTGTCACAACATTTGCACCATCATCTTCCATGCTATAGCCACCTTATTGACCCAAGACCAGATCCAAACTCTCACTTTAGCCGTGTATTCTAACCTATGGCTGAGCCTAGGGGTGGTTGAAGGCTAGTGCAAGTGATTTGGTGACTTGTTGTGCATGTATCTTTTGTGTTGTTTAAAATTGTGTTAAGTGTTTATTCATGTATATTTGCATTGTTTTGTCTCATGTATTCAAGGCAATTAGACTTGGCTCTCCCACTTTCAAATAATTGTCGTGTTATCGTACTTTTGAAGTTCCTTGTTTGTGCATTTGGTTGTCATCTCCATCTTATACAGGTGAGTAAATCTCACCATACTAATATGTACTTATGTAGTGATAAACTGACATCACTTGAATCTGTAAATGCATATCATCCTGTTATAGCTGCTATATCATATTCACATGATGTTCACACCTATATTTACACCTTTTATATCATATATTACTATTATTTCATGCTATTCTGTTACTTTCATCAGTTTATCACACTGCAAGTTCCCTGTAGACTAGAATCACTATGGGTTGAAATGATACATACCCGAACGGACTTTAGAATAGGAGAAAATCGTTATGGGCTGAAATGATAGGCCTGAATGATTTTCAATTACTTTCTTTTACTTGGTATTGTGGATTTGAAATGATCAAACCCGGGTTTTCTTTGTAAATTACGGGTTGAAATGATATATTACCCGTATCACTTTACCTAGGCTAGAAAATGAAATACAGACCCGTTGTTAAAAATATGATTTTCTAAATTTTTTTAAAATATTTTAGAAATGTAAATATTATAATATTTTGATTAGATTTGATTAAAAATGATTTTTTTAAAAGCATTATTGATTTTCTGAAAATTTAGAAGTGAAATAAATAAAGGGTAAAGTTAGAAATCTGAAATGTAAGTTATTTTGGAAATTATAATTTGGTGATAAATGGAATTTAAATTAAATATGATAAATTTATGATATTTTGAATCACATGAATTTAAAATGATTTTGTAATACGTTAATGATTTTTGAATAAAGTTAAATGTGAAATGAATGAATATTTATGTTGAAATTTTGAAATATAACTAAAATTGAAAATTTGTGAATTTGGCTTAAAAGTGAATTTTAAGTTAAGTAAATAAAAATGAAATTAAGTTATATTTTAAAATTTTAAACTTAAGTGTTAATTTAAATTTAATTTAATGAATTTGAAATTTTATGTTGAAATTTAATAAGTGAATTATTATTACATTTTGATTTTGAATGGAGATTTAACTTTATAAAATCATGAATATAAGGGTATTTGAATGATTGTTTTAAAAGTGAAATTATATGATTTTATAAGTTAAAAATGATTTAAATAAAAATATAATTATTTGTGAAATTATACTTAATATTTGAAGTTAATTAACTGCATTTCAGAAATGCTATTAATTCTAATGTAAATGATAACACAGCATTTGTAAATGCTGTAGTTGATAATAATGAACCAAATGGCTAAGTTTAATTAAAGGCTATCATAGCATTTTTTGTAAATGTTATAATTGTTGAATTTAACTAAGTTTTATTTGAAACTAATGTAACCCTATCACAGCATTTTTTATGCTATCTTTTGTTAAATTGAACTATTTTGAATGTAACTTTCTGTAGCAATTTCTAAATGCTGCGAAAGTTGAATTTTCATCTGTTTTAATAAATTAAGTGGATAAATGAATTTTGAAAGACTAAAATTTTGTAAATTTAATAATTTAATTATTAAATATAATAACTTCATTTTTATGATTTAAAATGAAGTAATTTGTTTTGAAATATAAACTATTTTGAAATTTGTTTTGTAATGGTATTTAAATTAAATAAAATGAATGTGGTTTGGAAGATATTATATTTTTGATATTTTGAAATGGATTTTGAATGATATTGAATTTTGAAATGATATTTGATTTTGAAGTATAAAATACCATTTCGAAATTTTAACCACGGGATGTATTTAATTTATAGTTTAACTGATTCTTAAAGGATGGGCGATCCCAAGCATCCTTTAAGTTATTGTGTATTTCTACTACAGTTCACTTGAGTTGGTTTACATTATATAAGTATATATTGTCCTGACTCGAGTGTTTTGTGTTTTACTTTACGCTCGGGTCAGCCTGAGTATTCACAGCTTTGGATTCTCTTTCTGGAGCTGGTCTTTGCTGGAGTTTCTGCTTATCTACATTTATATCTACTCTCTGTTTCAGCTGTTCTAGTTTATCTCATGTATTAGTGAACTTCTATGTATTTGGGATTTCTATTATGTTGTTTTCAGACTGTATTATGTATTTGGTTTGAGACTCTGCCGTAGTAGCTTCATGAACTACTATGTATTTTATATTCCGCTGCGAGTTATTCTGATATTTCTGTGTCTGTGATTCCGTGATTGTATTTCATTTACTCCAAATTTATTTACAACGCGGTGTTTTGAGCAATTCAAGTCCGACATGTGCGGATGAGAATGGCTGAAAATATCAGGTTGTTACAGATAGCATTTGAAGACCGACGGTGAAGACCGGTGTGACGCCCCACCTCTATACCCACGCTAGCCAAGAACACTACGGAGTAGTGCTGTCAACTAGCACGGAGAATAAGGCTGTTGAGGAGCAACCATCCATGTAATTGCTTATCACATGGTGGCTATAAATAATCTTCGGAAACAAACATAGAAATAAGCATAACGCAAATCAGTCACAGACATCCATATCACAAAGGCGGAAGAAGATATGAATATATAACTAACACATGAAAGTGTACATCAGAGTAGTGCTCAAAAGATCCACAATAATACAAAAGAATAGCAACACGTGCTATACAAAAGAATACAACTATGAGTCTATATCTCAAGTGTATACAACAAAAACTGCTAATCTAAATAGTTATCCAAAAGTCAGAGTGATGAATCCCTGGGAAGAAGTCAAGCAGAAGCACCTGTAACATCTCGGTCTGACCCGAGTATTATTTAAGAAAATAATAAACGGGTCCGTCTAGCTATAAATATCAGATGACATGATATAACATAAAAGATATGGCATAAACATAAAATATCCATAATGACATACCACTATAAGTATGTAAATAATGATCAATAGAAGATCAATCAATAAGAGATAATCAATATCAGAAGAATCTTCTCAAAGATTCGGAAAGGGCATCATACCCCAAACTTGTACTCATAACAAGTCAATGACATAAATTCTAGAAATCAATGCAAGAAGTCCAGAAATCATAGAAAAGAGAAAGAGGCCTATCACATGACGGTCCGAAGACCAAGGGGAGATACCCCACATGTGTGAATGGAATCACACAGATTAAGGTCCAGACTAACCAAAAAGCAAAAAGGTATGTGTGAGTGGAATCACACAAGTGGTGTCTAGTCTAACCTCGCAACAAGAGACATCGCACAGTTGCTAGTCTAAATCATCAGAATGATCGTCATGATCAACGAGAAGTGTCAATTACACTAAGCTAGTAAATATAGAAGTTTAGCTTCATGTCCCATAACCACTTGCTTAACTTAAATATTTACGAACAAACTGTAAATCTTCACTAATAAAATTGTCACAAGAGGTTCAATCAAACAAGTCCAAGAATTAACCGACGAAGTGAATGCAAGCTTTTCATACCACTTGTTTTACTAAGTCGTTTAATTAGATTTCTCATCCGAGTGAGGTAAAGGTTTGTATATACTAATAGATTGGAAAACGGTTTAAGGAAAGAGCTTTGTTATTAAAAATAGAGTTGAAATTGTTTGTTAAAAGAGTTTTGATATTTACTACTAGTATTGAAACCTTTATATTATAAAGTGACAGAACACAGAAGCAATTGTAGAAACAATCAGTCACAAAAATCGCATACGGAGATGTGAATAAAATCCAAGGAAATCAGCTCAATGTTTTTCAGATAAGATCCCCTACGGAGGGGGGGTCCGGGGGGGTGGCAACCCCCAAGGTGGGGGTGCGGGGGAAACGCCACCACTTACGGGGTTCGACCTGCCCGGTCAGGTCGCGGGGGTCTAGGGGGCAGCGCCCTGACCAAAACGCTACGACCTAGTGAACACCAAAGGGAGGATAGAATCGAGCGACCTAAGGGGGTACGCGACCTAATGGAACAAAGGTGCAAAAGTCACACGACCTAACGGTTTATAGGTCATACGACCTAGTGGGTTAACGGTCTAACGACTTACGGGTTATAGGTCCAACGACCTAAGGCCTAACGGTATATAGGTCAGGCGACCTAACAGTGTTGCGACCTAAAAATGGAAGGCAAGGCCGAGCGACCTATCGAAGTAAAGAGGCACGCGACCTATCGGAGAAAAAGGGGCACGCGACCTATCGGTGTTACGACCTAAGGAATTCGAAGCCACACGACCTAAAAGGGTTTGCGACCTAATGGGGTTCACGACCTAAAGGTATTCGCGACTTAACGGGCTATAGGTGTAACGACCTAACGACATAAAGGCCTAACGACCTAAAGGTGATGGGGTTACGCGACTTAGGGACAGAAGTAGGACCGAGCGACCTACGACCTAGGAGACTCACGACCTACGACCTATGACCTAAGGCCCGCGCGACCTAGTGAAATAGAAGAGGCAATATTAGGTCGGAGACAACCTACGACTTAAGGCCAACGCGACCTAAAGTTTTAAACGCGAGCGACCTAACGTTATAAAGGCCAAACGACCTAAGACTTAACTCGCGAATGACCTTCGCTTAAGTCTTAACTCCCGAGCGACCTAAGGGTTAGGTCGCGAGCGACCTAACGACTTAAGACCCAACGACCTAATTCCGAGGCGAACGACCTAACACGTGCGAACGGTTTTAAGGCCAGAAACGAGCTATTCTCTGAGTGACTTTTCAATGCGAACGACCTAACATAGGCAGAACGACCTAAGTGCAGTTTTTCACCAAAAACACTAAAAATTGGAGTTTTTCGCCAATCCAATCCAAACCAAATGCAAATGTACATGCTAAAGTGATGGGGAATCATTCCCAACAGTCCAATATAGTTATAGACTAGAATTGTGAGATAAAAATCTCACCTTTGCACTAAAATTTATGAAGATGAAGCTTGAAAGCAAGAAGAAGCAATCCAAAGCTTGAATCCAATATCTTCTACTTGAATTTGGAGTTGAATGTTGGATTTGCAATTGAATTTGTGCTTGGAGTTTTAATTTCCCATTCTCTTCACCATTAATGCCAAAGCTTGAGTTAGTTAGGAAATTTATGAAGTGTGAGGAGAAGGGGGTTGGAACTTGGGCTTAATAGGCTAAACTAACCCAAAGTCCAAAGCGGGAAAAGTTAGTGAAATTCCACTAACTCCAAATCTATCAATGTTTATACTTAAAAAGGTTGTAAACGGCATTTCGAACTCAATGGAAGTGGTCTCGAGTCCTAATTTGACCGTTTGCAAAAAGTAGCTTTTCGGACCAATATCCGATTAACGACAAAATATTTAAATAAAATATTTAAATATAAAATCGATAAATATGCGGGTTGTTACAACTGGATATTTTCGAAAGTGAAAAGATAACTTGTCGAATGTCTCTGCACCGACTGGTCCCCGGTATAGAGATCTCCTTATGTGATGAGAAGTCCGGATGTGATTAGGGATTATCCGAATTTGTAAGGGCTTCATTGTGAAGTGCCTTTGGTTCTGTTCGAACCCGGAACGGACTTGTATGGATGTGTATCTAACATTACACTTTGAGATGTAAAGCTGGTTTCTGTCAAATACATTTCTATTTTGTGGCGGAGATTTATTCCTTTAGCTTAACACCTTTCTCTGAGACGTACGAGCTCAGAGGTTATGTAGTTGATGGTTACTAGTGATACATTCCCATTTGGTAATGTGGCATACGAAGAGCTGTTGATCATTTGTTGATCAAAGCATGGCTTTGTGAAAAAGCGTAGCTTTGTGGATGAGACTTCTTCGAGCCTCATAACCTGGAAATGGACGAAACAGGAATTTTTCGGTAAGGTTGCAGGGGTCACGCCCCTAGAGTATGTCCATATCTTTTGGGTAAAAGGTGGTATCATGGTATGGAGCCAAGATATTTACCCTTGTGGTTGCTGCATACTTATTGCTGTGCGGTTGTTGGTGTCGAGCGCTCGGATAAAGGTTGGTTACGACCGGGGATGGCATATCTTGAGGGTTACTTCCGGGAAGGGGTAACGCGGCCTTATGTCGGTAGAGAACCATTTTGGTTCTTGGGTGCGTACCTCCAGAGGCGTTCCATTTATTAAGGAAATTCCTTAGCCTGACCATTTGTTGGAAATCCAATCATCCAATATGTGCCTTGTACGGTTTTAGTTGTAGAACCTTCCATCTAATATGGTAGCTATAGTAGGCATACTATAATGGTACGTATGCTGTCTAAGATTAATATTGTACTTTCGAAATGTTTTCTGCACTATGCACTAATAATAATATCAAATGATTTTTGCGTATCAAGAATTTTTGACTGTCTGAGGATAAATCTCCTCCAAGTGTGCGCTTGCATTGTGTTTGTGGAGGGAGGCCTTATGGCAGTTTCATTTTTCAAAAAGCATTGCGGATTTCAAATTTCAAATTCTTTTGCTGTTGTTTTAAAGATACTATTTTTGTTTGCTCATACCAGTCCCATGACTGACCTAAAGTTTATTATTCTCTTCCTGAACTCTGGGTTCCCACAATTTTCCACACGGGCAGTTTAGAGTTGGGTTTTTCAGATAATCAAATAGTAGCTGTAGATTTGATTGCATCTAGCCTTGGGATTTTAGCGATAGCATTTTGGGATCGCATTTGCTACAAGTTCAACTTGATTGGGAGTTCAAGCTATTTCTGGGTTGGAGCTTTGGAGAGGGAGTATCTTGATGATGTTGGATTCTTTTGGAGATGCACTCTATTGATGGTCATCTTTCTACTATCAATGGTCCCAAAGTCTAGACCATCCTTCTTGTTGTTATTTCTTCCGCTGTAGTCTTGTATCTCTGGAAGTTTTGATATCATTTGTATCTATCTGTTGTATCAAAAATTGTGTATCAGTGATATATTATTCATTTTCTTCTATTGTGTTGTTGTACTTAATGTGTTATAAGCTCTGGCACGAGTCAGATTTCAACGGTTGAATCTGCGGTATTCGAGTACAAATGAAGTACGGTTGTCGATTTTCGAACGCTTGAAATTTGGGTCGTGACATTTTGGTATCAGAGCTAAAGGTTGAACTTTAGCTTTTGGAGTATAACACATTAAGTAACTCATTATAGATAGGGTGAAGTATACCCTAGATTGAGTATATCCCTAAGATATCCGTCTGCACGTCTTAGTAAATTCTCTTACTATCCACTGATAGTGAGTTTGAGTGCAAGAAGAGGGCGAGATAGGGGACATGGGAGTACCACTACAATTGGTTGATACCCAGCAACAACGGAAATAATCTTTCCCTATCAAATCTCTTTTGATCACCATTCAATTTTGATTCTTTGATTTCTTCATGGTAGCTCGAGGGATAAGCTTTGGTGTTATGGTGGCTCTACGAGTCGTTGAAGGTAAGTTTTTATTTCATATTCTCTTCATCGGTTTTTCATACTTAAACACTAATGAATTTGAAAATTTATATGAAATAAATTGGTTAATAAAATATAATGATAAAATTGAATTGTATCGATAAAATGAATTCGATCAAAACCAAGGTTTGGGAATCCTGTTGTAATTTCTTGTGTGGTTCAAAGTCCGTAGAGGGACAAGCTGGTGTATACTTTGACGTATTCCGAACTAAATTCGGAATCCATACCTAATGTTTGAGAATTGTGGTTGATTGAATCCATTGTTTGTTATTTTGGGTCAAGAAACATTCTACGAGTGGTTAGTTATCCTTCGAACTTACCAGTGCCCCTGCTTATTTCGTAGGCTGGATGACTCGAGTATCTTGTGAAATATGGAACGAGTTTGTTCTCGTATCTTTATTGATGTTCTGATTTGGTAAGCCAAATTCAGAATAAATATTCGGTTTGATCTGGAAAATTGTTTCTCTATCTTTGTATCTATTCTTTGTTGTCTCCCTTGCAAATTTCAAGGACGAAATTTTCTTAAAGGGGAATTTGAAACATTCTCGTTTTTAAATCGAATTCAAATTGGAAACTAATTTAATTTTTGGAATTAAATTGTGAATAATTAGGTATTTTCTAAATTAAGATAGAAATTTGTTTGTTTATTAATATAAATGAGTATAAATGTGATTCTAAAATAGAATTTCTAATTGGAAATTCAGAAACAAATATTTGGAATTATATATTGATTATAAATTTAGTTGTGGACTAATTTGAAAATTCGGGGCAAATATATATAAGATTGTAAATAAAGAAACTGATTTGAAAATTCAATAAAATATGAATAGGATTTTGATTTGGTATTTAAAAAATAAATATCTTAAAAATGAATTAGGATTTCAAATTCTATATTTTAAATTTAATAAAAGTTTATTTTCTAATTTTAATATACATACATACATACATACATACATACATATATGTAAGTGTATTTATATTTGGAAGACATGATTTGGGATTAATGTAGAAATTTTCAAAAGGCTATTCTAAATTTAATTCTTATATATATATATATATATATATAGATAAATGTGATTTTTATTAGTGTATAAATAAGATTTTTAATCATTTTCTTTATAAGTTATGTAAGTATAAATAATAGTTTGAAAATGAATAATAGGATTAAATATTTTCTTTTAAAATTTTATATAAATAAGAAAACATAAACCTATTAAATCTACAAATTAAATATGTGTATAAACATTTGTAAACTTAAACTAATAGGAAAATATAATTCGTAATTTATAAAAATAAAAGGGTGTAAGAAAAAACTAAAATTTTAATTAAATAGAGTAGAGTTTAAATACAAAATTCTTGCATTTGAACAGGTGGAAGATAATTAAAATAGGTATGTAACATTTGTAAGCCATGTGAAATGCAAGATAAACAAGTGGCAAGAAAAATCATTTCTTCTTTTGAAATTAAATTATATACATCTAAAAGACAAAACCTGCAAAAATAAAAAAGAAACAATATATCAAAACAAAGTGAAGTTCAATTCTTCTCAAACTAAATCAAATAAATTCAAACCTGAGGGATTGAAAATCTGTAAATCAAGTATTCTCAGTTTCAAACCTGTTTCAAGCTAAGGCTAAGCAAAAATTCAAGAATCAAGCAAAGTTTAAATTCAAAGCCTAAAGCAAAAAAAGTTCTGGGAAATCAAACAGCATAATCAAGTCTGCAAAACAAAACTAAAAACCAAAAATCTTTTCAAACATCAAAACCAGATTCAAAAGCAAACTACAAATCTCAAGTCTGAAAATCAAAGCATGCAGTAGGTTCTAGCAGAAAATTCAAGTTCAAAAATCTAAAGACAGATTCAAGATAAATCAAGCAAAACCTGGAAACAAAAGAATAACACAGATCAAAGTTCCAAATCAAATAAAGGCACTGTCCTTTGTTCTTCTCTGTTTCAGGTGAGCAAACCACTTTTTTTAGCCTTAATATGTTAATGGATGTGATGAATGATTGAAGTATTGTTATTGATACGTTTGCATGAATGCTTTGAATTGGAATGAAGTCTGAATTACTTTGTATCTTGAAATGCATATCTGTGTATATGCATATTCATCTTTGGTTGAATTAATAGGTTCAGTTCTATCAAAATAAATTATTATCTCTCAATCTAAATGATTTCTGGAAAGGATCCCTAAAGGAATTAGTTTTGGATTAATTAGATCTTATTTTTAAAAACAAATTTTAGGGGAATTAGTTAATGTTCAACAGGGAAATAGAAGAACTACAGTAAAAATGAATAAGACAAAAAATCGATTGATTAAATTTTGTGGTTTGAATATATAACTAAATTCGAATTGGAAAATCACGAATTTTGATATAAGTTTTTAGATTTCTATGTTCGAAAATCACGTGCATTTGCGAGATGATTTGTTTTGGTCTTTTCATCAATTCCTAGTGATCAATGATGAACTGAAGGTTGTGCTTGTTGTCTAATACAGTTTGAAGGATGGTGGTTGTCGGAAAAATCATGGGTGAATTTATTATTCACTGTGGCGGCGAGGAATGATCGATCTAGGGTTTAAGTACTATGTTTTGTCAATGGTATTCGCGAGGCAATGGCGTCGTCGACGTCGCTCCGGAACGCATCGCACCTGGGGAAAAACGCTTGTGGGCCAGTGGAGTAGCTCTAGTAAAAATAACGTGGTCATTGATGGTCGTGGTTAGCGATGCGAGTTGATTTATGGATGATTGGGTTGGTTCCAGTATTTGGACCGAACAACTCGTTTTCGATTCATGGTCGTTTTCGATGATTTAGGTGTTCGTGGCGACTCATGAGGTGATGGGTGAACTGCTGACATTGGCGAGGCTGGCCGGAGCTCCGGCGATTAGCGGTGCACGTGAACGTGCATTTTCATGTATCTGTGTTTGAGAAGTTTAGGGAAGAGATAGGGGACTTGGGTTCAAGCACGTGCAAACAGGGGATGGTCTCGAAGCTAGAAAATTTTTGGTTAGCTCGGGGTCGAGCTCGGGGAGAACGAGTTTTTACTCGGAATATTTGATGTAATGCAAAAATAGTTTTAAAATTTTAAAGAAAAATCAAGTTATTTAAAACAAATTTTGTTTAGACCAATTACTTTTTATTAGATGTTATCTAAAGTTTTAATTGGTTAAGAAGGTTTTTAAATAAAATTGTTTTAAATTGGCCAAGCTTTAAAATGGTTTAAAATATACATAACCTTTATTTTTAAAGTTTATTTTAAATAAACTTAATAATATTAAAGAAGTTAATTGATATAAGAATGTTTTAGTTGTTAATTAACTTTTAATGTTTTAGTTAATTTATTTGTTAAAGGAAATTAATTACTTAATAAAAGTAATTAAGTAAGGTAATTAATAATTTAAGTTTGATTTATCAAGAAATTAAAGAATAATTATTTGACGCCCCACCTCTGTACTCATGCTAGCCAAGAACACTACGGAGTAATGTAGTCAACTAGCGCGGAGAATAAGGCTTTTGAGGAGCGACCATCTATATAATTGCTTTGTGCGAGTACCGATATGCCATATAAAAATACAACTTTTCATCACAAGAGGAAATCCGACATATCGATGCAAACTCAAGGCTACTACACAGTGGCTATAATATCTTCGGAAACAAATATAGAAATTAGTATAACACAAATCAGTCACAGATATCCATATCACAAAGGCGGAAAAAGATACGAATATATAACACTTAAAAGTGTACATCATAGTAGTGGTCAAACAAGATCCACAATGACGCAAACTGACGCAGCGGATTAACAAAAAAACTGGATATGTCGATGGAATTAGCAATCGGTGGATTAAACAATACTGAAAATGCCCAAATCCGTTGATCTCAAGAGATACCGGTTTCTGGCTATCCTTAACACGTTGATCGCGCACGATACCGTGATGAAGGATCTACGATTCTTCGACGTTGATCAAGCGCACTTGATTCCGTGAATCGGCTTCAACGTTCGTTGATTCGAGCGCACTCGAATGCCGAAGTGGAGATAGGAGATTTTCACTCGACTACCAATTTAAAGAAAGCACAAAGCAATCAAATGGAAATTTTATTCAATTTTCAACAACCTTACAAATGACATGTCTTGCCTATTTATAGGCTTACAACTCAATACACGACTTAAAAAAAATACAACACAATGTATACACGACTTAAGAACAACAATTATGCAGCGACTTAATGAAGTTTTGCAGCAGCGACTTATGGTGACTCGGCAACGACCTAGAGAAAAGCTTCACGGCTTAAGGAATAAACAGCGACTTACATTCTTCTTCGTAACATAAGGATAACTCGGTAACGACTCATGCTAACTCGTCTCCGACTCATGCTATGTCGCTCGCGACTTAAAGAGAAGTTTCAATCGCGACTTACATTGCTCAAACTAAACACACGGAGATTAGGTCGCTGAAGATAGCGACCTAGGGTTTTGATAAGTCGTTCGCGACTTGAGGTAGTTCGCGCGCGCGCGGCATATGGAGAAGGGGGGGGGGGGGAAAGAAGAAGTCAGTCGTTCGCGACTTAGGGTTTTGAATCGGCGGTCGCGACTCATGGCTTCAGCTTCATATTGAGTCGCGACATTGATAAGTCGCTCGCGATTCATGGCCGCGCGATTTAAGGAGAGGCAGAGGCGTTTCAAGGCGTCGCGAGACAAGGGGAAGGACCGGCATTTTCGACTTGATCGAGCTAAGGTATGCTCTGCATCATCCTCCCCCTGTTGGAAGGAATTTGTCCTAGAATTCACACCCTCGTCATCTTTGACAGGTTCCTCCTCATAATACGGAATTAAATGTTTGATATTGAAAACATCAGAAGTATGAATATTTTCCGGCAATCTTAATCGATACGCATTATCATTGATCCTTTTCAAGATTTCTACTGGACCAATTTTTCGTGCTTTCAACTTATTGTAAGTTCCAACTGGAAAACGATCTTTTGTCAATACTGCGTAAACAAAATCTCCCTCTTTGAAGACTATACTTCTCCGTTTCTTATCCGCCATTTGTTTATACTTCTCATTTGCCTTTTCCAATCGTTCCTGAACGATTCTATGGCATTCCGTCAACCCATCAACAAAATCAGCAGCCCGTTTAACTGTCCCCTTCGGTTGTGGTACTATTGTTAAATCCAACGGCCCCTTTGGTAAGCTTGAATATACAATCTGAAATGGACTAAAACCTATACTCCGGTTAACTGCGTGATTGTGTGCGAACTCAGCTTGACACAACTTCAAATCCCAACTCTTCAAATTGTCTTTCACCAGACATCTCAGTAAATTTTCCAACGATCGGTTAACCACCTCTGTTTGCCCATCTGTTTGCGGATGGTAAGCGCTACTAAAATTCAGCTTTGTTCTGACCATCTTCCACAAAGTCAACCAAAAATGGCTTAAAAATCTAGTATCTCGATCAGAAACAATAGATTCTGGTAAACCATGCAATCGATACACCTCTTTAAAGAATAGTTGAGCTACTCGAACTGCATCTGCTGTCTTCTTACAGGCTATAAAATGTGCCATCTTCGAAAATCGGTCCACTACAACGTATATAGAATCATTTCCTCTTTGAGTTCTAGGCAAACCCAAAACGAAATCCATGCTGATATCAACCCATGGTCTTGTAGGCACTGGTAATGGCATGTATAATCCCGCGTTTGTCGCTGTTCCTTTCGAAACCTGACAAATATGACATCGCTCCACAAACCGTTCAACCTCTTTTCTCATTGACGACCAAAAGTATGATTGAGCAATCAAATGCAAAGTACGGTCACGGCCCACATGTCCTTCCTCGTGTAACTCCTTGACAATCTTCAATCTCAAACTGCTCTCTGGAATGCATAACCGATTTCCTTTAAACAGAAAACCATCAACCAACACAAATTCATCAGTACTTCCTTCCTTGACTTTCTCAACGAATTTCACAAAGTAAGGATCTTCTTTAATCGGCTCTGGCAATAATTCAAAACCTGTCACTTCAACTTTCATTGTCGTTAATATATGACTCCTCCTACTCAAAGCATCAGCCACACGATTCGTCACCCCTGATTTGTGTTTAACGACAAAAGTAAACTGCTGTAAATAAGCAATCCATGATGCATGTCTCGCTGAAATCTTTTCTTGCCCTTGCATATGCTTCAACGCCTCATGATCAGTATAAAGAACAAATTCTTTCTGAAATAGATAGTGTCTCCAATGTTTAATAGCTTGTACAACAGCATAGAATTCAACGTCATATGTACTGTATCTCATCTTCGCTCCTGACAATTTCTCACTAAAGTATGCAATAGGACGTCCCCTCTGAGTCAACACTCCACCAATTCCCACCTTCGACGCATCAGTATGCAATTCAAACAATAACTGAAAATCTGGTAAAACAAGAATCGGTGCTGTCGTCAATAGTTCCTTGATCTTCTCAAAAGCAACCCCCGCTTCCTCTGACCATACAAACTGTTTCCCTTTCATGCAATCAGTAACTGGAGCCATCACGCTACTGAAGTGTGGAATGAATCTTCGGTAGAATGACGCTAGCCCATGAAAACTTCTCACTTCCGTAATTGTCTTTGGCTGTGGCCAATTCCTGACTGCTTCAACTTTATTCTGGTCCACCTGTATACCTTCTCCTGACACAACATATCCCAGAAATAAAAGACTATGCGTCATGAACACGCATTTCTTTGTAGCAGCATAAAATTGTTCCTCATGAAGAATAATCAGCACTTCCCTCAAATGTTGAACATGCTCCTCCGTACTCCTGCTATATATCAGAATATCATCGAAATAAACCACCACAAATTTCCCAATGAATGGTCTAAAGATTTGATTCATCACCCGCATGAATGTACTAGGTGCATTTGATAAACCAAATGGCATAACCAACCATTCATATAATCCCTCTCTCGTCTTGAAGGCTGTCTTCCATTCGTCTCCGGGTCTAATCCGAATTTGATGATATCCGCTTTTCAAATCAATCTTTGAAAAGATAGTTGCCCCACTCAACTGATCTAGCAAGTCATCCAACCTCGGCATTGGAAATCTATATCTCACAGTAATCTTATTCAAGGCTCGACTGTCAGTGCACATCCTCCACGTCCCGTCCTTCTTCGGTACTAATAAAGCCGGCACGGCACATGGACTTAAACTTTCCTGCACACGTCCCTGCTCAAGTAACTCTTCCACCTGTCTCCTCAACTCTTCATGTTCCTTCGGACTCATTCGATAATGTGGTCTATGCGGTAATACTGCTCCCGGAACAAGATCGATTTGATGTTGAATGTCTCTCAGTGGCGGTAACTCCTTAGGCAACTCTTCTGGAAATACATCCTCAAATTCTTTCAATACTGGCTTCACTTCTTCTGGAATTTCAACCTCTTCACTACAATCTTGTCCAATCAACAAGAATACTTCAGGCTCTTCTTCAACTTCCTTAACAAACTCCTTCAAAGTTAACAAAGTTTTCAGCTCTTCAATCTCCTCAGACTTACTCTCTCCCTGCTGTCTCTTCTTTGGAACTAGAATAATCTTAACGCCTTCAAACATAAAGCTGTAGCTATTGGTTCGACCGTCATGTTGCACTGCTCGATCATACTGCCACGGCCTTCCCAAAAGTAAATGACAAACATCCATCTCAACTACATCACACCAGATTTCGTCTTTATATTTCTTCCCAATAGAAAATGGAACTCGAACTCGTTTATCCACCTTCACCTCTCCTCCTTTTCTCAGCCACGCTAGCTTGTAAGGATTAGGGTGTTTCTCCGTCTTCAACTTCAGCTTCCTCACAGCTTCAGTAGAAATAATATTGTCACAACTTCCTGCATCAATCACAAACTTACAAACTTTTCCCAGAATAGTGCATGTAGATTGAAAAATGTTGCTCCTCAACCAACTAGCCTCATCCTCTTGTTTTGGTGTTAAACAAGACCTCCTCATCATTAGATTACACCCTTCGTCTCCCGATGCGATATCCTGTTCATTCTCCTCAACTGGACTATCTTCACCCTCAACAACATCCTCACTTTCAACGTCAGCTATCATCGCTCGTTTCTTCGGTTTTGGACACTCATTGCTTTTATGACCCATCACCTGGCAATTGTAACATTTGAATCCACTGTTAACCTTCGCCTTCTCACCTTCCTTCACAAATGGTTTTGCAATAACTTTAGGAACACTAGAATTTCCGCTAACACCCTTCATTTGGTTGTTAGAGTTAGTAAACACACCACCTCCACGCCTTCCATGCTTCTCCCAAGCCAACGCCTTTTGGTGTGCTTCCGCTACAGATCTTGGATCAAACATATTAACCATATCCTGGATCTGCATTCATAACCCTCCAACAAACCTTGCTGTCAGCTGCTCTTCCGTTTCCATTATATCGTTCCTGGCGATGAGTTGGTAAAATTCATCTGCATAGTCATTGACAGTCTTCGTCCCCTGCCGTAGATTCTGCAATCTCTGGTACATTAGTGACTGATAGTTGTATGGTAAAAATGTATCTCTCATCAATTTCTTCATTTTCTCCCAATCTACAATCTTCGACTTTCCCATCCGTTCTCGTGTAAGTTTAGTTTGCTGCCACCACGCCAAAGCTCTCCCCCTTAACCTAGTAGCAACCAACTTCACTCGACGATTCTCCGGAATCTCCTTGAAATCAAAAATTTCTTCAACATTTGACAACCAGTCTAAGAATTCTTCAGCAACCATTCCACCCTTGAACTCTGGAATTTCCATCTTCATTCCCGATTCCCATCGACGATCATCATCTACATCTCGATTCTGACGTCGTGTTTGTTCTCTATCTCGATAATGAACACTTTCCCTATCACCATCAAACTCCTCATCAAAATCTGAAGTATATCGATGTCGATCACGACCTCCAACATCTCTACTACCACTCCTTCGATCAACATTCCTATCACGATTATTAACACTTCTATGGTCTTCTCTTCTCTCCCGATCTGAATGTATCGAAGCTCTACTTCTCCCATGGCTCGATTCAGGTGAAACTCTTCTTCTACTTTGATTCATTTCAAGCATCATTCTCTCTAATCGACCAATTCCTTCGTTCAACTTTTCAGTAAAACTCTCGTGGATTCGTTGCTCCATTTCATCGGCCTCTTCTCTTCCATATAAAGCATTAATATTGCGATGACGTTGAGCTCGTCTCGGAGGCATGATTGAACTTCACAAATAATTCAACAAATCTCCAACTTCAACAAATCAAAACTTCAACAAATTTGTCTTCAAGAATCTTCAAACAAAACAACTCCAAAACTACAATTCAAATTAACTAGCACGGCTTCAAGCTTGCTTCGAACTTCACTTTGGCGTGCAAACTCTCCCACGCAAATTCAAACACCTTTTCCACACTTTGATCCAAATGATTATGGATCAAACACCCCAAACTTGTTGCAACTTCAATATGAACACGACGAACATAAACTTCAAACTTCGAATACTTGGCTCCAAGACCCGATTTAGCTATGATTGGCTAAAACAAGCTCCGATACCAAACTGACGCAAACTGACGCAGCGGATTAACAAAAAAACTGGATATGTCGATGGAATTAGAAATCGGTGGATTGAACATTATTGAAAATGCCCAAATCCGTTGATCTCAAGAGATACCGGATTCTAGCTATCCTTAACACGTTGATCGCGCACGATACCGTGATGAAGGATCTGCGATTCTTCGACGTTGATCAACCGCACTTGATTCCATGAATCGGCTTCAACGTTCGTTGATTCGAGCGCACTCGAATGCCGAAGTGGAGATAGGAGATTTTCACTCGACTACCAATTTAAAGAAAGCACAAAGCAATCAAATGGAAATTTTATTCAATTTTCAACAACCTTACAAATGACATGTCTTGCCTATTTATAGGCTTACAACTCAATACACGACTTAAAAAAAATACAACACAATGTATACACGACTTAAGAACAACAATTATGCAGCGACTTAATGAAGTTTTGCGGCAACGACTTATGGTGACTCGGCAACGACCTAGAGAAAAGCTTCACGGCTTAAGGAATAAATAGCGACTTACATTCTTCTTCGTAACATAAGGATAACTCGGTAACGACTCATGCTAACTCGTCTCCGACTCATGCTATGTCGCTCGCAACTTAAAGAGAAGTTTCAATCGCGACTTACATTGCTCAAACTAAACACACGGAGATTAGGTCGCTGAAGACAGCGACTTAGGGTTTTGATAAGTCGTTCGCGACTTGAGGTAGTTCGCGCGCGCGCGGCATATGGAGAAGGGGGGGGGAAAGAAGAAGTCAGTCGTTCGCGACTTAGGGTTTTGAATCGGCGGTCGCGACTCATGGCTTCAGCTTCATATTGAGTCGCGATATTGATAAGTCGCTCGCGATTCATGGCCGCGCGATTTAAGGAGAGGCAGAGGCATTTCAAGGCGTCGTGAGATAAGGGGAAGGACCGGCATTTTCGACTTGATCGAGCTAAGGTATGCTCTGCATCACACAATATCACAAAAGAATAGTTACAATTGCTACACAAAAGAATAAGTATGCATCATGAAGTCTATATCTCAAATGTATACAAAAAAATAAACTACTAATCTAAGTAGTTAGCCAAAAGTCAGATAATTCTCTCCGATAAGGAGTCAAACAGATGCACCTGTAACATCTTGGTCTGACCCGAGTATTATTTAATAAGAAAATAATAAACGGATCAGTCTAGCAATAAATATCAGATAAAACGATATAGAATAAGAGATATGACAAAAACGTATGATAACCATAAAGCATACTGTGATAAGTATGTAATTGAAAATCAAGTAGAGATTAATCAATATCACAAGAATCTTCTCAAAGATCAAAAATAATGTCATACTCTTTATTTTATTCACCAAACCATAAATATTGACAATTATATCAATGTCAATCACAAAAGTTAATGACACACAAATTCACCAATGCACAAATATTGATAAAACTTATCAATGTAAATCACGAAAATTGGTGAAAACACAAGTTCTAGAAATCATCAATGGAAACCAGAAACCAGGAAAAAGGAGGGAGGCCTATCACAAAACGGGAGCATGAAAACTCACCAACACGTGTATCACAAAACGGAATGCTATACCATGGTTGCTAACCATTAATTTTGAGCCGACGCTCCACAGAACGGTCCGAAGGCCATTTGTCGCTACCCCACCAAATTGAGCCGAAGCTCCACATAAACGGGGTTTAGTCTCCCTCGTAGACAAAGAGACATTACACGTTGCTCGTCTAAATCACAAAATGATCATCATCGATCATCAAGCAGTGTCAATTACACTAAGCTAGTAAATATATGAGCTTAGCTTCATGTCCCATAACCACTAGATTAACTTAAATATTTACGAACAAATTGTAGATCTCCACTAGAAAATTGTCACAAGAGATTCAATCGAACAAGTCCAAGAATTAACGATGAAGTAAACGCAAGTGTTTCATACCACTTGTTTTACTAAAGCCGTTTAATTAAATTTCTTATACGAGTGAGGTAAAGGTTTGTATATGCTAGTAGATTGGAAAACGGTTTAAGAAACGAGCTTTATAATAAAATAGTGTTGAAATCATTTTGATGAAAGAGTTTTGATATTTACTACTAGTATTGAAATCTTTACATTTTTAAAGTGACAAATCAAAGAAATGATTGTAGAAACAATCAATCACCAAAAATCCACATTCGAAGACGTGAATTAAATCCAAAGAAATCGATACCAAATCCATCAAATTGGATATTCCCAAAAATTCCAAAGAAGATGTTATCAAAGCCAACAAGGTGATAACAACTAGTCGGAGAAAGAAGAATCATTAAAAAGTGGAAACTAAGCAAAATAGGCATAAATAGGCAAAATAGGAAAAACAGGAGCAGCTCGGTCGACTGACTCAGAGGGTTCAGTTGACTGAACACAGACCCAGAAAATTCTCGGGTTTCAGTTTAGTCGACTGACTCGGAGGGTTCAGTCGAATGAACGTAGAACCTGAAAATTCTCGGCTTCAGCTCAGTCGACTGACTCAGAAATTTCAGTCGACTGAACACTGTTTTCCTGCATTCCTTACCTATTTTAATTGAAGTGCAAACTCTCTCAATTTGCAATCGGATGAGTAACGGGCGGTAAGGGTTAACGCCAATCGACAACCCAGCCCTATAGGCTCCTCGATGCATCACCAAAAGCAAAATCAAACATCAAAGTTATGATTTTTAAAGATTTGACTTCAAATCACTAAAAATTGGAATATACACCAAAGCAAATCCAAATCAAAAGCAATTGCATGTGAATAAGTGTTAGGAATTCATACCTAACAACAAGGATAAATATAGACATAGATGTGAGATAAAAATCTCACCTTTAAACCCAAAACAATGGAGAAGAAGCTATAAAGCAATGGCAAGAACAATCACTCTTCAATTCCAACCCAACAAGCTTGAATCTAAGCTTAAAAGAGAAACATTTCCTAAGTTAGGTTTAGGAATTTCTGAAATTGGAAGTAGAATGTGTTGGAGAGGAAGAAGAGAAGGCTTACCAAAGCTTCTTCTTGAATTTGAAGCTAGAGCTTGAGTTTTGCAAAGAACCTATGGCTTAGGATTTTAGTTTCCACGCTCTTCCTCCATTTTTGATGAAGCTTGAATGTATTAGGAAATTATGAAGGAAGGAAGAGAAGAGGGGGTGAAGCTTGGGTCTAGTAGGCTAAAACTAAACCAAAACCCTAAGTGAAAAAGTAGCAAATTTCCACTGACTCCAAACATATCAATGTTTATACTCAACAAGGTCGCAAACGTCATTTTGAACTCAATGAGGATGGTCTCGAGTCCTAATTCGACTATTTGCAAAAAGTAGCCTTTCGGACAATAATCTGACTAACGATGAATTATTTTAAATAAAATATTTAAATATTCAATCATAAAATATACGGGTTGTTACAAATTAATTAAAGGATAATTAATTAATTAAATAAATAATTTAATGGAAGTAATTAAGTTAAATTAATTAATGATTTAAAGGTTTATTAATCAAGTATTTAAAGGTTAATTAATTTACGGATAATTAATTAATGTAATTAAGGTAATTAATTTAAGAATAATCAATTAATTAAAGGTTAGTTAATTAATAAAAGTAATTAAGGAATGATTATTAATTAATGATTAATTAATTAATTAATTATTGCAATTAATTAAGGATAATTAACCAAAGAATTAACTAATAATTAAAGGTTTATTATTTAATAATTAAAGGTTGATTTATTTATTAATCAAGGTTGATTAATTAATAATTAAAGGTTAATTAATTTATGAAGGTGATTAAGGAATGATAATTAATTAAAGGCTAATTAATTGATGTGACTAATTAAGGACAATTAATTAATTAAGGGTTAATTTATTTATTATTAATGGTTAATTAATAAATGATCAAAGACTAACTAATCAAAATGATATGTAATTATTTAATGATAAACTAACCAGGATTAGTGATATATTCATAAGTAATTAGTCTGATTAATCAGAAAATTATTTGACCTTATGAACGTTTAGTTACATTGAATACCTTGAATTGTTTGATATCCCTGATGTGTGATGCTATGTGATATGAATTGTTTTGATTTGAGCTATGATGAATGTAATTTATTTATCTATGACGAATGTAATTTATTTATCTATGTCGATTGGTGGAAATTGATGTTTTTTAGTTTTCTGAAGGTATGAATTGTTGATCGATTTTCGATTAATAGAGCTACTGTCTTCGGCAAGGTGGCAAATTGGATCAGAGGACTAAGTGTGGCTCATCGACGATAGTGCGGCGATAAGATGATCATAGGAAGAGTGTGCACGTGCATGATCGTTTCCGTGCACAAGGGATCTGGATGGTGAGTTTTCTCGTGTTTGGATGTGTTTGATCTGTGAGGTCTTGAGTATATTAGAAGTGATGATCGAGTTGCGAGTGAAGAAGGGTTTGATTTCTGGAATCAATCGAAGAGGATCGTTTTCATATGGGGTTGGGGATGATACTCCTTGTGGTGAGGAAGTTGTGGAAGATAGATTGTGGTGTTCTGAGTTTTGTTGATTTGGGGTCTTGGGGTTCGTTCCGATGCAATCTCGATTTGGGCTTCGGCCCGTTTAATTTTAAAAAAAAATGAGCTTGTAAATAAAGTCTAGTTTAATAGGCATTGCTTAAAAAAACAAATCTTCTTAAATTATATAACAAGTTAGTTGGTTGAGGGAAGGATATACAATTTGTTACTTAAGTTTGTTAGATGCTTGAGTTATTATGAGCTTAAATTAAATAACTTTATCAAGGAAGTTAATGTTAAATGTAAATGTTTAAATATGATTTTAATAATTAAGAAAATTAAATAAAGATAAATGGTTTATCTTAAGGTTAGTTAAGAACTTGGATGATTAAGGATTAATTAAATTTGTAAAAGTAAATAAAAGTAATTAATTTGTTTAACTAATTATTGATAAAAGAGTAAGTTAATTTGATTAATTATAAGTTAATTTATTTTGGATTAATCTAATTCGTAATTAAGGTTAATTTAATGTATGTAATTAGAGGTTAATTAATTGATTAATTAAAGGGTATTCAATTAATGATTAAGGGTGAACTAATTAATGATTTGAGTTTATTACTTAATTAATAAAAAAAGGTGGGTAATTAATAGATAATTACTAAATATGATCTATTAAATGATAATTACTTAATATAAGTAATTAATGGATAAATTTGTTAAGGATTAGTTAATATAATTTGTAATTAAGGTTAAGTTAATTAATAATTAAAGGTTAATTGATTGAGGATAATTAGCCAATGGATAATTAATTAATGGAAGTAATTATGGAAGTAATAATGAATAATTAATGGGTAATTAAAGAATGATTAATTAATGGTCTATAATTAATTAATGTTAAGTAAGCAGGATTAAAAGTGATTAAAATAATTAATTTAATTTATTTAAATTAATTAGAAATGGTGTGACTAATTAACCTTGCTTATGGATAATTGAATAATATTGAATGCCTTGGATTATTTGTTATCCCTGGTATGTGATTGTGATGCTATGTGATATGAAACGTTTTGTAATATGAGATGTTGGGTTGAACAGTGATAATGTGATTATCTATGATGAATTGCGGTGTGAAAGTGGCATCATATTTTTAAGATTGAATTGTATTCACTTGAATAACATGGGTTAAGAGGGTATTGAATTCGAAGTGACCGGAGTTGGGTATCAGTAAATACCCGAAACCACTTCGATTTGTAATCTTCTATAAATTCCTTATAGATTTGATATGTGAAATCAATAGGCTGGAATGGAATGATTTTAGTAATTAGACCCTTTAAACAATGCAGAGGTACATAGATATTGATGTGTGAAATAAGTGTTGACTATAACAAATTAAGAACTCGTCGGTGAAGTACGAGTTACTTGGATTCTTAAAATAAGTTTTATGCATTAGTATTCCTTATTATATGGGTTTACTCACGCTGGTTTCCAGCCTGACCCGGGTGTTACTTTGATGTAATGGTCGGGTCAGACCGAGTATTACAGCTTTTCAAGTAAGGACGTTACTGGAGCTCAGGAGGCGAGCTGGATGGCAGGAACGTATGGAGTGTATTCCGCTATGATATATTATAGTTTATCTGGGACATATTGATTTTACCTATCCAGTGTTTTGTTTAAATGTTGTAACTCTGATGTATTGATGTAAATTAACTAATATGGTTTTTCCTTTGTATAAATGCTATTTTAGTTAGTATTATATTTTGTTTCGCTGCTAATGTGAGATTACGTGTATCATTGATGTTTCTTCTTCCATCTCTTATCTTCTTTTCCCTAGCTATCTGGAATTTTCAGGATCGAAAATTTCGGGTCGTTACACATATCATATGAACTTGCATAACAATTTAACAACATTTTTATTACAATGTCACATAGTTGTCATTTATGTACATATTTGTTTACTAACTTTTGCAAATGACTTAAAGGTGGTTGCTTTCTTTTTCAAACACTTATCAAACATCATTATTAACATCCAAATAGACATATCACAACATCATAACCAAATATATACATATAAATTAGGAGTTCTCACATTATTTGGTTTTGGCGAACGTAAAATCGGCTATAACTTCGCTACTTTACGTTTTTAGCTTACGATCCCTTAAACGCTTCGACTTAGATGGCTTGGGGAAGGCTAGGAGTGATCGGCCAAATGGAGGAAGAAGGAAGGTGAGCAATAGGAGAGGGAATGATGCGTTTTGAAGTGGTTCGAACGAAGTTTTGTTGATATTTTTCTTTGTTTTATTTTTTAGAATATTTTGGCACAACTTCGTTAATATTGGAAGCCATTAAAAGAGTGAAAAGAAGATTGAAGAAGTAGAGAAGAAATGGTGCAAAAGTGAAGAAGTAGTGGAAGTGTATTTATAGAAAATATTTGAGATTAAAATATAAATTTCTGTTTTTACTTAAATAACCTTCCTTAAGAATTAAGTAAACTTACTTAATTCAAAACTTACCATCCACATCACATCACTTTTTTAAAATTCAAATACTTTAGAGTTAATTAAAGAATAAGAATTATTACTTTACTTTATGTCACTTTTCTTTGTTTTATGTCACATTTGATGTGACATGTGTTTTGTCTTTTTAGTTTACTTTTGCTAATTATTTTCTAAAATTTTTGAGTGTGATTACTAAAGTAACCTTGTTCAGTTAATTGTTAACTATCTTTATATGTTAACATATTTATTAAATTGTGTACATAAAGGTGCAACAATGTTGCGACAACTTTAAATCGACAAAACGTTGATTTTAGACAAAATGTTTTACGGTCATATTTTGACGTTTTATTTAAACTATTTATTTATGTTAACCAAATTTAAAAATAAATTTAATAATGTCATTTAAAAATATAAACACTCATAAATAAATTAAAATAATTTATTAAACCATTTAAACTTACTTTTCTAAAATTAGGATTTTGTCACCTTTGTCGATATAAGCAAATGTTACTATTTTTATGTATATCTTTCTACTTCCAAATCCTATCTTATATTATTTGAATCATAAAACTTTTATATTTCATATTTAAAATCACTTTAAATATTATATTTTGAAGCGGTTAAATTTTGGGTTGTTACATTCTCCACTACTTAAACGAATTTCGTCCTCGAAATTAGATAAGAAGAAACTAACTTGAAAGGAAATATATAATCAATAAGATGGAATATGTACAATAAGCGACCACAGCACATGCGGCGAGTACACTCAAATGATAGATAAAGCCTATACATCGATCCTAAACTTGAGATATGCTTTTCTCATTCTATCTTCTGTTTCCTATGTGCAGTCATTAGCATACCCGCTCCGTTGAACTTTTACCAACCTTACAACCTTCCTTCTTAATCGTTTCTCATCTTGATCCACGATTCAAATAGGCTTTCTAATAACCGCTAAGTTTGGTTCTATCTCCAGGTCATCATGGGTAGCTGTTTCTATGATTTGTTCTGGGTTATATACATGCTTCCGTAAATGTGATACGTGAAAAACATTATGTACAACAGACAATCTTTTAGGCAATTGTACTTGATAAGCTAGTGGGCCGACTCGTTCGAGAATGGGAAAAGGTCCAATATATTGAGGGGCTAACTTTCTAGCTCTTCCAAATCTTGCTACTCCTCTCATTGGAGAGACTTTCAAAATGACTGAATCTCCAACTGAAAATTCCAGATTTCTACGCCTTCGGTCTGCATAACTTTTCTGTCTACTTTGGGCTTCTTTAGCTTCTTTCTAATCATAGAAACTTTCTTTGAAGCTTCTCATACCATATCTGGGCCAAGCACTAACTGATCTCCGGTTTCTATCCAACATGCTGGCGGTTTACACGGACGACCATACAAAGCTTCATACGGTGCTATGCTGATACTAGCTTGATAACTGTTATTATAGGAGGACTCTACTAAATGTAAATGATTCTCCCACGAGCCTACAAAGTCTAGAATACGTTCTCTTAATAGATCTTCCAAAACACGGTTAACTCTTCCCATATGTCCATCAGTTTGGGGACGATATTCCGTATTTATACTCAGTTTGGTTCCCAAAGCTGTCGGTAGTGCTTCCCAAACTGACTAGTGAAGATTGGATCACCATCGCTTATTATACTGCTTGGAACTCCATGCAATCAGACAATCTCATTCACACACATACACACACACACACACACACACACACACACATATATATATATATATATATATATATATATATATGCAAGGCATGCTGCAGTTCTTATTGGCTTAACTGGAATAAAGTGTGCACTTTGGTTAATCGGTCTATGATAACCCAAATGCCTTCATTTCCTTTCCTTGTTCGAGGTAAGCCATCAATGAAATCGATGGATATTTGATCCCACTTCCAAGCTGGAATCTCCAAAGGTTGAAGTAATCCTGCCATCTTTTGCTGGTCAATTTTGATTCTTTGGCAATTTTCACAATGACTGACATTGACAGATATGTCCCTCTTCATGCTTCTTCACCAAAATGTACGCTTTATGTCCTTATAAATCTTATAAATCCCTGGATGAATGCTAAGTTTGGCTGTGTGGCATTCAGCTAATACTTCTTACTTAAGATTTCCAACATCTAGAACACAAATTCTTCCATTTAACCGCAGTACTCTATGGTTGTCTATTTTAAAGCTTAAACTCCTTCTTCTGTGTATATCTTCAATAATCTCCATTAGGAATCGATTTTCTTTTTGCTTGCTAGTTATTTTTCCTAAAGAGTTGGAGTCACTACCAAATAAGAAACAGTAGCTAACTTCCTACTCAATGCATCCGCTACTACGTTGGCTTTCCTGGGTGTATATAGAATATCTAGATCATATGACGCGAGAAATTCTAGCCAGCGTTGCTGTCTCATGTTCAAATTCTTTTAGGTGAAAAATTCAAACTCTTCACGGACCACAAATCTTTGAAGTATCTTTTCACCCAGAAGGATTTGAACGTGAGACAGCAACTCTGGCTAGAATTTCTCGCGTCATATGATCTACATATTCTATATACACCCGAGAAAGACAATGTAGTAGCGGATGCATTGAGTAGGAAGTTAGCTACTATTCCTTATTTGGTAGTAACTCCAACTCTTTAGGAAAAATGACTAGCAAGCATAAAGAAGATCGATTCCTAATGGAGATTATTGAAGATATACACAGAGGAAGGAGTTCAAGCTTTAAAATAGACAACCATGGAGTATTGAGGTAAAATGGAAAAATTTGTATTCCAGATGTTGGAAATCTTAAGCAAGAAGTATTAGCTTTGATACCACGTGTGACAACCCAGATTTTCGGACCAGTTAAAATTGCCGAAAAATCCTTCCGTTCTAAAACTACTAATGAAAACTACCAACTTAATACACCATATTTGATAAATATTCAACATTCCTAAATGTATAGGATACAATTTCAATTATACAACTTATCAGAGTAATAAATTTATTTATTAATCCTATAAAGTTTGCTTTAATACATACCAAATATAATGATTATAAATCTACCACTGCACAACTTTGATAAGGGAGACATCACTATCCTTACGTGCGAACTCAATAAACAATGTAAATGCGGAATAAAATAGTAAGCAGGAAAGATATAATAACACAAGAAAAACAACAGCCAATAATAGATAAACATGAAAGAGTTATATTATTTTAGGGGCTGCATCACTACCACTTGTGACTGCCTATGTACCCTTATCTAATTGGGTACTCAATTAGATACAGGATCAAGCTAACATAGTTCTCCTACCGCAAATAGGATTCATGGAGCCTACGATGCAACAAAATATGCTATTCCCAAAACTACCCACTTAGGCTTAATCTTCAATTTTAGATTTTCAAATCTAATTACCTTTACGGAAATTATCTCTTTGGACTTTATTCTCGAATTCTTATTTCAAAACTTTTGTAATATATATATATATATATCTTTCATATTCAAATTATATTTACTTTGGGATCTTAAATCAAATCACTTCTGAAAAGTTTATTTGGAAATCCCAAATACTGTAATAAAAACATATAAAACCATATACAACCAGATCGAGAGGTTTCTCCCAATAACAAGACAACTGGGTCCCAGCCTTAATACAATCAATAAATAAGTATATCCCTTTATTCCAAGAGCAGACATACCAAAAACATATGCCCACTTTTTAGTTACGTGCTACTCGATTCACTGGTAACATAACAAATCATTTTATATCCCGAAGCAATAAATCATTTCACACTAATATTCACAAGTACTTTCAAATCTACAATAATTTTTATTTTCCAAATCTGTTCAAAAATCATCTTAAAACCATCGGGTTTAGTCCTCGAAATTCTTTCCTTTTTATATTTTTTTTTAATAAAAACCATTCTTATATAAATCACTTTTATATAATATAACTTCAAAATATTCATTACCAAACATTTCTTTCTTTTAAAGTGAAACATTTCATAGCGTTTCAAATTTAAAATCAATCTTCAAAATAATTCATTAAATTGAAGTGAACCAAATATTACTGCTAAACACCTTACATTCAAATCGTGCAATAAATCACATGGTTTAGCCTACAATTATTTTCTACCTAGCCCATGCATATGAATAAGTAAATTCTCATAAATTGGTCGAGCAAAGTTAATAATTAATAAATAATAATCAATGCTCATAAAGTGGCCAAGCCTGATTCAAACAATCAATCAATGAAATAAATGCAACAACAAATGATAATCAGTGCTTCGTTCTATCAAATATTTATAACACTTTATTTTATCTTGGGTTAAAATGGTTTAACATTTATTTTAGAGCATCCAGGCTCTCCCTTCGACATGTTCTGTCCCTCACCCAAGTCTTCTTGGATCTCACAGATGACACACATGTACTAGTCGTTTTCGCATACCGCATTATGTATTTAACTTCTAAATTTGAAATTACTTAATTAACCATCCAAACATAATATTGAGCAAGGAAATCAAACCATTGTTTCAGAAAACAAAGTAAACAAGCATTTAATAAGGGTTTTCAAAAACAACTAACACTTAAAGTATCTTCAATTTAGAAATGATTATAATGAACTTAAAATAAGAAAAAACTTACTTTGGATTCCACTCCGTCAAACTTTAAGGCAAGGATCTTAAGATCTAACGCATACTTTCTACCATGCTTGGGAACCAAATGAGAATAAGTCCAATTTCCTCCTTCCTAGTGCTTAGCCAGGGCTTGAGATAGAAGTTGGCCGAAAGTATAGTGAAGAAGCGGTGGAGCTTTGAACTTGAATTTTCAAGATTTACATTCGAAAAATAGGTTATCTTCTCTATTGTTTTTGACTTTCTTATTCTCAAAATTTGAAAAACTTGTTAACTGAAAAGTTGTTGAAAATTATTTTCTCTTGAGTTTAGTAAAAAAGAATCACTTAATTTTGACTAATTTAAAGGAAGATACGGTCAAAAGAAAAGGATCTATTCTCAGATTCACAAAAATAAAGCCCGAAAATATACTTCAAAGAATTGAGTTCCAGGTATAACAAACCCCAAAACTAGAAAAAATGATCAACATAGAAGTTGTAGCCACTGGAATTTCATATGCTGAGAAAAAATAATTTCTTAATTTGGATCAGGTATAATCAAATTATGGTCAAAAAAATGGCCTATTCTCTGGCTTAAAATAGTGCCATAATATGCACTTGAAAGAAGTATATTTTGACATAGTTAACTTTAGATTAAGACAAAGTCGTCAACAAGAAAGTTGCAACCATTGGAAAAATACATGATTCTAAAGAAAGAATTTTCTATTTTTGTTCAGTTTTGAAGATGTTATGGCCGAGAGAAGAAGAAGTAAAATATGGAGAAAAAATAAGTTTGATTTGAAGAGGATGAACATTTATTTTTTTTCAATATTTTGTAAATATTTTGACATTATCTCTTTCTAATTTTTTTCTATGAATTAGAAACCATTAAAGAGAAAAGAAAGAAGATGAAGAAGCTTGAGAAAAGAAAATGAAAAAGAAATGTGAATGAAAGTGAGGAGGTGGTGGGTATTTATAGAAAAAGAAAGAAGTGGTAAATTTACTAAAATAACCTCTTACCAAATTACCAAACTAACCTTACTTCAACCTGAAGAAAAATCTACTTTTTCAATACTTAACATCATCTTTCACATCCTTACTTTTTCTCTTAGTCAATTAAAGATTAAGTAATAAACATCATAATTACGTTGGCTTTGATTTGATGTTTACCTTTTCTTACTTTTATTAATTCTTACTTACTTTTACTAGTGACTTCTAGAAGTTTCTAGTCCTATTTAGTAAAATTAAAAAAATTTGGTTATTAAAATGTGTAATATATATGTTAAAACATGTTAACAAAGGTGCAATAATGTTGCAGCAACTTATTTTGAAAAAACGTTGATTTCCGACATAACGCTTTACGGTCGCATTTTGACGTTTAGTTAAACTATTTATTTATGTAAACCAAATTTTAAAATAAATTTTTATAATTTCATTTAAAAGCATAAATACTCATAAATAAAATAAAATAATTTATTAAACCATTTAAACTTACTTTTCTAAAATCAGGATTTTGTCACTTTTGTCGATATAAGAAAATGTTACTACTTTTATGTATATTTCTATTTCCAAATCCTATCTAATATTGTTTGAATCATAAAACTTTTATATTTTATATTTAAAATCACTTTAAATATTATATTTTGAAGTGGTTAAATTTTGGGTCATTACAGTTGATTTCATGAAAAGAATACACGAAAAATAGAAATTACTGAATAATGAGTCAAATTTAAACAAAAGTTATGTTTAAATTTAGAGTTACGTATGACGTGTTATCGATTAGCTTAAGGGATGTATGTAAATGTTTCACAATAGTTAATCATGTTGGAACATATTAAAGATTTTTAGTGGACTTAATTGTTCTTCAAGTTATGTCTTAGTTTTTAGTGAATGGAACACATAATTATCCCCATGAAAATTATAGCTCCTACAAAATTTGGTCCACCATAAAAAAAGTTAAATTTGGCTGCTTTTGGAATTTTCTAAAATAATTATTTTGTTGCATAACTCTTCTACTTTTATTTTAGTTGTTTTCTTTATGCATATATAGGCTCATATTTTGTTCCGCCTCTACAGTATACCTATCCACGGTAAATTTATTCCATTGATAGTAATCTATTTCTAATAGTTAGCTTTGTTTTTTATGTTTTGTTACACCATTTGATCTTATTCTCTTATTTTATGCAATGAAATATATTCCAAATTTTATTTTATGTGTATCCGCAAGTAATTAAAATATGTTAATTGTTTTAAACTGTTTTAATCATTGTGTTTACATAGATATTTGATGAGATGGAAAAAGATTATTTGGTTGTCTCCAAAATTTGATTGTACAATATTAATATTTTACATACATATATATATTTCTCGTGTCACATTATGTTGTAGAGGAAAATGGACACAATGGCAAACTTTGAAAAGAAAAATTACATAAAAAGACAACAATTTTTTTTAGTTTTTTAAGGCTGAAGAATAATGTTAATTATGTCTAGCATTTTGTATAGTATAAAACTGAATGTAATGCTAGTTATAACTAAAATTCTATGAAGTGTAAATTGAATATAATGCTAATTATCACTAGCATTTGTCCTTTGGTTCAAAAATAAAAACTTGATATCCTTCAACCCATTTTTATATAAAGTTTGTCCTTCCTAATTCTCTCTATGTTATATATATGTATGTATGTACGTATATGTATGTAAGTATTCAAAAATGCGATGCGTCAAAATTACTTTAGTAAGTTTTCTAACTCACTTAGTATTGGATAATGCTAAAAGTATGTTTTATTAAATTTGGAATACTAATAATATTTCAATTTCAACATCGGTTCTATAAGCTACGTTTGAAACACTATTATCAACCAAACTATGTATATAGACACACAAATGTATGTGTTGAACTTATGATAACCCATATTTTGAAGGGAAATTAATTTAAAGAAATTTTTTTTGTATATTTTATCCTCAGGGATACGACCTCAATATTTTAACCACAAAGACAAAAATTATTCTAAAAATTAGTCATAAGGACAAACATTCTTCCAAAATTATTCATAAGGACAAACATTCTTTCAAAACTACTACCGAACTAAAAACTGATACTTAAAAATGATACCGATAACTACAAACTAATAACTAAAAACAGATATCAATAACTAAAAACCGATACCTAAAGAAATTTATCCTTCACGCTAAAATATCGAAGGTCTGTTCTTATAGCTAAAACGCTAAGAAATTTTGTCTTTGACAACATTTGAAAAGTAATAGTGATGCATAGCAACAAAATTTAGAATAATTTATTATTTGATGTGATTGTTTGTCATATGAAGCCTGTTGTGATTTAAAATGTAGTCACACATCGTGTTCTTTTAGATTACTTAAATAGATTATCAACAAATATGTGTCAATATTGTTTTAAAAAAATACAATCTAAAGAATACAATGCATATAAACATGTGCTTTAATCTTCAAAACCTAAAAAAGCTGAAAGTGTGGTTACAAATAAATTATATGGTAAACTCCTTGTGAATAACACGGACTTACGCTAGATATTTCATAATTATCAAGTCTTATTACATTTGTTTATTTTTCTGGGTTATTAGGTTTATAATAAAGAAAACACAATTAATCCCCAGATTTGGATTAATGATACACTTATAATGCATTCTTATACCATCTTCAACGCTCAATTATTTTCTTTCTTTGCATCACAATGATCACTAGTGATGTCATGGAATCAATCATTCCCTGAATGCAGCCAAGAAGCAAAATGCTATATACATCATATATGTGTTATATTTTTAATGTGTATGTAAATATTAGTCAGATAAAAATTAGTAAGTAGATATATTTTCTACGTTAAATGGAAGGTTGGAATATTGCGAAGTACTTATAAAATGTTACAAGTAATGTAAATCTTAAAATGATACATTATAATGTATTCATTAATATTACATTGGGTTTTGTTATTGTTTCTAGAGACAGCAGACCCCAACAGATCACTAGTGATGAGCTTGGATTTTATGACATGTTTGATTCAAACAAGATTGTTTGATAACTATTTTAGATGTTTTTAAGGGTAAAATCATTTATATTGAATTTGGAATGTCATAAGAAATTTATAAGTTACGTAAAACACTAATTAGGAGATGTGTTTTAATTTTTGTAATTTTTCAAGCTATGGAAAATTTATTATGAATTTTAAAAGGAAAATATGAACAATTGGGTTTAGAAATTAATTTCGGCTATATTTAAAAGAATTTGGGTCTGAAATTTATATATGTTAGATAACATACTAAAAGTGAATTTTTATGATTTTTGGGGAGTTTTCTAAGTAATTTTCTATAGAAATTAAATTATTTTAGATGGGGGAGTTAAATGATTTAATTTGTTTTTCTTAATGGAAGGGTTTAATTGCTAAATTAATCTTTGTTTAGATCTGAATTATGTGGTAGTTTTATTTGAGAAAGAATTTGAAAAGTTATGGCAACTAATTAAATGTTTACAAATAGGCAGGTTAGTTAAAACGTAATTACTTAAAAAGGAATTAAATTGTTTAGTTTTTACCAAGAAAGTATGTTCCGCCTCTTTTATAAGCAACCTTTCGACTCTATGCTTCCGCTTCGACCAAGTCGAAACCAACCAAGTCGAAGCCTACCAAGCTGAAACCAACACACATAGTATCAATATGTTGGTATGCAATGGATTGGAGAAAGGCGGAAGGCATGGTGTCAAAATCCTTGCTTTCGATGGGGTCAAAACCTTTGTTTTACTATCCAAAGAAATGTGCATGCTTGTTTCTACTGAATGCTTTCGAAGGAGTCGAAACAAATTCTTTCGAAAGGGTCTTCTTAATAGCTTTCGATGGGGTTTCCACCTTTTTATTTAATGTGTAGCTTTTGAATGAGTTCCTTAATTTTTGAATCAATGTTTTCAAAAAGGGTAGTTTCGACCCAATCGAAACCATGCTGCCGACCTTATGCCTTACGAATTGATTGAAGTTATCAATACTTTTGAAAGGTATTTTTTTTCTATACTTGTACTAAGCTACTTCCAAAAGCTTTCATAAGGCTTAATGGTTTCGAAGGCAATGGCTTTGAAAGGGGTTCCGGAGCTAACCTTCAAATGTTTTACTGAAATGATAGATGCTTTCGAAAGGATGGTTTCGAAGCCCTTAGTTTTTCCCCAATCATATTTATTTAAAGATAAGTGGTTTCGAAAGGGGTACTTTTGTATATATTTACTTTGACCCAAAAGATATTTTCAAGGATAAACCCAATAGTTTCGAAAGTGAAACTTTCAAAAGGTGCGGAAAGGGGTACTTTCAGATGGTTTCAAAGCTATGCTTATAAGATTTAACACATAATGCTTTAATATTTTCGAAAGGTATGTTTTGAAGGTTTCAAAAGAGATATTTTAAAGCGTTTCGAAAGGCATATGCTAGTGTTTTGAAAAGAAGATTTTAATGCTCTCGAAGGAGGTTATCTAATGGCTCCGAAAGTAAAGGTTTAAGGTTTCAAAAGCCTTAGTTTTTAAACCAAAGAACACAATCTTATTTTTAAAGAAAAACCATGGCAAAAGTAAAGGAGTTTAATAATGGCTTTTAAGTATGAAGTTTTTGAAGAAGCTTTCCTGGATAAAATAATATGTTAAAGGGATTAACCATGTTTTATATGAAAATGATTTCAAGGATATTAAACCACAACTGTTGGTATTATTGTGTTATTACATTTGCCTATTCATATATATATATATATATATATATATATATATGGAGAAATGGCAGAATAACCAGCTAGGTTGACCCAGTAGTGAATATAAATTGAGTTAACTCCTGAATGAGTAGAATTGCATCCAAGAGGTTATATAGACTAGAACGAATGATGCCTATTAAAGAAGTTGTCAGATAGACAGGATCATAGTCAACCCATGAAAACTATGTTTAGGAAAAGTTATCGACAAGGGCCAATAGACTCATAGTAAACTCATGAAAACTATGATTAGAAAGAGTTATTGGCAGGGGACAATAGATTTGTACTGAACCCATTAAAAACTATATCCGGATAAAGTTATTGACAAAAGTCAAAAGGTTCCTGGTCAACCCATGAAAACTAGGATAATAGGGAAGTTATTGGAGTTTCCATGATTAAACCTGCATGATATGGATGAAGAAAAATGATGATGGACTCTCAAGGTTTTTGTATAGCTTTACTTAAGGGCATTATATTTATTATTAACCTTTTTATTATAAACTTAGTTAGTTTTTATATATTTATATAATTTAGTTAAATTTCATAAAATTTAATTAAACTGGTTAATATTTTATCATTATCATTATTATTGTTGTACAGAACCGACATGGCGAACCGAGGACGTGGTTTTGTTGTATGTTATTGGTAGTTGACCGTGAAAACAGTTGTTCTTGGTAAATGATACGGAGATGAAGAAAACGATAAAAGATAGTAGGGGGCGTTCCAAGAATTGAACTCAGGACCTCTCGCACCCATAAGATAAATTATAGAATGGTGTTTTATTGGCCAAATAGATATCACCCATATGTTATAATTTATTTAACGTTGTTATTATTTAAAATAACGAAAATTAATTCCATTCTTATTATTTTATCAATATTTTAAACATCACTAAATCTATCAACAAGTTCCACTACAATGGTGTACTCGTCAACATGAGTCCAACGAAAAATCTTCGCGTTAAGTGAGTTAAATATGAAGGAGATATTCCAATTTAAAGTCGACAAATGTAATTCATAAAATTAAAAAAAAATTAATTAATTTTTATGCGAAATCAGCCCAAAGCCCACATACCATCACCATATCTGGATCCATCATCTATAGGGCTCCTTCTTCCCCAAATCCTCCAATCTATTTCCAATAAAAATACACACTCCTTCTTGTGCATATGCACATGTGCTTCGAAAACCCACCGCCAAGTTCAAGCACACCACTAGACTTGTCTTCACCTCCTCACTCCACTGCACTCCTAAGCTCTGGTTGAATATAAAAAGGAACATACAAGACTAAAAAAAGGTGTATAATAATCGATATTTCTAACATTAGGACCAATTTTTCAAGTTGGCAGATGCAGAATCGGTATAAGTGTGAAGACTCCCACGGAGTACGATTTTACTATGGACTATGATTTTATTATAGAACGCAAGAGTGATCAAGTAACTATTTTAAAAACTATAAGGCATGCTTTGCACTTTTACATAATGGCTCAAGATAAAGACTAGTCAAATACAGCAGAAATGATCATGTTAAAACCGTCGAATGACATTGATTTTTACTTTTATCTTTTTCCCTTATGAAATTATTAATAATAAGGAATATAACATATGGTTAATGGTATACGTATAATCTGAGAACAAGAGGTAGCACTAAGCAAAGATGAATGAGGAAAGGGAAAAGCTTATACAACTTACTAAGAGGCATCAAACGTTAGCATCCTATGAATTGCATACAGGCAGTTGAATGAAGACTGGTTACTGTTGTTATAGTGAACAATCTAACCAAACAATACAACAGTATTCTAGCATTTTCTCCACAACGAAGAATAGAAATTAAATGTCATAAGCTTTCTAGAATTAGAATGTGCAAATGCACATGCAAAGAAAAAAGTAAAGCATGCAACTTTGATGTGAGTTCTTTTATATTTGCACTAGCACCACTCAAAGCCTAAAAGATACGCATATGCTAAAAATAGGCTAGTCCATCTCTTGGGCAGCCAAAAGCATAGGTTAGAAAAATGAATATCCATCATTAAGCGTAAAATATAAAATCACCTGCTAAACTAGCTTCGATCCATATATTAGAATGTCTACAGAATATGAGTTTAAATTCTGTTAAGTCATCCAAACATCAACTAGTATGATCCTTAAATTTGAATTAGCATTATTACATCAAAAGAAAGATCAAGTTACAAAATCCACGCCAAAAAGCTATATATGAAAGCAGAAATAAATATAAAATATAGAAGTACCTGATTTAACATCCATTTAAAGCCAACTGCAGTTGTGCACTCATTTTTTGAAGCATTGTTAAACCCATCAAGATTATAAACTTTGTCCAATGTTGTGGTTATCAAGTTTTTCCTCCTCTCTTTTACTGAGAATATCTCACCATATGAGCTAACATTATTATGGATATTCAACAATGTCTCAAACCCGCCACTTCCAGATCTTTGCATCGATAAAATTGCAAACAATCTAACAGGCGTGCATTTGCATTCATTACTTCCAACTAGATAAAATAAGTATGAAAAAATAGATTATTCAAAAGCATCAAGTTTTAGCTTTATTTACCGACCATAGGAAGTAGGTTCTGGATAGTGAATATAAGTAACTTTAGGCTGCAAAAAATTAGGCCGAACGCTTGGTTTTTCTACTTGTTCTATTTGTAGCATCTTAAGATTACTGCTGATTCCTTGTTTTAAAGATATTGAAATAGTGTAAAGTATACTAATTGCTACCAAAGCTAGAATAATCATTCTTGATGCCAATGGATTTTTCTTTGAAGGCTTTATTGTAATAATATCCTGCACAAAACATAATTTTCAATCAACATTTTAGCATGTAAGGACCACAAGTATAAATTTGTACTAGTTAGTGCAACCAAATGTGATTATATGTTCTATTCTTTAATTATTATAAAATTTTCATATGCATCGAGATGTACTTTTTTATATAGATGAAGAACGCAGACAATGCCTATTTTCAGACTTGTTGTAGACATCAAGCATTGAATTATGAAATAAGAACAAAATGTTAAAATAAATTATGTCTTCTCTTCAATCAATTAAGATAACAAAACAAAATGAAATATTATAACTTTATTAGTTGAACAATACATAGACAACTCAACTACAGATGAATAAACACAAATGCGAATCAACAAACAATAACTAAATGATTACCATACCCAACTCATTGTTAAACCTTAACTATTCATAAATGTATGGATAAATAAATGACATAAATTTATCCAACTGAGCATGCGGAACTAATGCAAAACAATTCCAATTCTTATTTTGAACATAGGAAAAACAAGGAACCATGTCATGGCCTGTTTTTTCGTACGTTTTAAGTTGATAATAAACCACACATATCCAACTCAAATTGAACGAAAAGGCAGAACATGAAGGGTAAAAAAAAATATGACAAAACAAAATCTCACACGAATGGAATAATATATAATATTGAATAAATATCTTTACAACGGCAAACTTTTAAATACATATATCAGAGTCTAACTTAAATTCAGTGAGGATGGTTATAAACATATGTCCTTACAATTGCTGATAACATTAACCAAAAATAACCGTCTTCGACTAAACCAGAAACTACTCGAACCCGATCCGAGTAGTGAAAATACCTGGATAAGGCTGAATAAACCAGCGTGAGAAAAACTCGATGATAAATGACATGTCATATATCAGCCTTTAAATAAAATCCTTTGAAAAGAAAGAGTATCATAAGACCACGTCCATACATAGACACGGACGAGTTTTACCTTATGATAACTAAAACACATTTATATCAAAACATTTGATATTATTTTTAATGAAATCTCTTTGAAAACATTTGCAAATAAACTTATTAATTGATGCAACGCTTACCTTAAATCACGCCGCCATAAGTTGAAGAAGAAGATCGCTCTTCATCTTTAGGTCGCGAGCGACCTACCATATGTCGCAAATCAAAGGCCGACCTTCCCTAGGTCACGAACCCTTCACCGAGCCATCGTACGTCGCTACGCGACCTAACTTCTTCCTTGATTCTGTAAGTCGCATGCACGAAGGTCGCGAAGAAGAAGGTCGCGCTACCAGCCTAAGCCGTGAAACCCTAGGTCGCGATCAAGATGCGAATACATGCCACTCCTCTCTAGCTTGGTGTCGTACTCATTTTAGGTCATGAACGAAGTAAATTCGCTGCCAATTCCTTAAGTTGCTGATTATTTTGTTTAGGTTATTGATTTTAGGTCGCGTGAGTTGTACTTTAGGTCATTGTGTTGTATATACGTTGAGTCGCATTGCTGTATTTTCTTTATGTTAGGTCGAATATGTGTTGTATTGCGTTTTGTTATTAAGTCGCGTGCTTCTGTATTAGGTCGCAGATCGCGTGGTGTTAGGTCGTGAACGACCTAGTGTGAGTTGTAACCCTATAAATAGGGACGTGTTGGGTTATTTGTTGGTTGTTGAATTTTGAATAAAATTTGGTTTGTGCTTTGTTCCTCCATTAAAATCGGTAGTTGAGTGTTATCTCCTATCTCCACTTTGGGCATTTGAGTTCGCTCGAATCAATGATTGTTGAAGCCAATTCACGGAATCAAGTGCGCTTGATCAACGTTCGAAGAATTAAAGATTTTCTCTCACGGTATCGTGTGTGGTCAACGTGTCGAAGATTGCTAAAATCCGGTATCTTCATGATCAACGGACTTGGGCCTTTCGGTATTCCTAAGTTCATCGATTTATCATCGATTCACCGATTATTACCGCTAATCGTGTGAGATCCTGGACGGATTCGATTTACATCGTCGAATTCGCTTCCTACGCTGCGTCAGTTTGGTATCAAAGCCAGGTTGCAAGGAGTTTGCATCAATTAGAGATCGGATTTGCAATAGTTGAGAAGTTGGTGTTCATTGTGTTCATCGTGAAGTTGCAACAAGTTGGGAGTTTCTATCCATATCCTTTTGGATCGAAGATCGGAAAGTGTTTGAATTTTTTTGAATTTGTTGAAGTTCAATTATGCCACCGAGATGAGCTCAACATCATCGCAATATTAATGCTTTGTATGGAAGAGAAGAGGCCGATGAAATGGAGCAACGAATCAACGAGAGTTTCACTAAGAAGTAGAATGAAGAGATTGGTCGATTAGAGAGAATGATGCTTGAAATGAATCAAAGTAGAAGAAGGGTTTCACCCGAATCGAGTCATGGGGGAAACAGAGTTTCACCACAGTCAGATCGGGAGAGAAGAGGAGATCATGATCGTAGGAGTGTTGACGATCGTCATAGGAATGTTGATGAACGAAATCGGAGAGATGTGGATTATCGAGATCAGAGGAATGTAGATCGAAGAAATAGTGGTGGTAGAGATGTTGGTGGTCATGATCGACAATGAAATGCGTCAGATTTTGATGAGGAGTTTGATGGTGATAGAGGAAGTGTTCATTACCAAGATCGAGACCAAGTACGACGTCAGTGTCGAGATGTTGAAGATAATCGTCGATGGGAATCAGGAATGAAGATGGAAATTCCTGAATTCAAGGGTGGAATGGATGCAGAAGAATTCTTGGGCTGTTTGTCTAATGTTGAGGAGATCTTTGATTTCAAGGAGGTTCCGAAAGATCGTCGAGTGAAGTTGGTTGCTACTAGGTTGAGGGGAAGAGCTATGGCGTGGTGGCAGCAAACCAAACTTACACGAGAACGGATGGGGAAGTCCAAGATTGTTGATTAGGAGAAGATGAAGAAACTGATGAAAACTACATTTTTACCTTACAATTATCAATCACTCATGTATCAGAGGTTGCAAAATATGAGACAAGGGACAAAGTCTGTGAATGATTATGCCGATGAATTTTATCAATTGATTGCCAGGAATGATATCATGGAGACAAAGGAACAGTTGACTGCTAGGTTTGTTGGAGGGTTGAGAATGTAGATCCAGGACATGGTAAATATGTTTGACCCTAGATCTGTGGCCGAAGCGCACCAAAAAGCGTTGGCTTAGGAGAAGCAGGGAAGACGAGGAGGTGGTGTGTTTACAAATTCCAACAATCAAATGAAAGGGGCCAGTAGCAATGCGAATGTTTCCAAAGCTATTGCAAAACTGGTTGGTAGTGAAGTTGCTAAGACCAAGGTCAATAGTAGTATCAAATGCTTTAATTGTCAAGAGTTTGGCCACAAGAGCAATGAATGTCTAAAGCCGAAGAAGTGGGCGATGATTGCTGAGATTGAAGATGAGGATGTAGAAATTGAATGTTCTAATTCACCATACGTTGAGGAGGAAGAAGAATTGTCGGGAGACGAAGGTTGCAATTTGATGATGAGGAGGTCGTGTTTGACACCAAAGCAAGAGGATGATTCAAGTTGGTTGAGGAGTAATATTTTCCAGTCAACGTGCACTATTCTGGGAAAGGTTTGCAAGTTTTTATAGATGCGGGCAGTTGTGATAATATTACTTCTACAGAAGATGTGAGAAAGTTAGCATTGAAAATAGAGAAGCATCCAAAACCTTACAAGTTAGCTTGGTTGAGGAAGGGTGGTGAAGTGAAGGTTTTTCGAAGAGCTTGTGTAACTTTTTCGATTGGGAAGAAATATAAAGATTAAATTTGGTGTGATATTGTGGACATGTATGTATGTCATCTATTGTTGGGGAGACCGTGGCAGTATGATAGAGCTGTGCAACATGACGGTCGTACCAATAGCTACAGTTTCATGTTTGAAGGCACAAAAATCACTTTAGTTCCTAAGAATCGACAACAAGAAGAAAACAAGTTGGAGGAGATTAAAGAATTAAAGACTCTGTTGACTTTGAAAGAGTTTGTTAAAGAAGTGGAGGAAGAACCTGAAGTGTTTTTGTTGATTGGACGTGAGAGTAGTGAAGTGGTGGAAGTTCTTGAAGAAATAAAGCCAGTACTGGAAGAATTTGAAGATGTATTCCCTGAAGAGCTGCCAAAAGGATTGCCACCGTTGAGAGACATACAACATCAAATTGATCTAATGCCAGGTGCTGTTTTACCGCATAGGCCACATTATCGTATGAGTTCGAAAGAACATGAGGAGTTGAGAAGACAAGTGGAAGAGTTGTTAGAACAGGGGCGTGTTCAGGAGAGCTTGAGTCCTTGTGCAATGCCAGCCTCATTGGTGCCGAAGAAGGATGGGACGTGGCGGATGTGTACGGACAGTCGGGCTCTAAACAAGATTACTATGAGATACAGGTTTCCTATGCCGAGGTTCGATGATTTGATTGACCAATTGAATGGAGCTACTATATTTTCTAAGATTGATCTGAAGAGCGGTTATCATCAAATTCGAATTAGACCTGGTAATGAGTGGAAGACTGCTTTTAAAACTAGAGACGGTCTATACGAATGGCTGGTTATGCTATTTGGCTTGTCAAATGCTCCTAGTACTTTTGTGAGAGTGATGAACCAGATTTTCAGACCATTCATTGGGAAGTTCGTAGTAGTTTACTTTGACGATATTTTGATATATAGTGGGAGTATGGAAGAGCATATCCAGCATTTGCGAGAAGTGCTGTTGATTCTACGACAACAGCAAATTTTATGCTGCTACAAAGAAGTGCGTGTTCATGATGCACAATATTTTGTTTATGGGATATATTCTGTCGAAGGAGGGTATTCAAGTGGATGAAAGCAAGGTGGAAGCTGTCAGGAGTTGGCCACAACCCAAGACAATTACTGAAGTGAGGAGCTTTCATGGGTTGGTATCTTTTTATCGAAGATTCATTCCACATTTTAGCAGTGTGATGGCACCTGTAACCGATTGCATAAAAAGAAAGAAGTTTGAATGGTCAGAGGAAGCAGGGGTTGCTTTTGAGAAGATCAAAACACTGTTGACGACAGCATCAATTCTAGTATTGCCGGATTTTCAGTTGTTGTTTGAGTTACATACTGATGCTTCGAAGGTTGGGATTGGTGGAGTATTGAGTCAGAATGGAAGACCAGTTGCTTATTTCAGTGAGAAATTGTCTGGAGCCAAGTTGAGATATAGCACTTATGACGTGGAATTTTACGCGATTGTTCAAGCTGTGAAGCACTGGAGACATTATCTGTTTCAGAAGGAGTTTGTTCTTTATACGGATCATGAAGCTTTGAAACATTTGCAAGGGCAGGATAAAATTTCAGCCAGACACGCTTCATGGATCGCGTATCTGCAGCAATTTACGTTTGTTGTGAAGCATAAATGGGGAGTGACAAATCGTGTTGCCGATGCATTAAGTCGAAGGAATCATTTGTTGATGATGATGAAGGTTGAAGTGACAGGATTTGAACTATTACCAGAGTTGTTTGAAGAAGATCTTTACTTTGTGAAGCTTGTTGAGAAAGTCAAGGATGGGAATACTGATGAGTTCGTGTTGGTAGATGGATTTTTATTCAAGGAGAATCGATTGTGCATACCAGATTTTAGCTTACGAATGAAGATAGTGAAGGAGCTGCATGAGGAAGGACATGTGGGTAGAGACCGAACATTATAATTGATTTTTCAATCATATTTTTGGCCTTCTATGAGGAGGGAAGTTGAAATGTTTGTTTGAAGATGTCATGTTTGTCAAATTTCGAAATGGACAGCTACAAATGCGGGATTGTATATGCCTTTACCTGTTCCTACAAAACCGTGGGTTGACGTAAGCATGGACTTTGTGTTGGGCTTGCCGAGGACTCAACGGGGGAATGACTCTATATATGTAGTGGTGGACAGGTTTCCGAAGAAGGCACACTTCATAGCCTGTAAGAAGACAACTTATGTCGTCCGAGTTGCTCAATTATTCTTTAAAGAGGTGTATCGATTACATGGGCTACCTGAATCTATTGTTTCTGATCGGGATACTAGATTTCTAAGCCATTTTTGGTTGAGTTTGTGGAAGATGGTCGGAACGAAGCTGAATTTTAGTAGCGCTTACCATCCGCAAACTGATGGGCAAACGGAGGTGGTTAATAGATCGCTGGAAAATTTATTGCGGTGTCTTGTGAAGGATAATCTGAAGAGTTTGGATGAGAAGTTATGTCAAGCGGAGTTTGCTCATAATCATGCTATCAACCATAGTACTGGTTTCAGTCCATTTCAGGTTGTTTATTCAACAATTCCAAAAGGACCATTGAATTTTTCAATAATTCCATTTCAGAAAGGGGTTGTTAAACGAGCTAGTGATTTGGTGAATGATTTGCAAGAATGTCACAAAGTTGTTCATGAACGATTGCTCGCATCAAATGAGAAGTATAAACAGTTGGCAGATAAGAAGCGAAGGAGTGTGAACTTCAGAGAAGGTGATTTGGTTTACGCCGTTTTGACAAAAGATCATTTTTTAGTTGGAACTTACAACAAGTTTGTGACGACCCGCCCTTCTACTACCAGAAAGACGTATCATCAATAAGAAAGAAAGGGATAGAAAATAGAAAAGAAAGAGAAAGAAAGAACAACAACATCAGAATCTCACAGCGGAACGGAACAAAATATAATATATCACATAAATAATACATAGTTTTTACATATACCAGAGTTATACAATATCAATATATATGACAATCATACATACATCTATCACTACATACATCAGAGGTACAGTCCATATCAACTAACACAGCGGAACTACATAAATAGCTATATACGTCTGGAATCTCCTGCTCCAAGCTCCTCCAGTAATCAAAGTCCAAAACCTATCACTTGGCTACTCATAAAAATTTGAGTACCCAAGAGTTTATGAAAAACAAAATATAAACTCCGGGTCAGACATGGGTCTGGTATGAGTAAACGGTTTAAAGTTGTTTAACTTTGAAAAACATTTGAAAATAAAGGTATCACGTAAGACTCCCCATAAATAAATACGGGTAAGATTTTACCTTACGCTAACCAAAACAGTTCATAGGAAATCCAGTGATATTATAATAGTGTCTAGGGTTTTCAAGTAAATAGAAAATAGCCGAAATTGTTACATCTATTAAATTCCAGCTACTAGCCACAAAAGTGGGTAATACAAATCAAAACCGTAGGGTCTCATAGGGAAAATGGATTTCCAACAATGGCAGGGCTACTGGGGTACCGCCCGTCACAGTACGGGGCCTAGATCACCGTACCGAGGATCACTCCCGACCCCCTGCTACACAAGGCCGGAACCATTCCTTACTGAACAGTCCCGAACAAGATAAACCCCACGGTTGTAGCTAGCAGCCGCCCACACAACCGAAAAACAAAGGGACATCTAGACAGGGGAAATATCTTGTCCTGCTTGGGCATGACCCACCTAACCTCGCTGCATCTCCCCTGTTTTAGCCATTCCCGGTTGATTAGGCTTGAGGCTGCGATTACCTTTAAAGAACATATCACTTAGAATGCTCATCGTCCGCCTGACGATGTGCTGAAAGCATTCAATCCATACAAGTTCATTCCGGGTTCGAACGAAACCGAAGGCATTATCTCGTCACACTCATTTTGGAATCACCCTCAGAGTCAACGACGATAACCCTTGCATTCTAAAAGCACCATCTCGAACTTCATTTCAGGATTCACGACCTAACGTTTAAATTGGATCGATGTGGTTTTCGGGGAATCAAAATTGATTCTTCCGATCCCGGTCTCATCGAATCCAAACGCCATTTTAAGGGCCAAGTTGTCTAATTAACTTAACGGTTTAAATAATTTAAATTCATCAATTGAATTAAAATAGCATTTATCACAGATAAAACATATACAAGCATCATAGATATACATGACATATCACAGAGCATCACAGAATATCATAACATAGATATCACAACCAGATATTCCACATAACAACCCATAAACAGTCATCTTTAAGTCTTATTTGTAATCAATTCAGTTTAGAATTAATTACCTGAGAGTTAAACGCTTAACTTTGTTTAATTTATCATTAATCAATTACTTATTTCATTTCCAATTCTTTAATTAATGATTTCTTAATTAGTTATTTAGTCCAATTTCATAATTATTTAATTTCACATTATCATTTACTTAATTACTCCTTAATCCAGTTATGTACTTTAATTAATCATTTAATTAATAGTCTTAATTATTAATCAACTTAATTACCCATTTATTAACTGCTAATTACTTCCTTAACCCTTTATTTATTCTTAATTAAATTACTCGATTAATTAACTACTAATCATTCATAAATTGACTCAAGTAGTTAATTACAATTTTATCAATTATTTATAATCTATGATTAATTACAATTTAAGAGTAACTGTTCTTAATTTCTTTCCAAATTACTTTATATATATATATATATTAAATGTTCAACTTAACTAAACATTTTAAACATTAATGTTTAATTAAGGTTAACTAAGTTAATGTTTAACTAAGTTTGTTAAACATTGCACCTATCACTATAAGGAGAAACAGCATTTCCGACAGCCAGAAACCGACGGCGGCCGTCGGAAACCGTCGTCGGCCGTCGGAAAAAGCCGTCGAAAAAGACGGCGTCGGAGAACAGTACTTCCGGCGGCTTCCGACGGCTACCGCCGTCTATTATTCCGACGGAGTCCGATGGGTTCCGACGGATTCCGGCGCCCGTCGGAATCCGTCGGAAATACTGAGTTACAGCCCGACTGAAAGCGCCGGAAGCCGTCGGAAATTTTGGCCGATAAGCCGTCGTGAGCCGTCAGAAATCTGTAAAAAAAAAATTGGGTATTCGCTGCAACCATTGCCTTCCAACCACATTTCTCTTCCAAATACTCTGATATCAATAATTCACAACCCAATATACAATAATCCAATCAAAGATCCAAACCTAAACTACAACATACTTAACAAACGCACAAATAAATAAAAATACAATCAAAATAAGACAAAAAACATACATAACCATCCCAACATTAACAATAATTGTTCCACCATATTGTTAATACAAAAATTCATCAATATTCTTATGCACATGTCCTCATAAAACTAGAAAACCAAGTGTATCATACATAATTATACAATCAATATTTATCCGCACCGTCTATCAAATCATTCTACACAAACAAAAAACATACCTGAACGACGAACAAGCAAGCAATGAGTCAATCTCCTCCAGATCCAGAGCCAGCCGAGGAAGGGAAGAGGCCACCAAACTGCTACATGTACTCTAACAACTGTGCGGTCTGCAAGGCCCGTTGGCGGTTCTGCTCCTCCAATTGGGACACTCTAGTCCGCAATTCTTCTATACTTGCTAAATCGCTCTGTGGTCTGCTCCGCCGTCCCCTACTATGACTGCTGGACTGCAATAATTGAAAAATAAATAAAATCCAAGTTTATTGTCTTGAAAAGGTAAAAATATCATATTTTAAGTATTTTAATAAAAAGTAAATTATTTACCGCTAAATTGCCAAAGCCGTAACGTCGACCATGCTCAGCTGGAGTCATAACAAACTCAAAAATAACGTCATCCTCATCGGTCGTCAGCTGTTCTCGACCTGTATCAGCAAGGAGTTTCTGCCGCTGCTCTATAAACATCTCCTGCATTAACAAATTAATAATATCATATCTTATTTCATCATAATTTAAAAATTACTAATAGTGAATAAAATGAAATATGCTTACATGGCTTTTGCTGGATTTATCGTCCTGCCATGTGTACGAAACAGTCCCGTCTGGATTAACATGCTAGACAGCATGCGTACGGGTGAACACGTCCATATAACTGACAGGACCCTGTGCCTTGGCTTCCTGAATTTGATTGTTACATACAATTATTATACATTTAGAATCATATAGCATAAACTATTTACATTTATTATTCAGTAAATTTACCAACTCCTGCCGATACTGCTGAAACGACTTCGATCCTCCGCGATGAGTGACGGGATTCTTATTTCTATTTGCAGAGTTTCTATCCGACTCTGCCTGTACATTCAAAATTTGATACATTATTTTTCAATCACGTCAAATTAATAATTCAAAAAAAAAATAGTATACTTGCCTTCGCCTCGTCCGTCTCCCAGTAGCTCAACCAAGCTTGATACACGCTCTCTCCCATCCACTTTGGTTTCTTACCGGATTTCTTAATCTCGGATATCGTATCCATGTAGTTCTTGCGCATCTTCCTCATCCAGTATGCTCGTGCCAGCATCATGTCGTCTGTCTGGATGTCTATCTCAGCCTGTGTGAAAAAAAGATTACACTTTAAACGATAAACAATAGAAAAACGACAAAAACGAATTAAAAATGGAAAACAAAAAAATTATACATACTAGAACATCCTGCCATATGCACTCTACGATGTGAGGAGGGATGGAGTCCCACTTTGACCAGCACGCACTCATCCTACTGCAATATGCTGCTCTAGAGACGTCCAGCACAACCTTGGAGGGAAGTAGGTCGAACCCCCTATTTTTAAGTACGATATAGATAAGTACGTACGCATATCATAGAAAAAATAAGATGCTGAATAAAATTTAATTTTAATTACCCTTCCGCTCTAGGGACCAAAGATACAACAGCACGCTGTGGCTCTTGCGATGGGCCACTGCCATCGCCTCTAGACGATCGGGAAGAGCTCCTACCTCTATACGACATACTGATAAACCTGTGACATATACACATCATTATATAAGAGTATAAAAACATGATAGTGAAATATATTTCATATGAAAATGACATCAACAGTACAAATTACAGCTTAATTAATGACTGAAATGGAAATAGAAATGGAAGTGTGTTATACCTGATTCATAATACATCAAGAATTCAACATGCAATAGTAAACGGATTTGGTTTCATAGTTACATCAATTTAATAATACATCAAGAATACAACATGCGAACAATAGTAAACGGATTTGGTTTCATAGTTACATCAATTTCATAATACATCAAGAATTTAACATAGTTACATCAATTGCAAAAAAACAGATTCAGATTTGTATCAGTCATCATCATCTTCTGATTCAGATTCGGTCTCGTTTTCGACGATATTTTCCTCTGCACTGTCAAACGCTTCTACCAAAACATTTGATTCATCGATCAAGGGACCAAAATCTGTATGATCGTTTGTAATAATTATTTCGTTATTTTTCTCAAGATCTGCCTGGTAAGCTTGTTCGTCGGGAATATTCTTCCCATCGAATGTGAATCTGGCCTTTTTTTAAAAACTGTAGACCAATCTGCTTTATCTCTTTTTAGAGACGAATAAGGAGCGTAATAAACTTGCAATGCTTGTTTGGCTAGTACAAAAGGATCATACTTGTGATAGTGCGATGTATGCTTCATTTCGATAAGATTATAATCCTTGTGCACATTAATTCCAGAACCTGTAACATTGCTAAACCAATTGCATCTAAATAGAAACACCTCCTCCGCGGGTCGTGAGAAATATGTCAGTTGCAAAATTTGTGTCAGAACACCATAAAAATCATTTAAATGATTTTCTGGATCGTCACTACCTTTAACAAATACACCAGTATTATTTGTTAATTTTTCTGCACCGCATTCTTTGGTGTTAAATTTATATCCGTTGACGAAATATATTGGATATGTCTTGACCACTCTTTTTGGTCCCATCGCAAGATGTTTCAACACTTCGTCAACAACACAATTTCTCGGCTCATAAACGTAATTTGAAAACCAACCGGAAAATTCTTTACTGAGATCTCCGTTCGGATGTTCACGTTCATAAACACTGTATATATAAACAAATTGTTACATTAGGTTATACACGCGCATGCATATAAGAAAAGAATAAAACGCAAATTATTATTTCAGATTACCTAACAAACAGCGCAACCTCGGCACAATTTAGAAGAATATAAGTGTGTGCTAAATGAAGATCTCTATCGTCTAGCCATATTTCTACACATTTTCCAAAAGACCGACCATGTTGTCTAAAAATAGATAACATTGCTTGAGTGGACTCTTGTTCGTCGCCTTCGTCATTACGAGGAACACTTTCAAATGAAATATTCACATGGTCACTGAAATAGTGAGAGAAAAAGAACGAAGCTTTTTCTTCGATGTAAGATTTACATATCGAACCTTCAACCCGTGCTTTTTGCCTCACTTTTTTCTTCAGGTGATTCAAATATCTACGCAACATTAATTTATATTAACTTCATCTTTCAAATGCAATTAAATTACGTTATAACATATATATTACATATACCTCTCAAATGGATACATCCATCCATATTGGACAGGACCTCGAAGTCGTGCTTCAGATGGGAGATGAACAGGTAAATGTTCCATCACATTAAAAAAATCAGGCGGAAATATTTTCTCTAATTTGCAAAGAAATATAGGAATGTCCACTTCAAATTTACGTAAACGTTGCACTTTTAAAGTAGTCAAACAAAGCTCTTTGTAAAACATACTAAGTTCCGTTACTACTTTCCAAACTTTTAACGGCAGTAGTTCTTTGAACATTATGGGGAATAAATTTTCCATCATTATGTGACAGTCGTGACTTTTCATTCCGCTTAATCTACCATTTTTAAAGTCAACACATCTACGAAGATTTGATGATATCCCATCAGGAAATCTTAACCCTTCCACCCATTTTAACACAGCTTTAACTTGATTATTATCTAATTCGTAACAAGCTTTGGGTTTTTTGTTGCCATTTGGTTTCATATGAAGCTCAGGACGTTTGCATAATTCTTCTATATCACGTCTTGATTTCAAATCATCCTTCGTCTTCCCTTTCACATTCAAAATTGTGTTAAAAACATTATCAAATACATTTTTCTCATTGTGCATCACATCTATGTTATGGCGAAGCAGAAGATGTTTCCAATACGGCAACTCCTAAAAAATAGTTTGTTTGCACCAGTTATGAACAACTGATTTTCCTTCAATTTCTATTTGCTCGCCAATTTCATATATCTTTGGATAGTCCTTAACAAGTTCAGATATGTCTTCGCTTGACCATATTGTCGGTGGTTGTCTGGTTTCTACTCTATTAGCTAAAAGGTTTTTCTTGTCTCCTCTAAAGGGATGATTTACATGGAGAAAATATCGATGACAGTCAAACCATGAAATTTTCTTACCATGAGGTAAAGAAAACGCTCGTGTTTCATCCATGCAATATGGACATGCTAGACGACCGGCAGTACTCCATCCCGAAAGCATTTCATAGGCAGGAAAATCACTTATAGTCCACAACAAAGAAGCAAACATACGAAATTTCTTCTTCTTGGACACATCGTATGTTTCTACTCCTTCATTCCACAGTATTTTTAACTCCTCAATCAACGGTTGTAAATATACATCGATTCCTTGTGTCGGATCGTCGGGGCCAGGAACGACAACAGTAAGAAACATATATTGCGTTTTCATGCACATCCATGGAGGTAAATTATATGGTGTGACGATAGTGGGCCATGATGAATATTTAGAACCAAATTGAGAAAATGGATAAAAACCGTCTGTACATAATCCTAATCTAACATTTCGACTCTCCGCTGCAAAATTTGGATACGTTTTATCGAAATGCTTCCATGCTTCTCCATCGGCCGGATGTGTCAACGTACCCTCTTCCTCTGTTCTCACGCTATGCCATCTCATATTAGACGCAGTTACAGAAGATGCATATAATCTTTGAAGTCTTAGAGTTATGGGTAAGTAGTGCATACGCTTGTACGGAACTTCCTTCCCCTTCTTTTTTCTTGGTTTGTATCTCTCCTGATTACAAACTTTACAATTTCTAAGGTTTGCATCTTCTTTCCAAAACAACATGCATCCTTTTAAACATGTATCTACTTTCTGATACGGTAAACCAAAAGCCGACATAAGTTTTTTAACTTCGTAGTGATTTTCACACATTAGATTATCGGGAGGCATATGTCTTTTTGCAGCTTGTACAACAGCCGTAAACCCAGCTTCAGTGATGTTGTATTTTGACTTCATCGCAATGTATTCTGCGATTACTGATAGCTGAGTGCCGCTTTTACAACCATCATCGTCGTCACCTTGAACCATAGGAAACATTGATCGTGCTGCATCTTCGACCATATTTTCTATACGGGTCGTTGAAACTATTTCGTTAACGACACTTTCAGACTCTACAGAAGTATTTGCTACAACTTCTCCATGCCGATCCCAAACATAATATTCTGGTACGAAACCGTGTTGGCACAAATGAACTTTCACAATATCTGGTAACAAATACTTCAAATGTCTACACCTACTACACGGACAACGAATTTCTGGATCGTTTCCGTTATTACTTAAAGCGAATTCAACAAACACGTTTATACCATTATAAAAATCTTCTTTTATTGAGCCCCTCAGTCCTTTTCTTTGGTACATCCATCTCCTCCGATCAACAAAATAACCAATCATTTTTCCTATTTGCAAAATGAAAAGTTCAAAAATTAATATTTATTTTAAAGAATACAAATTCAAAAAAGATTATTTTCACGGTTGTATAATTTTTTGAATTTAAAGAACAACTTCACAAATTTAAAAATATTTTCAAATAGGGCACATTTTATTTTTTAACGTACGTAACGATTAAAAATATATATAATTTTTTTTCATTGGTCAGACATCCTACTTCCAATTACAAACACAGTAAGCATTTACATTTCGTATATTACTTCGTCTCAAACGATTCAATAAAATTTCTGCAGCATTTCCCTTTTGTTCCCTGCATTGTACACAAATGCGTGTACGCAGGAAACAAAAAAGAAAAGTTAGGCCGAAATTTTATGAACCGTTTGAGACGAAGTAGTATTACAAAATGTAAATTCTTACTGTGTTCATAACTTGTCCAATACTGGGACAAATCCGACAAACATTGTACCAGATGAATATAAATGGTCGTTTTTCGAAAAAAACGACTATTTATACAATGATCATGTACAACACTCGTCAGACGGGGCCAAAAACTCTCTAAGGGACATTTGTCAGTTACATGCGCGTATTTTACGAAAAAATACAGTTTTACTCACTGCTCACATTTATATATTAATTTCACACATTTATTCGACGTATTACGCATCAACTTAGGGCTGGTTTAACATTTTTGTCATTTTTCAATACACACAATTATAATTTAGAGTAATGCATTTTTTTGTGTCATAAGTAAATACGCGCACAATATAATACTCCTAGTTCATTCAATCATTTTATCTTATTCCAAATAACGTATACAATCGTCGAATCAAGGCATACACAACAATTTACATATACATGAACAAGCACAAATTATACGTGTTTATCACAATTTCACGATAAAAGATGAAATCGGTATACCATGTGATGCTATAAACCGTTATTGCGCTAGTGGAAACAATTGCAATCATTAATTCGCCCTAATTTATCAATTTATGCAAATCTAGAATTAGGGTAAAAACTGAATTTTTCACAAAAATAAGATATTATACCTGAGATTAGGAGTAATGGAGCTTGATTAGAGAGCCTTGGAAGATCCGGAAGCTAGAAATTAGGGATTGGAAGCTTGGGGGTTGAATTTGAGGGTTTTTTTGATTTATTTTCGTATGGAATGGAGGAGGAAGAAAAGTCTCGGCTGGCAGGTATAATCGCAAATTTCCGACGGCTTACGACGGCCCGTCGGAAGCCGTCGGAAGCCGTCGGTCTTGGCTGTCGGTATTCTGCCTTTTTCTTGTAGTGTATATATTTCATTTCTTTAAGTTCAGTAGCTTGAACCCGAGATTTCCCTGTTAAACCCATGCGCTACTTCGAGTTTCCCACGCATAACTCCCTGAGACTTCCCTGTGCATACTTCTTCTTCCTCTCTTTCTTTTTTATTTATTTATACAGTAAGTTTAAATTGATAACTTAAATCAAACATCATTACTTCCCACACTCGAATGAAAATGACACGAAGGAAACCCACACCCATACGAGCACGACCCGAGGCATTTCGACTCTCCTTCTCGTACACAGGGTGCGACCACGTAGCTGTGTCAGAAAGCATATCACTGCCGCCGTACAGGTGCACAGCGGCAGGGCTTGACTTCGACGATCGCCCACAATCCCAGCAAGTCACAAAGCATCACCAAGCATGTAATCCAAACTCAAATCATACCCAAAAATTCAAATTCAAAAATTGACTGAACGCCCCAAATAAAAATGGCAACAAACACTCGGAAACTGCCTTGTCACCACCACAGGGATCATCGGTCCCATCCATACTTCGTCCACACCTTGACAACACAACACTCCTCCCTCTCCTACACTCACACGCAGCTCGGTTTCGATATGGTGGCGAAATCGATGATTTATAGAGAAGGATTTAATACCCAAAACAAACCCTAATAAAGTCTCGTGTTGGAAATAAAATCAATAGAAAAATTTATTCATATTTTTCCTGAGTTCATGGATGTATGAACTTGCTTCAATCCAAATGCCAAACCCTTTGCATTGATTAAATTTTTTGAAATTGATAAAAATGTAGTTTAACTTCAAGTTCGAACTGCTCATGAATTAAAAATGTAAAAATCCTCATTTTCGTTTTAAAAATCATAAATTTCAACAAGCCTTCAATTTGTAAACTTAAATTAGATTTTCATAGTGGTTGAATTTTATCAATATTTTCTTTGATTACCTGTAAAACAGGTTTACAGTAATATACCTTCCCACTATATGTTTTAAACAATTTCAATCATCTTAATCTATGTTTAAATCTTATGTGTGGTCGCAAAATTTAAACCTAACAAGGCTAAGAGTAGATAATTTGAGTTTTTTTAAAGGAGCACTTTCACCTGCATCAATTCACACAGAGAAGTATATTCCAACACAGTATCATATTGCAGATCACAACACATATCATAAAATCATAGAAGTATTCGATTAAACTTAAAGCTTATGAATTTAGTTCACTCACCAAGTAACTTTGAACAGAAAGTGATTTTGATGAGGGAAACTGCAAGTTTGATTTCTGAAAGCTTCACTGTTGTTTTGTTGTTGAGTTAAATCTAAGTTTTCAAAGCCACAAATGTTTATCTCCCCCTCCTTCTTTGATTCTCAGGTTTGCTTTAAGTTCAAGTTTTTTTTTGTAAATGAACTGATGATACATAGGTGGATATATATGGATGCTTTGAACAATACAGGTGATAACTGGACAGCCTCCATGTTTGACCAGACAAGAATTTTTGTATTAAATTTCCTACACTATGACATGATATTGCAAATTTCGGCTGCAGGTACTTATTTGAAAAACAAGTAGTGCTAATTAATGTTCATGCTCTTATTTAAGATAGTATGTATTTAGTGTTGACTGATAAGTACAAAACCCAGATTTTGTTTTATGATATTAAAGTAAAAACTTGTTTTCTTATTTGCTTACATCTAATAAATGCTTATGCTTCATTCATGCTAACAAGTAATAAATGTTTCAGATTTTCTGTTTGTTTTGTACAGGCTACAGATTTTTTTCATTATTAATTTGAAGTGAAGCTTTGCTTTTCTTATGCATAAAAATGTTCCTGCAACACATAACTTTATATTTAATTCATAGCATTATGATTGTACAAAGATATTTATATATACTTTTTCTTTCCTTCAGGTTTATACGAGCTGGTTTAGAAATCTAATGAGCATACGTATGTTACTTTGTTCATTTCTTACTTAGCTTATAATTTTTTTCAAGTGTAGCTTGGACTTGTTTTCTTTGCATTATTCATTTGTATATACAGGTTATATTTTTCAACTTCTGATATGTTTGCTTAAAAGTTATTGTTAACATATTAGTTGTATTTTATTAGTTAATTAAATTTTCAAACATTTGATTTACCACATACTTATATTTATATATTTTAAGTTATAACTTATATTCGTATATTTATAATTTGACTTACATAAATATTAATAATTTATGTTGAACATTATCATCTATTTGTATTTTGTTTCTCAAATGTTAACAATGTAAAATACTTTAATTTAGCTCTATACGGTAAATTCTATCAAGATATGTTAAGAATATTTTATTTTAAAATTTTCAATCATTATTATCTATATGTATCTTTTTATGCTAAATAGAAATAAAGTAAAGTATTTTAATTAATTGTATAGGATAGATTTTTATTGTGAATATTGTTTGAAATATTATTTTTTCAAATCCCAAATCAGTTTCCTTTTTAAAATACAGTTCATATAAATAAATGGCAGTATTTCCAAATCATATTTATTTTAATATGATCAATTACATTTTATTAAATTTAGATGAAGTATTTATTAAAATAACCGGGCCAAAATCCAGGGTCGTTACATTCCTCCCCCTTAAAAGAATTTCGTCCCCCAAATTTAAAACAACAGTTAATTCAAAAGCTTTTATATTCACAATCCAAACATACATATCATACATATATTAACAAACAACCCAACAGTCTATCCTAACAAACAACACTAACAATCTGAACACAAGTTCGGATAAGTTTCCCTAAAATTATCGAGAGTTTGTCTCTCGATGATCAATAATCCAAACTGGATTCCTGACCATAGTCAAATTTGATTTGTCTTCCAAATTCCTGAACTACTGATTTAACAACAATGATGAATCATGAGCAAATTTCTAAGATAGGATATAATGATTTAACAACAATGATGAATCATGAGCAAATTTCCTGATATATATATATATATGGAATACGCAATGAATTTCAGATATCCACTCTGGCAATTCAATTTTGAAATTTACAATATTAATTCTTCCCAATTTATTGACTTGTTTACAGAATTTCAATATTTATTCAATCAAGCCCGTACGATGTACATATACCATTCGTACGCAATACCAAATCCGAACGCTCGCTCGATCACAAAATTTCACTTCCGAACTAATATCGTTCCCCCGACTTCCTAGTACGGACACAGAACTGGTTTCTTGATCAGAAACTGTCATTCTCCTTGCATAGTCACAACTATGATAGAGAATTTCCAGAATCAATCAAAATCCACATCCATGGTTCGTCGTCGAAAATCGAGTGAAAAATCCTAACTCGGATCGATATAACTATCTCGAAATTCTGTGCTCGAATCTGGATCAGTTTGTTATGCGAATAAAATAATATATGTCCATCCTTCGTATTTACATCCATTGACTATCAACCAAATCAATTTTCTTTTATTCACATTATCCTGATTCTATCCACTTGGAATAATTTTTCCCAACATCAAATTTTACTTAAGAATTCCACCATTCATTTCTTAAGCTTAATATAAACATTATATATACTCTTATATTATTACTCTGCCACTTTAGCCTTTATATCTTCTTGTTTAAATCTGAATTACCAATTCCATATGAATTCAATTTTCTTAACTCTGAATATTGAACTTTTATTGACCATCTCTATTTATAACTGACTCCTACTATTATTTTAAATTAGTTTCATTCATTAGTTTACTTTAAATTTCCAATTTGAAATTGCTTTGTTGCTAAAAATAATTTTTTTTATATAGTTTTCAAATTCTAAAAAGCTTTGACATATTCTCCATTTGTTTAGCATTACATATTTCCATAAGCACATATGTAAGGTTTCCAACACTTATTACAATTATTTCCAATCAATTTTCAAATCATTCCTTTTAGTTAAAGTGATTTACACTTACTTGCTTAGACATATAATCCATTTGAGCAAAACAAACTCATATTCAAAATCATCCTATTTTGCTTCCAATAATTCATAGAATTTATCTAATTTTCATTTACTTCAAACAACCCATTTCCCATGCAATTTAACAATATTATTGTGAATAGATAATCACTTAAGCTTTATAACAAATTTTAAATTGATTCCAATTCAATTTACACTTGATTTCATCCCAATTAAATTATTCACGATCCTTTCATTGCATTTTCTTTCATTTCAACAGGTTTGATTCCAAACCATTTTTTTAAACTTGACAACCAATGTTTTAAATAATCATTTCACTATTTACTTAATTCATTTATTTTCTTTAAACTGTTCCACCCAACAACTTAGCTTTATTCCATTTCACCAATTTCCATTCAAATCTTTGATTTGATTTTCCTTTAATCAAAGCCCAACTATTTACTGATTTATTTGATTAGTTTATTTTTATTTTATTTTATTTTCTTTATCCATCCTTAAATTTTTAATTTACATTAATTATTGAATTTATTTATAATAAGGTTATTCAATTTGTACTTGAATTAGATTTGTTTACTCTCACACCAATTCTGTTTTAACTCAATTCAATATTACTTGTTTCCACAAGAATTTTATCTCATTCAATATTACCTATAACTCGATTGAATTCATTTAAATTCAATTTTATTTTAACTCAGCTTCAGTTAAATTTAACTACTTACAAATCTTAAAATTTTATTTCTCAATATATGAGCTCAAAATTTATTTATCTACTTAACAGCTTATATTGCTCATTTGGGTCATTTCGTCTTATAATCATAATTCCAGATTATTAATATATATAACACTTAGCATCTTAAGGTATAAATTTCCACCTCACAATTACAATCATTTTACCTTCAAACTTTATAGCCAATTAGGTTCATTTTGAACTGCAATTCCGTTTAACTTATCTCGGGTTAAGCTCCAATATGTTTCCCTATTTTCATTTACTTAAGTTAAATTTTAATTCCCGGATTAAAAATTTCCAATTTATACTTATTAATATCAACTTTACTTTCTAAGTCCCATAGTTGATTCATTTAAACTTTTCATATTATTTAAATAGAATTCTTATAATTCAATTGCCCGGTTTTAATTTCCAAAACCATTTTGAAATGATAACTACACTTACCTACTTGGTATATCAAATCAAAATTTCAAATTCCAAACACTTGTTTTTACCAAAGCAAATTTTCTCTATTTTGAAAATCTCTAAAACAACTTGTATATCCAACAAGCCCAAACAATATCATGGTCAACTATCCTGGCAGCAATCCATCACTTTAGAAACTCGAAAATGAATACTGATGATGTGGCCATCACCATCAGGATTATTTCCCAGCGACTGAAGTGAATTCAGTGCTTCCTTACTTCCACAATTGCCTCTCAAAACAATTTCCATTCAACAATATTTTCCAAAACAAATTCCATTATTTCCTTCAACTCTTTGGAAAAACATTTCAAGCATACCAAGATTTTTAGTTTAAATTCATTTAAACACTTTTCAAATTCCTGGGACTTAAATTCTAGTTTAATCAAATTTCAGTTATATTCCTTTTTATTTAAAATCATTCTTAAATAATTTTATTTGGTTATAAACCACTCACATTTAAAATTTTATTTGGTTGTAATATTAACAACCAATCATCCAAACATATATAATATTTTAGAAAAATATTTCTTTTATATCAAAATATAATTTTGGGTAAAATTATTTCATTTACCCTACCTTTAAAAACAATACCGTGTCCATATATCTTGTTTAAGAGTTTAGAAATCCCTATCGATGAAATGGCGTCCCACACATCGACTAGAATCCATAAACACTCAACAGATACTCAATACAATATAAAAACAATTTTATATTCACTAACGAGTACGCGCTCATATCTATTAATACTCTCAAACTCATTCTAGAGTTCTACAAACTCTATTTTATGAGTAATTCTTACCATAGCCAAGGTTATCACCAACCTATGCTCTGATACCAACTGTGACGACCCACCCTTTTACTACCAGAAAGACGTATCATCAACAAGAAAGAAAGGGATAGAAAATAGAAAAGAAAGAGAAAGAAAGAACAACAACATCAGAATCTCACAGCGGAACGGAACAAAATATAATATATCACATAAATAATACATAGTTTTTACATATACCAGAGTTATACAATATCAATATATATGATAGTCATACATACATCTATCACTACATACATTAGAGGTACAGTCCATATCAACTAACAAAGCGGAACTACATAAATAGCTATATACGTCTAGAATCTCCTGCTCCAAGCTCCTCCAGTAATCAAAGTCCAAAACCTATCACTTGGGTACTCATAAAAATTTGAGTACCCAAGAGTTTATAAAAAAACAAAATATAAACTCCGGATCAGACATGGGTCTGGTATGAGTAAACGGTTTAAAGATGTTTAACTTTGAAAAACATTTGAAAATAAAGGTATCACGTAAGACTCCCCACAAATAAATACGGGTAAGTTTTTACCTTACGCTAACCAAAACATTTCATAGAAAATCCAGTGATATTATAAAAGTGTCTAGGGTTCTCAAGTAAATAGAAAATAGCCGAAATTGTTACATCTATTAAATTCCAGCTACTAGCCACAAAAGTGGGTAATACAAATCAAAACCGTAGGGTCTCGTAGGGAAAATGGATTTCCAACAATGGCAGGGCTACTGGGGTACCGCCCGTCACAGTACGGGGCCTAGATCACCGCACCGAGGATCACTCCCGACCCCCTGCTACACAAGGCCGGAACCATTCCTTACTGAACAGTCCCGAACAAGATAAACCCCGCGGTTGTAGCTAGCAACCGCCCACACAGCCGAAAAACAAAGGGACATCTAGACAGGGGAAATATCTTGTCCTGCTTGGGCATGACCCACCTAACCTTGTTGCATCTCCCCTGTTTTAGCCATTCTCGGTTGATGAGGCTTGAGGCTGCGATTACCTTTAAAGAACATATCACTTTGAATGCTCATCGTCCGCCTGACGATGTGCTGAAAGCATTCAATCCATACAAGTTCGTTCCGGGTTCGAACGAAACCGAAGGCATTATCTCGTCACACTCATTTTGGAATCACCCTCAGAGTCAACGACGATAACCCTTGCATTCTAAAAGCACCATCTCGAACTTCATTTCAGGATTCACGACCTAACATTAAAATTGGATCGATGTGGTTTTCGAGGAATCAAAATTGATTCTTCCGATCCCGGTCTCATCGAATCCAAACGCCATTTTAAGGGCCAAGTTGTCTAATTAACTTAACGGTTTAAATAATTTAAATTCATCAATTGAATTAACATAGCATTTATCACAGATAAAACATATACAAGCATCATTGATATACATGACATATCACAGAGCATCACAGAATATCATAACATACATATCACAACCAAATATTCCACATAACAACTCATAAACAGTCATCTTTAAGTCTTATTTGTAATCAATTCAGTTTAGAATTAATTACCTGAGAGTTAACGCTTAACTCTATTTAATTTATCATTAATCAATTACTTATTTCATTTCAAATTGTTTAATTAATGATTTCTTAATTAGTTATTTAGTCCAATTTCATAATTATTTAATTTCACATTATCATTTACTTAATTACTCCTTAATCCAGTTATGTACTTTAATTAATCATTTAATTAATAGACTTAATTATTAATCAACTTAATTACCCATTTATTAACTGCTAATTACTTCCTTAACCCTTTATTTATTCTTAATTAAATTACTCGATTAATTAACTACTAATCATTCATAAATTGACTCAAGTAGTTAATTACAATTTTATCAATTATTTATAATCTATGATTAATTACAATTTAAGAGTAACTGTTCTTAATTTCTTTCCAAATTACTTTATATATATATATATATTAAATGTTCAACTTAACTAAACATTTTAAACATTAATGTTTAACTAAGGTTAACTAAGTTAATGTTTAACTAAGTTTGTTAAACATTGCACCTATATATTTCATTTCTTTAAGTTCAGTAGCTTGAACCCGAGATTTCTCTGTTAAACCCATGCGCTACTTCGAGTTTCCCACGCATAACTCCCTGAGACTTCCCTGCGCATACTTCTTCTTCCTCTCTTTTTATTTTATTTTATTTATACAGTAAGTTTAAATTGATAACTTAAATCAAACATCATTACTTCCCACACTCGAATGAAAACGACACAAAGGAAACCCACACAAATACGAGCACGACCCGAGGCATTTCGACTCTCCTTCTCGTACACAGGGTACGACCACGTAGCTGTGTCAGAAAGCATATCACCGCCACCGTACACGTGCACGGCGGCAGGGCTTGACTTCGACGATCGCCCACAATCCCAGTAAGTCACAAAGCATCACCAAGCACGTAATCCAAACTCAAATCATACCCAAAACTTCAAATTCAAAAATTGACTGAACGCCCCAAATAAAAACGGCAACAAACACTCGCAAACTGCCTTGTCACCACCACAGGGATCATCGGTCCCATCCATACTTCGTCCACGCCTTGACGACACAACACTCCTCCCTCTCCTACACTCACACGCAGCTCGGTTTCGATATGGTGGCAAAATCGATGATTTACAGAGAAGGATTTAATACCCAAAACAAACCCTAATAAAGTCTCGTGTTGGAAATAAAATCAATAGAAAAATTTATTCATATTTTTCCCGAGTTCATGGATGTATGAACTTGCTTCAATCCAAATGCCAACCCTTTTCATTGATTAAATTTTCTGAAATTGATAAAAATGTAATTTAACTTCAAGTTCGAACTGCTCATGAATTAAAAATGTAAAAATCCTCATTTTCGTTTTAAAAATCATAAATTTCAACAAGCCTTCAATTTATAAACTTAAATTAGATTTTCATAGTGGTTGAATTTTATCAATATTTTCTTTGATTACCTGTAAAACAGGTTTACAGTAATATACCTTCCCACTATATGTTTTAAACAATTTCAATCATCTTAATCTATGTTTAAATCTTATGTGTGGTCGCAAAATTTAAACCTAACACGGCTAACAGTAGATAACTTGAGTTTTTTTAAAGGAGCACTTTCACCTGCATCAATTCACACGGAGAAGTATATTCCAACACAGTATCATATTGCAGATCACAACACATATCATAAAATCACAGAAGTATTCGATTAAACTTAAAGCTTATGAATTTAGTTTACTCACCAAGTAACTTTGAACAGAAAGTGATTTTGATGAGGGAAACTGCAAGTTTGATTTATGAAAGCTTCATTGTTGTTTTGTTGTTGAGTTAAATCTAAGTTTTCAAAGCCATAAATGTTATCTCCCCTCCTTCTTTGATTCTCAGGTTTGCTTTAAGTTTAAGTTTTTTTTTATATAAATGAACTGATGATACATAGGTGGATATATATCGATGCTTTGAACAATACAGGTGATAACTGGACAGCTTCCATGTTTGACCAGACAAGAATTTTTGTATTATATTTCCTACACTATGACATGATATTGCAAATTTCGGCTGCAGGTACTTATTTGAACAACAAGTAGTGCTAATTAATGTTCATGCTCTTATTTAAGATAGCATGTATTTAGTGTTGACTGATAAGTACAAAACCCAGATTTTGATTTATGATATTAAAGTAAAAACTTGTTTTCTTATTTTCTTACATCTAATAAATGCTTATGCTTCATTTATGCTAACAAGTAATAAATGTTTCAGATTTTCTGTTTGTTTTGTACAGGCTATAGATTTTTTTCATTATTAATTTGAAGTGAAGCTTTTTCTTATGCATAAAAATGTTCCTGCAGCACATAACTTTATATTTAATCCATAGCATTGTGATTGTACAAAGATATTTATATATACTTTTTCTTTCCTTCAGGTTTATACAAGCTGGTTTAGAAATCTAATGAGCATACGTATGTTACTTTGTTCATTTCTTACTTAGCTTATAATTTTTTTCAAGTGTAGCTTGTACTTGTTTTCTTTGCATTATTCATTTATATATACAGGTTATATTTTTTCAACTTCTGATATGTTTGCTTAAAAGTTATTGTTAACATATTAGTTGTATTTTATTTGTTAATTAAATTTTCAGACATTTGATTTACCACATACTTATATTTATATATTTTAAGTTATAACTTATATTCGTATATTTATAATTTGACTTACATAAATATTAATAATTTATGTTGAACATTATCATCTATTTGTATTTGTTTCTCAAATGTTAACAATGTAAAATACTTTAATTTAGCTCTATACGGTAAATTCTATCAAGATATGTTAAGAATATTTTATTTTAAAATTTTCAATCATTATTATCTATATGTATCTTTTTATGCTAAATAGAAATAAAGTAAAGTATTTTAATTAATTGTATAGGATAGATTTTTATTGTGAATATTGTTTGAAATATTATTTTTTCAAATCCCAAATCAGTTTCCTTTTTAAAATACAGTTCATATAAATAAATGGCAGTATTTCCAAATCATATTTATTTTAATATGATCAATTACATTTTATTAAATTTAGATGAAGTATTTATTAAAATAACCGGGCCAAAATCCAAGGTCGTTACTTCCTCCCTCCTTAAAAGAATTTCGTCCCCGAAATTTAAAACAACAATTAATTCAAAAGCTTTTATATTCACAATCCAAACTTACATATCGTATATATATTAACAAACAAACCAACAGTCTATCCTAACAAACGACACTAACAATCTAAACACAAGTTCGGATAAGTTTCCCTAAAATTATCGAGAGTTGGTCTCTCGATGACCAACAATCCAAACTGGATTCCTGACCATAGTCAAATTTGATTTGTCTTCCAAATTCCTGAACTAATGATTTAACAACAATGATGAATCATGAGCAAATTTCTAAGATAGGATATAATGATTTAACAACAATGATGAATCATGAGCAAATTTCCTGATATATATATGGAATACACAATGAATTTCAGATATCCACTCTGGCAATTCAATTTTGAAATTTACAATATTAATTCTTCCCAATTTATTGACTTGTTTACATAATTTCAATATTTATTCAATCAAGCCCATATGATGTACATATACCATTCGTACGCAATACCAAATCCGATCGCTCGCTCGATCACAAAATTTCACTTCCGAACTAGTATCGTTCCCCCGACTTCCTAGTACGGACACAGAACTGGTTTCTTGATCAAAAACCGTCATTCTCCTTGCATAGTCACAACTATGATAGAGAATTTCCAGAATCAATCAAAATCCACATCCATGGTTCGTCGTCGAAAATCGAGTGAAAAATCCTAACTCGGATTGATATAACTATCTCGAAATTCTATGCTCGAATCTGGATCAGTTTGTTATGCGAATAAAATAATATACATTCATCCTTCGTATTTACATCCATTGACTATCAACCAAATCAATTTTCTTTTATTCACATTATCCTGATTCTATCCACTTAGAATAATTTTTCCCAACATCAAATTTTACTTAAGAATTCCACCATTCATTTCTTAAGCTTAATATAAACATTATATATACTCTTATATTATTACTCTGCCACTTTAGCCTTTATATCTTCTTGTTTAAATCAGAATTACCAATTCCATATGAATTCAATTTTCTTAACTCTGAATATTGAACTTTTATTGACCAATTTATAACTGATTCCTACTATTATTTTAAATTAGTTTCATTCATTAGTTTACTTTAAATTTCCAATTTGAAATTGCTTTGTTGCTAAAAATATTTTTTTTTATATAGTTTTCAAATTCTGAAAAGCTTTGACGTATTCTCCATTTGTTTAGCATTACATATTTCCATAAGCACATATGTGAGGTTTCTAACACTTGTTACAATTATTTCCAATCAATTTTAAAACCATTCCTTTTAGTTAAAGTGACTTACACTTACTTGCTTAGACATATAATCCATTTGAGCAAAACAAACTCATATTCAAAATCATCCTATTTTGCTTCCAATAATTCATAGAATTTATCTAATTCTCATGTACTTCAAACAACCCATTTCCATATGCAATTTAACAATATTATTGTGAATAGATAATCACTTAAGCTTTAGAACAAATTTTAAATTGATTCCAATTCAATTTACACTTGATTTCATCCCAATTAAATTATTCACAATCCTTTCGTTGCATTTTCTTTCATTTCAACAGGTTAGATCCCAAACCATTTTTTTAAACTTGACAACCAATGTTTTAAATAATCATTTCACTATTTACTTAATTCATTTATTTTCTTCAAACTGTTCCACCCAACAAATTAGGTTTATTCTATTTCACCAATTTCCATTCAAATCTTTGATTTGATTTTCCTTTAATCAAAGCCTAACTATTTACTGATTTATTTGATTGGTTTATTTTTTTTTTCTTTTTCTTTATCCATCCTTAAATTTTTAATTTACATTAACAATTCATTATTGAATTTATTTATAATAAGGTTATTCAATTTGTACCTGAATTAGATTTGTTTACTCTCACACCAATTCTATTTTAATTCAATTTAATGTTACTTATTTCCATAAGAATTTTATCTCATTCAATATTACCTATAACTCGATTGAATTCATTTAAATTCAATTTTATTTTAACTCAGCTTCAGTTAAATTTAACTACTTACAAATCTTAAAATTTTATTTCTCAATATATGAGCTCAAAATTTATTTATCTACTTAACAGCTTATATTGCTCATTTGGGTCATTTCATCTTATAATCATAATTCCAAATTATTTATATATATAACACTTAGCATCTTAAGGTATAAATTTCCACCTCACAATTACAATCATTTTACCTTCAAACTTTATAGCCAATTAGGTTCATTTTGAACTACAATTCCATTTAACTTATCTCGGGTTAAGCTCCAATATGTTTCCCTATTTTCATTTACTTAAGTTAAATTTTAATTCCCGGATTAAAAATTTCCAATTTCTACTTATTAATATCAACTTTACTTTCTAAGTCCCATAGTTGATTCATTTAAACTTTTCATATTATTTAAATAGAATTCTTATAATTCAATTGCCCGGTTTTCATTCCCAAACCATTTTGAAATGATAACTACACTTACCTACTTGGTATATCAAATCAAAATTTCAAATTCCAAACACTTGTTTTTACCAAAACAAATTTTCTCTATTTTGAAAATCTCTAAAACAACTTGTATATCCAACAAGCCCAAACAATATCATGGTCAACTATCCTGGCAGCAATCCATCACTTTAGAAACTCGAAAATGAATACTGATGATGTGGCCATCACCATCAGGATTATTTCCCAACGACTGAAGTGAATTCGGTGCTTCCTTACTTCCACAATTGCCTCTCAAAACAATTTCCATTCAACAATATTTTCCAAAACAAATTCCATTATTTCCTTCAACTCTTTGGAAAAATATTTCAAGCATACCAAGATTTTTAATTTAGATTCATTTAAACACTTTTCAAATTCCCGTGACTTAAATTCTAATTTAATCAAATTTCAGTTATATTCCTTTTTATTTAAAATCATTCTTAAATAATTTTATTTGGTTATAAACCACTCACATTTAAAATTTTATTTGGTTGTAATATTAACAACCAATCATCCAAACATATATAATATTTTAGAAAAATATTTCTTTTATATCAAACTATAATTTTGGGTTAAATTATTTCATTTACCCTACCTTTAAAAACAATACTATGTCGATTTATATTGTTTAAGTGTTTAGAAATCCCTATCGATGAAATGGCGTCCCACACATCGACCAGAATCCATAAACACTCAACAGATACATCAGTCCAATATAAAAACAATTTTATATTCACTAACAAGTACGCGCTTATATCTATTAATACTCTCAAACTCATTCTAGAGTTCTACAAACTCTATTCTATGAGTAATTCTTACCAGAACCAAGGTTATCACCAACCTATGCTCTGATACCAACTGTGACGACCCGTCCTTCTACTACCAGAAAGACGTATCATCAATAAGAAAGAAAGGGATAGAAAATAGAAAAGAAAGAGAAAGAAAGAACAACAACATTAGAATCTCACAGCGGAACGGAACAAAATATAATATATCACATAAATAATACATAGTTTTTACATATACCAGAGTTATACAATATCAATATATATGACAGTCATACATACATCTATCACTACATACATCAGAGGTACCGTCCATATCAACTAACACAGCGGAACTACATAAATAGCTATATACGTCTGGAATCTCCTGCTCCAAGCTCCTCTAGTAATCAAAGTCCAAAACCTATCACTTGGCTACTCATAAAAATTTGAGTACCCAAGAGTTTATAAAAAACAAAATATAAACTCCGGGTTGGACATGGGTCTGGTATGAGTAAACGGTTTAAAGTTGTTTAACTTTGAAAAACATTTGAAAATAAAGGTATCACGTAAGACTCCCCACAAATAAATACGGGTAAGTTTTTACCTTACGCTAACGAAAACATTTCATAGGAAATCCAGTGATATTATAGTAGTGTCTAGGCTTTTCAAGTAAATAGAAATTAGGCGAAATTGTTACATCTATTAAATTCCAGCTACTAGCCACAAAAGTGGGTAATACAAATCAAAACCGTAGGGTCTCGTAGGGAAAATGGATTTCCAACAATGGCAGGGCTACTGGGGTACCGCCCGTTACAGTACGGGGCCTAGATCACCGTACCGAGGATCACTCCCGACCCCCTGCTACACAAGGCCGGAACCATTCCTTACTGAACAGTCCCGAACAAGATAAACCCCGTGGTTGTAGCTAGCAACCGCCCACACAGCCGAAAAACAAAGGGACATCTAGACAGGGGAAATATCTTGTCCTGCTTGGGCATGACTCACCTAACCTTGTTGCATCTCCCCTGTTTTAGCCATTCCCGGTTGATGAGGCTTGAGGCCGCGATTACCTTTAAAGAACATATCACTTAGAATGCTCAACGTCCGCCTGACGATGTGCTGAAAGCATTCAATCCATACAAGTTCGTTCCGGGTTCGAACGAAACCGAAGGCATTATCTCGTCACACTCATTTTGGAATCACCCTCAGAGTCAACCACGATAACCCTTGCATTCTAAAAGCACCATCTCGAACTTCATTTCAGGATTCACGACCTAACGTTTAAATTGGATCGATGTGGTTTTCGGGGAATCAAAATTGATTCTTCCGATCCCGGTCTCATCGAATCCAAACGCCATTTTAAGGGCCAAGTTGTCTAATTAACTTAATGGTTTAAATAATTTAAATTCATCAATTGAATTAACATAGCATTTATCACAGATAAAACATATACAAGCATCAAAGATATACATGACATATCACAGAGCATCACAGAATATCATAGCATAGATATCACAACCAGATATTCCACATAACAACCCATAAACAGTCATCTTTAAGTCTTATTTGTAATCAATTCAGTTTAGAATTAATTACCTGAAAGTTAACCGCTTAACTCTATTTAATTTATCATTAATCAATTACTTATTTCATTTCAAATTGTTTAATTAATGATTTCTTAATTAGTTATTTAGTCCAATTTCATAATTATTTAATTTCACATTATCATTCACTTAATTACTCCTTAATCCAGTTATGTACTTTAATTAATCATTTAATTAATAGTCTTAATTATTAATCAACTTAATTACCCATTTATTAACTGCTAATTACTTCCTTAACCCTTTATTTATTCTTAATTAAATTACTCGATTAATTAACTACTAATCATTCATAAATTGACTCAAGTAGTTAATTACAATTTTATCAATTATTTATAATCTATGATTAATTACAATTTAAGAGTAACTGTTCTTAATTTCTTTCCAAATTACTTTATATATATATGTATGTGTATATATATATATATATATATATATATTAAATGTTCAACTTAACTAAACATTTTAAACATTAATGTTTAACTAAGTTAACTAAGTTAATGTTTAACTAAGTTTGTTAAACATTGCACCTATATATTTCATTTCTTTAAGTTTAGTAGTTTGAACCCGAGATTTCCCTGTTAAACCCATGCGCTACTTCGAGTTTCCCACGCATAACACCCTGAGACTTCCCTGCGCATACTTCTTCTTCCTCTTTTTTTTATTTATACAGTAAGTTTAAATTGATAACTTAAATCAAACATCATTACTTCCCACACTCGAATGAAAACGACACGAAGGAAACCCACACCCATACGAGCACGACCCGAGGCATTTCGACTCTCCTTGTCGTATACAGGGTGCGACCACGTAGCTGTGTCAGAAAGCATATCGCCACCGCCGTACACGTGCACGGCGGCAGGGCTTGACTTCGACGATCGCCCACAATCTTAGCAAGTCACAAAGCATCACCAAGCACGTAATCCAAACTCAAATCATACCCAAAACTTCAAATTCAAAAATTGACTGAACGCCCCAAATAAAAACGGCAAAAAACACTCGAAAACTGCCTTGTCACCACGACAGGGATCATCGGTCCCATCCATACTTCGTCCACGCCTTGACGACACAACACTCCTCCCTCTCCTACACTCACACGCAGCTCGGTTTCGATATGGTGGCAAAATCGATGATTTACAGAGAAGGATTTAATACCCAAAACAAACCCTAATAAAGTCTCGTGTTGGAAATAAAATCAATAGAAAAATTTATTCATATTTTTCCCGAGTTCATGGATGTATGAACTTGCTTTAATCCAAATGCCAACCCTTTTCATTGATTAAATTTTCTGAAATTGATAAAAATGTAGTTTAACTTCAAATTCGAACTGCTCATGAATTACAAATGTAAAAATCCTCATTTTCGTTTTAAAAATCATAAATTTCAACAAGCCTTCAATTTATAAACTTAAATTAGATTTTCATAGTGGTTGAATTTTATCAATATTTTCTTTGATTACCTGTAAAACAGGTTTACAGTAATATACCTTCCCACTATATGTTTTAAACAATTTCAATCATCTTAATCTATGTTTAAATCTTATGTGTGGTCGCAAAATTTAAACCTAACAAGGCTAACAGTAGATAATTTGAGTTTTTTTAAAGGAGCACTTCCACCTGCATCAATTCACACGGAGAAGTATATTCCAACACAGTATCATATTGCAGATCATAACACATATCATAAAATCACAGACGTATTCGATTAAACTTAAAGCTTATGAATTTAGTTTACTCACCAAGTAACTTTGAACAGAAAGTGATTTTGATGAGGGAAACTGAAAGTTTGATTTCTGAAAGCTTCACTGTTGTTTTGTTGTTGAGTTAAATCTAAGTTTTCAAAGCCACAAATGTTTATCTCCCCTCCTTCTTTGATTCTCAAGTTTGCTTTAATTTAAGTTTTTTTTTATTTTTTATAAATGTACTGATGATACATAGGTGGATATATATGGATGCTTTGAACAATATAGGTGATAACTGGACAGCCTCCATGTTTGACCAGACAAGAATTTTTGTATTAAATTTCCTACACTATGACATAATATTGCAAATTTCGGCTGCAGGTACTTATTTGAACAACAAGTAGTGCAAATTAATGTTCATGCTCTTATTTAAGATAGCATGTATTTAGTGTTGACTGATAAGTACAAAACCCAGATTTTGTTTTATCAGATTAAAGTACAAACTTTTTTTCTTATTTGCCTACATCTAATAAATGCTTATGCTTCATTTATGCTAACAAGTAATAAATGTTTCAGATTTTCTGTTTGTTTTGTACAGGCTACAGATTTTTTTCATTATTAATTTGAAGTGAAGCTTTGCTTTTCTTATGCATAAAAATGTTCCTGCAGCACATAACTTTATATTTAATTCATAGCATTGTGATTGTACAAAGATATTTATATATACTTTTTCTTTCCTTCAGGTTTATACAACCTGGTTTAGAAATCTAATGAGCATACATATGTTACTTTGTTCATTTCTTACTTAGCTTATAATTTTTTTCAAGTGTAGCTTGGACTTGTTTTCTTTGCATTATTCATTTGTATATACAGGTTATATTTTTTCAACTTTGATATGTTTGCTTAAAATTTATTGTTAACATATTAGTTTTATTTTATTTGTTAATTAAATTTTCAAACATTTGATTTACCACATGCTTATATTTATATATTTTAAGTTATAACTTATATTCGTATATTTATAATTTGACTTACATAAATATTAATAATTTATGTTGAACATTATCATCTATTTGTATTTGTTTCTCAAATGTTAACAATGTAAAATACTTTAATTTAGCTCTATATGGTAAATTCTATCAAGATATTGTTAAGAATCTTTTATTTTAAAATTTTCAATCATTATTATCTATATGTATCTTTTTATACTAAATAGAAATAAAGTAAAGTATTTTAATTAATTATATAGGATAGATTTTTATTGTGAATATTGTTTGAAATATATTTTTTCAAATCCCAAATCAATTTCCTTTTTAAAATACAGTTCATATAAATAAATGGCCGTATTTCCAAATCATATTTATTTTAATATGATCAATTACATTTTATTAAATTTAGATGAAGTATTTATTAAAATAACGGGCCAAAATCCAGGGTCGTTACAAAGTTGAAAGCTCGAAAAATTGGTCCAGTGGAAATCTTGAAGAAGATAAATGAAAATGTGTATCAGTTGAGATTGCCAGATAATGTTCATATTTCTGATGTTTTCAATGTCAAACACTTAATTCCGTGTTATGGGGAGATGCTTGAAGAGGAGAACGTGAATTCGAGGACGAATTCTTTTCAACCAGGGGAGGATGATGCAGCGCTTACCTTGAATCGCGCCGCCATAAGTCGAAGAAGAAGACCTCTCTTCATCTTTAGGTCGCGAGCGACCTACCGTATGTCGCAAATCAAAGGCCGACCTTCCCTAGGTCGCGAACCCTTCACCGAGCCATCATACGTCGCTACGCGACCTAACTTCTTCCTCGATTCGTTAAGTCGCGTGCACGAAGGTCGTGAAGAAGAAGGTCGCGCTACCAGCCTAAGCCGTGAAACCCTAGGTCGCGATCAAGATGCGAATACATGCCACTCCTCTCTAGCTTGGTGTCGTACTCCTTTTAGGTCGTGAACGAAGTAAAGTCGCTGCCAATTCCTTAAGTCGCTAATTGTTTTGTTTAGGTCGTTGATTTTTGTAACGACCCAATATTTTCAACCATTCGCATCCGCACATTGTCGGACTTGAATTGTTCAAAATACTGCGTTGTAGAATAAATTTGGCAAAACTCAGAATATACAATAAATAGATCACAGAATCACATACACAGATATCAGAATCTCGCAGCGGAAATTAAAAATTTAGTGGTTCATGAAGCCACTGATATAACTTCAACAAAACAGAACTTACATTGTCTATAATCCTCAATACAAATTTTAAGACATAAATAGAGATAGAGTCTTCAAAGTCTTGAATTCCAGAAAAGATAAAGGCTGAAACAACTTCCAGCAGCGCGAATGATCTACTGGGTGTCCTAGCTACGGAGAAGAAATTGAAGCTGCAACTCAGGCTGACCCGAGCGAAAAATAAAACATAACACTCGAGTCAGGACATACATACTTATATAATGTAAGCTAATTCAAGTGTACTGTAATATAGAGCAAGTAACTTAAAGGATGCTTGGGACCGCCCATCCTCTAAGGATCCGTCAAACTATTTACTATGTAGTATATTGCGCTATTATAATAGTGTCTATTTATAAAATAAACATACTTTTAAATAGCATTAAGGCTTTACATTTTCCACCTTAACACGTAATAGTCCCAGTAGTCCATCCAATATCATAGCTCCTCCTGATCGGGAAGCAACTAGAGGATACCACACGGGCTACGGGAGAAATCTAAACTCGTACAAGGCTCGGTATGGTAGATGACACGGCACAACTAGGCAATGCCAGGGTAGATATACCAATTGCTATCCAGGCTGGTGGAAACGCGTAGCCGCAGTTACCGCCCACCTCGGACTAACTCCCCAAAATCAAAATATAGAGGTGGCCACCGAATCAATCCAAAATCATAGTATAATATCGAAGAGGAGCGTCCGATCAGAGGAATGACCTCATTGGCCTGGAATTGCTCCTGTTTTAGCCACCTTATGCCAACTCACGGGAGTCGGGTCCACGTATTTACCTTACAGGAAACGCCACCACCGACCTACTTCATTCTGGAATCTCCACCGCGTACACGGTTGGTCAAAGTGGTTTTCGGTATCGACAGAGAGTATGTCCATATCCGATCCCGGTCTCTTTGCCAACCCATCGTTATTATAACCCGTGGTCATTTAAAAACAATTTATACTTTAAAACCAGTATAAACATTTCCATTTCAAAACTATAAATACGATATCATTTAAAACCCAAAACAACATGATATCGTTATATTCAAATATAATTCTTTTCCAAAACCATACTGCTTAAAATTTATAATATCTGGAAACCAAATATTTGAATTATACCTTTAAACCATAATATATTGGAAATTTTTCTTTAAAAAACATAACTCCCAAAACACAAATGGTTTGGATATAAATGGTTTAACTTTATGGTTACTTTGTAAAGAAGATAATTTACATAGCTTTACAAATATATTTCTTTATTTTAAACCATAATTTAAATATCACTTCATGTTCCCAAGACCATTTCAATTCCTATATATATATCCAATTGGAGTATTAATATTCAAAACTAAGGTTGGATATTTTTTTCTTTCAACAAATTAGTGTTTATTATTTCGTCTTGAATATTCCCATAAATTCCATAGATAAAACTCCAAAATTATGCCATTAAATAATTTCAAAATTTACTTAACACTAGAATGTTCATCTTAAATTTATTAAGAAAAATCCAGTTATAAATCTCATATCTTAAAGGTCTCCAAAACTTAAACATAAATATAATTTATCAAATTCCTTAAATTTCAAAACAATCAAATTCCAGATTCTATAGCACTTAGGAAATGCTACCTAAAGTTACGGGTAAAACTAGTCCAATTTCAAAAGACAGCATTTAAATGCTTTAGTAGATTGTTTAACTTAATAAATATTTCCAAATATAACTTATATATATATTTCTTAACTGAAATCTTATCCTTTCAAAAATCCAGAATTTCCAAAATAAGTTATATTCCAAAATTTTATTCAAATATTTATTTATTTATTTATTAACATTTATAACTCATTCAAAATCAATATAAAATCCTTTAAAGATATTAAATCAAATATTTAACTTCCAAAATAATTTTAAATATTTCAGAAAATATTATAAGGACCACGGGCCTGTATATAGTTCTCTAGCCTAGGTCAAGTGATACGGATTTATATCATTTCAATCCGTAATTTACAAACCCCGGGTTCTATCATTTCAAACCCGCAATCCCAAGTTAACAGTTAAACAGTTAACATAATAATAGCACAGTAATCATCATTTAGGCCTATCATTTCAGCCCACAACAATCTAAATTTAACAGGGAACTTGCAGTGGTGATTTAAGCAGTAAATAACAATTAAAAATATAACTGCAGAAATAATATAACAGATAAATAACTGATGAGATGTCAATTTAAATGGGTTCATCATTCTACATCATACTACAGACAGATAATATCTAAATAGAATGTTTACACATACACTTGCGATAATTTACACAATATATGTACATATGTCTGGTGAGAAAAACTCACCTGAAAGTTGCAGAAAATTTGAATACAAAACGACGATTCACCGATAAAGCACGACAGAGAATAACGATCAAATTCTTCTGACGTAGATTCAAATCTAGAACAAAATTTCAATTATGGAATACGTGACTTAAAAATTTACGATCAAAGAAAATGAGAATAGAACGGGGTTTGTTTGCTTTGCTCGACCACTCCACCGTGTACCGTGACCAAAACATACCCTAAACGAGAACCGGGTAACACTAAACTACGACAAAATTTCTAAAGGCTGACTGACAGAAGGTGAAGTTTTCCTACTCTATACTTTGTACATGTGCACACTCGTATCCCATGCAAACTCACGCCATGAATAGAACATAACACTTCCCTGTGTCCAAAATTTTTACCCTGAGAAAAACTCAACTGCTTCGGGCCAAGCAAGTCGTTGCTTCGAGTCAGCACCTATATTGCTTCGAGTTAAATATGTCAAATCTACGGGTCATATGCAAAACTGGTGAACACTTATCCCTATTTCTCTGTTATCCGAATACTTACAGATGCCCATGTTTGTGTTGCCCAACTATCTTCTAACTCATATTTACTTCTAGAATTCAGCTTCACCATCAGATTTTTTTTTTTTTTTTTTTTTTTTTTCTCTTTTTTTTTTCTTTTTTTTTTTTTTTCTTTTTTTTTTTAAAACCTAGTTGTTCCCCATTTCTACCCAGGCTGATACTAACTAAATATGCAGGCATGTATTACTAAATATGCAGACATGCACAACAGGGATGAAGTACTAACAGTACATAAAATGGAGATGAAGACTTCAACACCCAGGAAAACAATGACCAGACCAAAGTGCAACATTATGGATGCAATATAGATATGAAACTGAAACATATTAGATAATGTAAACTGGAATGGATATGAAGACTGAACATATCAAAAATTTTGAAAATACAAAGTTTCAAAATGAACCCAATAGGCTACAGTTACAAAACTCAAGTGAAGCAAATAATGCAACAGTAGCAGGTATATATGAATACAACCTCAATGCAGACAAGCAGACACACTATCTACATACATATATAACATCAAGCTATGATTCAAACAACAAGATAACATATGGTTTCAAGGGTCTGTTCATATTGTAAGAGCAGAGATATGGGATGCAGACAACTAAAGCATGGTACGAAGCAACATGTAACATTTCACATTTTATCAAAGTAATATAAGACAGTAGTGTGCAACTTGACATGCAAACTGCCACAAGACCAATTCAAGTGAAAATACCCAACTCAAATAAACCAACTAATGCAGACTGTCAAAAAAAAAAAATGGATCAATAATGCAACCAGGTTATAAGGGACAAGCTATTAATACCTGTACAAGACTGCAACAATTCGAATGAGGGTGAACTCAAATGCATACAACAATTCAAAGTGCAAAGTGAGGATCATCATGCATGGACAGTGCAATGTGACTGAATACAAGTCAATGCCAAGAAAATGCAATACAAATAGGCAAACAAAATGGAAATGAAGACTGGAGCAACATGAGGCATGCAATACTCAGTACATATCTTTATTACAAGAACAATTATGCACTTCAACTACTTAGTTAAACAAAGTATTTTAGTAGCATCTGCACTTACCAACTTATCAATTTAAAAACAAAAACTTGGTGCAGCTGTTCTTATCAGTTTAAATCAAAAATTGATATCATTTGTTCTTAACAGTTTAAACAAAAAAAAAAAAAAAATCAAATAGTATCTGTTCTTATTAGAATTAAAACAAAACCAAGTAGTATCTGTTCTTGACAATTTTAAAACAACCCAAATAGTATCTGTTATTATCAATTTAAAAAGAACAAAGTTATGAAAGTATTAGTGGTTATCAATTTAAAACAAATCGCAATTACTGTCTGTTCCTACCAGTTTAAAACTTAAAACTAATAACATCTATATCATAATCATATGCAGACTTGCCAAACTTCCTAGCCTAGACAACAAGTCACAGATCTACACACAATAATTATGGACATAACTCGTACAACATGGGGAGGCCGAGCAAGGTGATGAAGAAAATCAGAAAATGAAGAAGAAGCAAATCTGGACGAAAGGAAAAAATGCTATTACCTGATAGATCTCGGGCTCAAGAAGGAGGCAAGGCAGAGCGAATAGTGGAAGGGAAAAAGAGCTGGTGTAAATATAGATGATGTTTGTGAAGTTCCATGGGGATCATAAGTGTAGATAACGCATCAGTTTTTAAAGAGCTTTTTCATGTGTGATTGTACTTTTGATATGTATATAGGCTATGAATAGGTGCATAGTTCGAACGTTATATAGTAAAACTTAATTTTTGAGGCATCAGTTTCTTTTACTTACGTGATTTAAGGAATGGGATAGATATATAGTGGTTTGAATGTAACTGATGAGCTACATCAGTGGAGGAGATAAATCAATAGTTATAATTTATGCGAGATGCCAGAATTGCAAGCCTTGATTTGTTGATAAATAGTGGTTTAAATCTTTGTATGAAAATATGTGTGAATGCAAAAGTCAGTGAGTTACATGGCTGAAAGGAAGGAGTGCATCAGTTATTCTTTAAAAATAGGTAAGAGGTTCGAACGTTTCTAGTAGAAAACTTGATTTTTATACTGACAAATATTTGGACCATGCATTTGATTCGTCTCAGTTTTATTTGTTTTCTTAAGTATCAGTTTTATTTTTAACTGTGTAAATATGAATACGTGTGTGATGATTCATTTATTTTTAAATAAATTTTGATTTGTATTAAATATGTTTACAAATGTATTTGGACGTTGCAAAATTGGAAAAATATGATCTGTGGCAAGATCAGAGGAAGAGCAATCAGTGGTTTATGACATCAGTTACAAAAGGAATGAAATAAAGGGAGGGACCGAGAGTTACACCACATATAAAGTTTAAAAATATGTAAATATGAATGCGTGATTTCAGCATGCTTTAAATCCCTTATTTAGTTTGATTAAAATAAATGAAATGGCTAGACTTAAGAATTAATTTATGAAAGAAAACTGACATGCGGAGGCAAGTGTAAATGAGTATATTACGTGATTAAGGAAACCCCTGATTTAGCATGTCACATAAGAATGGTAAATGTTAACCGTTTCAAATAATTAACAATTTCTAACCTTGCACTTGAATGTTTTAAACTGTTGCACGGTCCAAGGGAGAGAGAGCTATCAGTTTATAGGAAGGTAAATGTGTTATATGCGTGATTTAAGGTAGAGCCATTTGCAAGCAGAAAATGGGAAAGGTTGGAATTTGCTTCCAATAATATGTCTTGGCTGTAACGCAAAAGCTTGGTTTAAGGCATACGTTGATTTATCTTTAGACATGCAAACTTTTAATATCCCATTTGTTGCAAACTAAACAGTGTGATATAAGATTTAGGCAGTTACACAACTGGATTTAATGTATGCGTGATTTAAGTTTGATGGCTGATATAAGTGCAAAGGAAAAATATCAGAGAGGGATTTGAACGTTACTTAAAAATCAAAACTGAAACGGAAATTTAAAAGAGGGAGAGTTGATTTTCTTAGATGTGAACGGTAACAAAAAGATTTGTACACAGGGGTTGATTTTGCACTGATGTAGGGATGAACGTATGTAATACAATTTATTTTATCAATCGGTCAGTTAACGAATAATAAAATAATGTTTGGTATAAAATCACTGACTGATGTTTCTCTCCAAAATATTTGGAAACACGATTTTTACACTACGTTAAACAGACGCAGTCAAAATATCAAAAATTTCTGTAAAATAACATTTTAAAAACACACGTTTTATTACGTTGCTTTATACCCTAAAATTTGACGCGTCTTTTAAACGCGAAATTTTACAGTTTAAACATAGCTTAAATTTTTTTACAGTTAATATTAGATTTTATTGACATATACAATTTTATAAAATATATCTTCAAATTAAATAATTAACTATATTGTTAAACACAATTTATATAAATACATTTTTAAAATTAAATAATTAATAATAAAATAAATATCTAAAAACTAGGGCTGTTACACTCTCCCCCACTTAAGAACTTTTCGTCCTCGAAAAGGAACGAAAGAAGAGAAACAAAGAAGATAAGCTAGATAGACAAGAATCTTAAACGGATAGTTCCGGATTTGAAGCACGAAGAAGGTTCTCTAGAATTGGTTTTACCCCTTCAGTTTGACTGTCAGTCTATGGGTGCTCAGCGGTGCTCAGGTCCCGATGAGTAACAAAGATCTCAAAGATTATAGAAAGATTTCTAAATAGACTGGTATAAGCGATAGCATCCCAATCCGTAGCAGATAAGGAAACCAAGGACATTTAAAGATAGTTCAAAACAAAATAAGATAATAAATTTGAGATCATAATATTTTGAAAATCATTACGATTTATAGATATTATCATTTGGAAATCATACTACTAAAATCATAACCCTTTTAAAATAATCTTCATTTATTTAATTATAAATTTTCAAACATTATATTTTTAGAATAGCAGCACTGATAATATGTTATAGTAGATATGATAGTATTCCTAATCAGTTTATTATTTTCTTAACTCTAAATTCTTAACAAATATCCTAACCACTTTATTTGAAATACCTATTTTAAAAAAATAAGATATTCCTTCAATAAAAATTTTTATCCGAAACCCAAAATCTCAATTATCAAATTTAGCAATATTAGAATATGTCCTAACTATTTAAATCATAATTATTCACTTAGGGAATAACTTTAATTAGAATTTCTTAGTTAGATTTAAGGTTCCATGTTAAATCAACTTTGATTATTAGGTTCCTTTGAATAAATTTCTTAAATTCCTTTTTCTATATCTACCTCTATTTATCTTTTACAACTAAAATTTTAGTGTATAACATTTATTATAACCACCTAAATTTTAATTATAAAATCCCCTTTTTATAATGTATATTATCCAATTACATTGTTAACTTTTGAAACTCAAGGTAAGTTATATTGAATGGAATTGAGTATTATACAACTAAACTTTCAAATTCAATTATTTCCTGTTGGAATTTCTTATTCAAATTTATTTTTATTAAATTATTCCTCAAGATAAAACTTAAGAATTAAATTTCTGATTCTTCTTCAAACCATTTAGAGATAAATAAATATATATACATAATATGTCAAATCAAATATAAATTATATATATTAAGTCATACTTTAGAAATTCAAATCAATTAAAATCTCAAGGAAACACTGTAGCCAGACTACAGAATGGTCTTTTCACTTCGAAACTCGAAAATGAATGTCGATGATGCTGCAGTCATCACCGAAATTATTTTCCAGTGACAAAGAGAAAAGCACTAATTTTAAAATTTCTTTGGAAACAAATTTCTATACAAAAATACTTATTACATCCTTTTAAAATTTAAACACAAGGTTTGAAATCATCAGAAATTTAATTCTCAAGTTTTAGTTTTAAATTCATTTCTGTTTCCAAATTAATTTATAACCATTGTTTTATATTCACTTATTTATTAGACAAACACATGGCTTACAACACCATAAATAAAATCAAAACTATTATCTCTTGACAACTAGTTAAATTAATTATAAAATTTTGAAAATTATACTCATATATATAATATTAGATTTTAATTTCAAATATAGGAATAAACTTCTCAACCAGGATAGAGACTCAAATTTGATGAACTCAAATCAAATAGAATTCAAGATAAATTGAAATCAGAAGATCAGAATAAGGAAACTGGGTAAGTCTATATAAGTCGCGGACAACCTTGACCTAGTCATCCGTGACTTAAAGAGCCATATCGATGTGGTTGGGGTAAATCTACATTTGATCCGAAGAGATAGAATTTGGAATAACCAAAGATACTAGCATATAAACCGAGGATAAATATAAATCTCCGGTGAATCAATGCTAATGGTAAAGGAGTTTCACCCCTTTATTAGAATAATGGCGAGACCGCCAATTTACAATAAAGATCATCCGAAGTGGAGTTATGAGATACTCCAGAATCTAAAGCAGATGAAAAAGTGAGTGATACGAATGAGCTTTGGAACCGTAGGGAATGTTCCAAAATTCGAAAAGAGAGTGGTTCAATCTCGAATGAACGTGATTCTGTAAATCAAATTTACCATACATTCTAAGTTTTGCCTAGAACCAAAGCTCTGATACCAAATGTAACGACCCAATATTTTCAACCATTCGCATCCGCACATTGTCGGACTTGAATTGTTCAAAATACTGCGTTGTAGAATAAATTTGGCAAAACTCAGAATATACAATAAATAGATCACAGAATCACATACACAGATATCAGAATCTCGCAGCGGAAATTAAAAATTTAGTGGTTCATGAAGCCACTGATATAACTTCAACAAAACAGAACTTACATTGTCTATAATCCTCAATACAAATTTTAAGACATAAATAGAGATAGAGTCTTCAAAGTCTTGAATTCCAGAAAAGATAAAGGCTGAAACAACTTCCAGCAGCGCGAATGATCTACTGGGTGTCCTAGCTACGGAGAAGAAATTGAAGCTGCAACTCAGGCTGACCCGAGCGAAAAATAAAACATAACACTCGAGTCAGGACATACATACTTATATAATGTAAGCTAATTCAAGTGTACTGTAATATAGAGCAAGTAACTTAAAGGATGCTTGGGACCGCCCATCCTCTAAGGATCCGTCAAACTATTTACTATGTAGTATATTGCGCTATTATAATAGTGTCTATTTATAAAATAAACATACTTTTAAATAGCATTAAGGCTTTACATTTTCCACCTTAACACGTAATAGTCCCAGTAGTCCATCCAATATCATAGCTCCTCCTGATCGGGAAGCAACTAGAGGATACCACACGGGCTACGGGAGAAATCTAAACTCGTACAAGGCTCGGTATGGTAGATGACACGGCACAACTAGGCAATGCCAGGGTAGATATACCAATTGCTATCCAGGCTGGTGGAAACGCGTAGCCGCAGTTACCGCCCACCTCGGACTAACTCCCCAAAATCAAAATATAGAGGTGGCCACCGAATCAATCCAAAATCATAGTATAATATCGAAGAGGAGCGTCCGATCAGAGGAATGACCTCATTGGCCTGGAATTGCTCCTGTTTTAGCCACCTTATGCCAACTCACGGGAGTCGGGTCCACGTATTTACCTTACAGGAAACGCCACCACCGACCTACTTCATTCTGGAATCTCCACCGCGTACACGGTTGGTCAAAGTGGTTTTCGGTATCGACAGAGAGTATGTCCATATCCGATCCCGGTCTCTTTGCCAACCCATCGTTATTATAACCCGTGGTCATTTAAAAACAATTTATACTTTAAAACCAGTATAAACATTTCCATTTCAAAACTATAAATACGATATCATTTAAAACCCAAAACAACATGATATCGTTATATTCAAATATAATTCTTTTCCAAAACCATACTGCTTAAAATTTATAATATCTGGAAACCAAATATTTGAATTATACCTTTAAACCATAATATATTGGAAATTTTTCTTTAAAAAACATAACTCCCAAAACACAAATGGTTTGGATATAAATGGTTTAACTTTATGGTTACTTTGTAAAGAAGATAATTTACATAGCTTTACAAATATATTTCTTTATTTTAAACCATAATTTAAATATCACTTCATGTTCCCAAGACCATTTCAATTCCTATATATATATCCAATTGGAGTATTAATATTCAAAACTAAGGTTGGATATTTTTTTCTTTCAACAAATTAGTGTTTATTATTTCGTCTTGAATATTCCCATAAATTCCATAGATAAAACTCCAAAATTATGCCATTAAATAATTTCAAAATTTACTTAACACTAGAATGTTCATCTTAAATTTATTAAGAAAAATCCAGTTATAAATCTCATATCTTAAAGGTCTCCAAAACTTAAACATAAATATAATTTATCAAATTCCTTAAATTTCAAAACAATCAAATTCCAGATTCTATAGCACTTAGGAAATGCTACCTAAAGTTACGGGTAAAACTAGTCCAATTTCAAAAGACAGCATTTAAATGCTTTAGTAGATTGTTTAACTTAATAAATATTTCCAAATATAACTTATATATATATTTCTTAACTGAAATCTTATCCTTTCAAAAATCCAGAATTTCCAAAATAAGTTATATTCCAAAATTTTATTCAAATATTTATTTATTTATTTATTAACATTTATAACTCATTCAAAATCAATATAAAATCCTTTAAAGATATTAAATCAAATATTTAACTTCCAAAATAATTTTAAATATTTCAGAAAATATTATAAGGACCACGGGCCTGTATATAGTTCTCTAGCCTAGGTCAAGTGATACGGATTTATATCATTTCAATCCGTAATTTACAAACCCCGGGTTCTATCATTTCAAACCCGCAATCCCAAGTTAACAGTTAAACAGTTAACATAATAATAGCACAGTAATCATCATTTAGGCCTATCATTTCAGCCCACAACAATCTAAATTTAACAGGGAACTTGCAGTGGTGATTTAAGCAGTAAATAACAATTAAAAATATAACTGCAGAAATAATATAACAGATAAATAACTGATGAGATGTCAATTTAAATGGGTTCATCATTCTACATCATACTACAGACAGATAATATCTAAATAGAATGTTTACACATACACTTGCGATAATTTACACAATATATGTACATATGTCTGGTGAGAAAAACTCACCTGAAAGTTGCAGAAAATTTGAATACAAAACGACGATTCACCGATAAAGCACGACAGAGAATAACGATCAAATTCTTCTGACGTAGATTCAAATCTAGAACAAAATTTCAATTATGGAATACGTGACTTAAAAATTTACGATCAAAGAAAATGAGAATAGAACGGGGTTTGTTTGCTTTGCTCGACCACTCCACCGTGTACCGTGACCAAAACATACCCTAAACGAGAACCGGGTAACACTAAACTACGACAAAATTTCTAAAGGCTGACTGACAGAAGGTGAAGTTTTCCTACTCTATACTTTGTACATGTGCACACTCGTATCCCATGCAAACTCACGCCATGAATAGAACATAACACTTCCCTGTGTCCAAAATTTTTACCCTGAGAAAAACTCAACTGCTTCGGGCCAAGCAAGTCGTTGCTTCGAGTCAGCACCTATATTGCTTCGAGTTAAATATGTCAAATCTACGGGTCATATGCAAAACTGGTGAACACTTATCCCTATTTCTCTGTTATCCGAATACTTACAGATGCCCATGTTTGTGTTGCCCAACTATCTTCTAACTCATATTTACTTCTAGAATTCAGCTTCACCATCAGATTTTTTTTTTTTTTTTTTTTTTCTTTTTTTTTTTTCTCTCTTTTTTTTTTTCTTTTTTTTTTTTTTTTTCTTTTTTTTTTTAAAACCTAGTTGTTCCCCATTTCTACCCAGGCTGATACTAACTAAATATGCAGGCATGTATTACTAAATATGCAGACATGCACAACAGGGATGAAGTACTAACAGTACATAAAATGGAGATGAAGACTTCAACACCCAGGAAAACAATGACCAGACCAAAGTGCAACATTATGGATGCAATATAGATATGAAACTGAAACATATTAGATAATGTAAACTGGAATGGATATGAAGACTGAACATATCAAAAATTTTGAAAATACAAAGTTTCAAATGAACCCAATAGGCTACAGTTACAAAACTCAAGTGAAGCAAATAATGCAACAGTAGCAGGTATATATGAATACAACCTCAATGCAGACAAGCAGACACACTATCTACATACATATATAACATCAAGCTATGATTCAAACAACAAGATAACATATGGTTTCAAGGGTCTGTTCATATTGTAAGAGCAGAGATATGGGATGCAGACAACTAAAGCATGGTACGAAGCAACATGTAACATTTCACATTTTATCAAAGTAATATAAGACAGTAGTGTGCAACTTGACATGCAAACTGCCACAAGACCAATTCAAGTGAAAATACCCAACTCAAATAAACCAACTAATGCAGACTGTCAAAAAAAAAAAATGGATCAATAATGCAACCAGGTTATAAGGGACAAGCTATTAATACCTGTACAAGACTGCAACAATTCGAATGAGGGTGAACTCAAATGCATACAACAATTCAAAGTGCAAAGTGAGGATCATCATGCATGGACAGTGCAATGTGACTGAATACAAGTCAATGCCAAGAAAATGCAATACAAATAGGCAAACAAAATGGAAATGAAGACTGGAGCAACATGAGGCATGCAATACTCAGTACATATCTTTATTACAAGAACAATTATGCACTTCAACTACTTAGTTAAACAAAGTATTTTAGTAGCATCTGCACTTACCAACTTATCAATTTAAAAACAAAAACTTGGTGCAGCTGTTCTTATCAGTTTAAATCAAAAATTGATATCATTTGTTCTTAACAGTTTAAACAAAAAAAAAAAAAAATCAAATAGTATCTGTTCTTATTAGAATTAAAACAAAACAAGTAGTATCTGTTCTTGACAATTTTAAAACAACCCAAATAGTATCTGTTATTATCAATTTAAAAAGAACAAAGTTATGAAAGTATTAGTGGTTATCAATTTAAAACAAATCGCAATTACTGTCTGTTCCTACCAGTTTAAAACTTAAAACTAATAACATCTATATCATAATCATATGCAGACTTGCCAAACTTCCTAGCCTAGACAACAAGTCACAGATCTACACACAATAATTATGGACATAACTCGTACAACATGGGGAGGCCGAGCAAGGTGATGAAGAAAATCAGAAAATGAAGAAGAAGCAAATCTGGACGAAAGGAAAAAATGCTATTACCTGATAGATCTCGGGCTCAAGAAGGAGGCAAGGCAGAGCGAATAGTGGAAGGGAAAAAGAGCTGGTGTAAATATAGATGATGTTTGTGAAGTTCCATGGGGATCATAAGTGTAGATAACGCATCAGTTTTTAAAGAGCTTTTTCATGTGTGATTGTACTTTTGATATGTATATAGGCTATGAATAGGTGCATAGTTCGAACGTTATATAGTAAAACTTAATTTTTGAGGCATCAGTTTCTTTTACTTACGTGATTTAAGGAATGGGATAGATATATAGTGGTTTGAATGTAACTGATGAGCTACATCAGTGGAGGAGATAAATCAATAGTTATAATTTATGCGAGATGCCAGAATTGCAAGCCTTGATTTGTTGATAAATAGTGGTTTAAATCTTTGTATGAAAATATGTGTGAATGCAAAAGTCAGTGAGTTACATGGCTGAAAGGAAGGAGTGCATCAGTTATTCTTTAAAAATAGGTAAGAGGTTCGAACGTTTCTAGTAGAAAACTTGATTTTTATACTGACAAATATTTGGACCATGCATTTGATTCGTCTCAGTTTTATTTGTTTTCTTAA